>WKFP01014674.1:778210-788470 GCA_011057875.1 Pterocles orientalis | reverse complement strand
GGGAACAAAAACACAACCAGAGCCACCCCAAAAGACTACGGATAGAGCTGCAGCAGCAAGACTGACTGCTGAATGGGCCATGAGGACACACAGTGCACTTGCAGACACATCTACTGAAGCCACACCGAGAAACGAGAGAGAGAAAGGGCAGTCGGTGGGTGAGGTATTGTTTATTTTGAGCGGTGAGCGTTATCACACAGTACAGGCAAAGAAAAAGGCTTACAGTCCGAGAGAGACAAGACCAAACACGAGACAGTAACTCGGGGAGGATGGGAAGGAGAAGGTCCCTGGTAGAGCTGGGCATTTGGGATGATGTGGAGGGGAAAATTGTTGGAAGGGGAGAGGCGGGAGAAAGCAAAGCGTTGGAGAAGCGGTTGGGGGATGGACACTGAAAAGCTGGCAGGGAATATGGAGGGAAAATGATTTTGAAGGCAAGAAGGAATAGCAGCAGCATGGTGGGTAGATGGGGTCTGGTGGGGTGGCAAGGGCATTGAAGACTTTATGGGAAGGAGCTAACAGGGACAGTGATGAGACTTGGGGAGAGGGGAGAGAGCTGGGGCAACAGGGGCAAGGACATCCTCTGCCCCACGTCTCCAAAGCACTGTTTCATTAAATTGAAGGTGCCTTGCTGGCTTGTGTCCCTGCTGAAAAATCTGTTGGCTCCCAACAAGGTGGCTACAGCTGAACTGGTCCTCAGTTGGGTACTAAATCCCGAACCAGAGCAAGGAGCAGGTCAGTCCAATGACCAAGGACTGCTTTCAGGATTTCCCTGACAATGGCTCAGGATCTCCATGGAGATATGGGAAGACCCAGTTCTGCTCTGGGGCTTGAGGTTGCTGCATGTCTCAGGCTACGTTGGGGTGGGAGGTGGGCAGATGACAATGAGAGGGTTTCAGAAATGGTTCCCCCTTTCCATCTCTCACACCATTGAACTGCCGTCACTAAAGGAACGGTTTTTATTCCTCAGTGCTCTCACATATCACTAAGATCTGTCACTACTCCTCAGCCATCATTTTTCTGGCAGCTGGTCCTTGCCGTTGGTTTCTGTGGAGCAGACTCCCTGCAGGGAATGCTGGTGTTTTAGAAAGCATAAAGATGCCTTCAATCCATTAGCAGGCTTTTCTTTTTCCCTTGCGCTCGCATCTCCTCCACATGACAGTCATGATTAGGGAGCTGTTTCCAAGGCACCCTGCAAGAGAAATTAAGACTGTTTACAAGCAATCCGTAGTTCAGGATAAACCACCAGTTGGTGTTAACCCCTCATCACAAACCTCTGAGCTTGTGAGTAGACCCAGTAGCATTAGTGGAATTGCTCCCAACCCAGAAAGCTCACATGTCAATAAGGGCAAATGGCAGCGGGCTGTCAAACCCCCAATTGGATCAAACTTACCATGACACTGCAGGAAACAGGGAGAGTTGGAGCCCATGTCTGAACATCCCAACATTCTCCAACTGTGCAAAAGACACTGTTCTTGGTACTGAACATGGCCATGTCATCACATTCATAGTAGGGAATTTCTTCTTCCTCTACAGCTCCTCTTCTTTGTTCAATGTTGCTGTTGGGGATGGCGGTTATTCCTTGGATGTCAGGAGGTACCAGCTATGACAGAGACATCTTCTTAAAAAGTCCCTTTCTCTCCTGCACTGGCACATCTCTAAATAATTCCTAAATCCAAAGGATATTGCGGCTCAAGAGGCTGCATTCGTATACGGGCTGACATGTCAGCTGATGAAATATCCATACTCATTCCTTGACCTCCCAGTCAGGGATGTAATAACGATAAATGAGGTTTTCAAAGGAAGCTCAGAGATTTGGAAGTGGTCAAATCAGAAAATCTCAGCCCTGTGCTCAAGGCACTTAAGCTCCCACATAGCTGCAGGGAACGAGATGGAGGGATGGAGAGCATCAGGCAGGAACCCCTTCATCCACCCACGCACTAGTTGTCAGGGGTGTGTGCTGATGCCTCCAGCACACCACGTCTTTGAAAGAAATTTATTAAAATTGGAAACATGCCAGCCACCCTTCAGGGGGATGCTCACACCCTGTGCCATCAAAGCAACACCTCTGCAAAGCCGCACTCAGATGCTCCGTTATTAAGAGTGTGAGAAGCAGACTTGACTCTAAATTCAACACGCCAATATTTTTGTCCCCCTCCTTGTCCCCCTCACCAGACACCGACAATTAGGACTATTTTTACTCCAGCCAGCGCCTCCACAATAAGTGCTCTTCTAAGACAAAAATATTTCATTTTCAGTAACCCACCTCCAGTGCTTGGCACATTGTTCTCACCAACCCCTGAAAAATGGTGGGCAGTGACAGTCCCTAATGACTTGGCAAAGATGAAGGAGTGAGTCAGCAATGGTGGGTTCAGACAGTGATGGTTAAAGACCAAGGTGCCCAGGTTCCCATGTCTGTCATCAGCCCAGTAGGTCCTACTGTCTCTTAGAAATGTGTCCTGCCCCTTTGGGTGTTGAGGTTTTGCAATTCTGAGCAAATTCAGAGAGGAACAGGACAGCAAGGTCACGTTCTGCAGCATGGAACAACTCCAAACCTTTGTGTCATGGGACAAACGTCTTGTTGGCCAACACAGATTGTTGGAGATAAGCCCCAACAACAACCCATCTTTTAAAAATGAACATTTTCTCCAGTGTGTAGAGGGTGAAATGATAAATCCCCAGCTATGATAAATGATAAATCCCCAGCTCAGCTGAAACACTTTCAAGATCATAGAGTTATGCGTGATGGATGGATGAAGCTGATAGGGAAGGGAGAGGGAAAGCAGGGTGATACGGCAGGACATCAGAAAGCAGCACTGTTATTAGCGTGTAGTCACAGATGGGATAAATTCAGAAAATTATTTGTAAACCAGGAAGGGATGACAAATAGCGCACAGAGACCGTAAGGCAGAAAAGGGTCAGTGCTCCATGGAAGTCAGCAGAGCTATGTTGGAGGAGAGATTTCAAAAATACAACCCCAATGCAGATAAATTTCCCCAGGCTGGTGGGGATGTTATTGGAATATCCATTAAAAAAGAAAGCAGGATGAAAAATGAAAATTGCAGGTAGGAGCTTACAGGCTCATTAAAAGGAAAAAGAGACGGAACTAAGATTAGGGTTCGCCATTTAAAATAAAATTTTGCCTTCAGCCCTGCTTTCTTCTCAGCCATCATTTTGTCCAGACAGCCAACATTTTAATTAATATAAAATCAGTGCTTTGCACTTAGACACTGCCAAACGCCTGTTCAACACTGGGCAGGCTGGCAGCACGCTGAAAGTGCTCAACCCAGCACTTCCCACCTCCTTTCAACGAGGATTTATAGCCCCTTGACCCCTCTCATGGGCCTTTCAGGTGTTTTTGGGCCAAAGCAAATGCTGGAGGCATTTGGAAAAGGGTGTGTAATTAAACAACCTCATCCACATCACCTCCCCTCCCTCCGGCTCTCGATGGGGATGGGTTTCTGCTCCTGGATCCATTGCAACACGGACAGGAGCGAGGTTGCACTTACCGCACAGACCCTCTGCTCAAGGCACCGGGCGTACAGAAAATAAAAAAACGAACTACCTGCTCCATCCACATGACTGTCCATCTTCACGTTTGCAAAGGCTTAGCTCTCGCGTCAGGCTAGTCTGGGCTCAGCAGCCACCTAAAGGGAGTCAGACTGTGACAGCTCGGTTGTCCCTATGGCGGGCATGGCAGTGGCGGTGGCTCTAAGCATCACAAATCTGATTACGGTTGGAAGGGTGTTTTCTTTCCCTTAGTTGTTGCTTCTTATCGAGAAAACAAGATCAAGGAGGTGGTATTCGTCTTTAGCATTTATTTATCATTGGAAAAAAAGAAAAAACCCTTTGAGCAAGCAAAGATCACAAGCACGTCACAATCAATTGGCTATACATTAATTTGTGTGTGTGTCTGTGTGTGTGTGTCGAGGTGTGTGTCATTCTCATCCGAACAGCAAGAACGAAAGAAAAAAACCCAACAAACCAAAAGCACCACGAGGAGGTGTGCTTCACACGTTACAAGAGACATTTTTGTGATCCGCAACCAAACCCAGGCCACAAAATCGTAATTAGACACTTCCTATCCGCCTCCAAGAGGCAAGAGTTTGTGGAATTCATGGGAGCCAACGTTTTTTACACCGGACGCGGTTGCAAATGAAGAAGCAGGTGATCGGTGTGCAAAGCAGTTGGAAAACAGGAGCTCAGTCAGCAATTAGCACCATTTTGCAGAAAGGAGTACACAGTACAATACAGTGGAAATGAGAAAGCAAGCAATAGACAGCGTAGGAACGTTCACAAAAAGCAAAACATTATTTTTTTCTTTTTTTACAAGGAAAGCAAAACATATTACAAATTAGCGGTGAAACAGAATCAGCGTTGTGGCAGCTGGAATACACAGAACAGCAGAGCACTCTTTCCCAGTGGGATTGACAAGCTCAGAGTCCAAAGGGAACTTGAAACGGCAGAGATTTGGTCTCCTTTCTGATAAACCTGAGTGGGTCGGATGGGCATAAAGTCTGTGGAAGGTTGAGCAATGCGGTCACCCTGAGGCCTGACTCTGCTGCAGTTCCTGGCATTCGATGCAATGCTAAAGTGTGTGCTTGGATGTGTGCTGAGGACCTGGTGCACATGGAGCACAGGTCAGGATTTATATCTCTATTTTGGTGCTATCTGACAGGGAGGTCCCCAGGTCCTACCAGTCTCCCGGGCTCTTTCTGCAAAGATTGAAACCTTCCAAGGATCGATCATCTCACCCAGAGATGTCCAAAATAAGCAGCTCAATGGCCCTTGGAAGGTTCCTTCACTAGAGAGGGAATTTAGACCACTGGCTACCACTTCATACCTAGCCTTGGAGTTAGATGCCACCAAAAACTTCATATATGAAGGAAACGTAAGGTCATATCCTGACCACTCACTGTGCATGTTTCATTCAAACACTGTGATGGATGCTTTTCATTGAGAAGAAGCAACCCTGTGGTCCTAAATGATGAGTGGTTGACCAGAGTCATGGAGATGCTTGGATTGCATGGTCTGAGCATAGAAACCTAGAATCACAGAATGGTTTGGGTTGGAAAGGACCTTAAAGATCATCAAGTTCCAGCCCCCCTGCCATGGGCAGGGACACCTCCCACTAGCCCAGGTTGCTCAAAGCCTCATCCAGCCTGGCCTTGAACCCCTCCAGGGATGGGACATCCACAGCTTAATGATCTCACTTCATCTTAATGATGTTCCTTGGGCAAAATTTGGTTACCCTTGGAGTCAAGGGCTGAATTCCCACTGAATTCAAGGTGAAATGGTGGCAAGTGTGCTGTCTCTTTGAATGTGAAGCTTTAGGCCAAAAAAAACCACATTTGGGAGAATCATTTGGCATGGTCTTTGCTGCTGTACAGTGAGATTGGCGTGTTGGGCTATTGGTAACTATGTGCCTTCCTGACATGTTCTGCCTGCTATGACACGTCATCTTCACGGCTGTTGCTACATCCTGTGATAGGAAGGGATGCTACTGAGGAGTGTGAAGGTGGATGAAGCATCTAAATGCCAAGGAATCACACCAAGTCTTGGAAGCTCGGGCTTTTCTGGCCAGATGTCCCTTGTGCGACGGGGTGGAAAGAGCTGCGAGCGGCACTCCTCTCCACCAGCTCAACGCAAGCCTTTCGCCGAGCTGCTCTGGAAACAGAGCTGAGCTTTGCACTCGAGCGGTGGTGCGGGGGCTTCTGAGCACTCAGAAAAGCAATGGTCAATATGGACACGTCAGCGTCTCCATGGAGCATGCACATCAAAAAATGCACTACATTCGCAAAGATTTCCACAGTTTTACTTCCTGGAGGATTTCCCTGGTTTCCTCCTAAACATCGGAGGTTTAAATATATATATATATTTCTATATATGAATATATATTTTCCACATACACAACCTGACTAGCTCATAGCACACAGTTCTAACACAGCTAAGCTTGGAAACACACCACTGAATTCAGAACACTACACTTACTTATACTCAAAGCTTTAGGCTGTTAGCGCAAGGCAAACAGGACACACCACACAATACACTGAACTGGGCATTTATTCATTACTAAGGCCAGCAAATGTCACTATCTGTATACCACAGAGCTTTCCTCCTCTTTGGAAACTTTCTCACAGCCTTATAGCCCGCCACTCATTTATGTTTCCAAAAGACCCAAATTCTAATGGGGTGAGACCCCAAAAATGGGACTCCTCACCTTCTTGGCCCACCCCTTTTCCTGTTAGATAGCTTCACATCTCTAAAATATCCTAGCAGCAAGACTTTCCTTACTCAAACACCTCTACAGCAACACAGTTCTGGTAGCCTTCCTCTTACACCACCTCCCTACCCTACTTCCCATCTCTCTCTTTGTTCTTCCCAATTGTCTGTTCTCTGAAAGTTTCAAGCTGGACTGCATGTCAAGATGGAAATATTGAGCTGTAAATTCAAAGAAGAACCTTGCATCTTGACTTGCAGCTCCTCTGCTACAGGAGAGTTTAACAGCTCAGTTTGGTGGGATCAAGATTAATCCTTATGTACTTAGGACCCAATCCCGGAGTTAGGCACGTAAATTTGGATTGGGACCCTATCTCTTCCAGCTCCCATTGACACAACGACCCAAATTTTGGGGTATGCAATGCTTGTCTGTTGGGCCAGTTCATACTTGTCGACAAATGGCCCCACTGTATTTACAGCTTCCAAACTGGTCTTGCTGGGAATTTCCTAGACTAAGAGCATGGTAAACAGGATTGAAACCCTGAGATCTGGCCTGGAGGGAGTCTAGGGATCCCAGCAACTGGTTTATGGCCCTCAGGATATTTACGAACCAACATGAACTCCAACAGCTGGTAGAGTCAAAACAACAGGTTGGCTCTAGCCAGCCTCGGTGACTCATTTCTTTCTACCCCTTGGAAGGTCATGTCTGCAAACTAAACGTCTTTCTGAAATCTAGCTCTGTCTACTGGCACCCCAGAAGTGAAGAAAGCAGACCAAGATCCAAAACAAACCAGGAGTAACTAAAAAGATCCATAACCTAGGGGAAACAAGAGGGAAGAACAGCCTGCTGATAACCTAGTCTGACCTGACACATGCTTGGGAAGTCTTCACTGCTCTCTGCGCCTTTCCTCACTCCTTTCTTTTTTTTAAATCAAGGCCTTCAAGTGGTGTTGATGGGTGAAGCTGCCTTGATGCAGCTAGCCCTACCCCCAGCTACCCTGGAGGAAGATTTTGGCCCTTTATTGGCACGGGATCTCCTTTCCCATCACATCTTGGAGCAAAAGTCCCACCATGTCACTAGGGGAAATTGCTCTTGGCCACACCACTGATTCTACTGGATTTATCAGCAGATCCACAGCACCATGAATGAATCACAGAATCACAGAATGGTTTGGGTTGGAAGGGACCTTAAAGATCATCGAGTTCCAACCACCCTGCCATGGGCAGGGACACCTTCCACTAGCCCAGGTTGCTCAAAACCTCATCCAGCCTGGCCTTGAACACCTCCAGAGACGGGGCATCCACAACCTGAATCTCTGATCCTCTCTGCCTCCAAAACCTTTCACCTGTTGACACCAGTGGGAGATGACCAAACAATGGCCAACCCCAAAAGGTCCTCATGGAATGTGGCTCAACGGGCACTTCCACACTGTCAAAGCACTGAAGGACCAAACCCAAGGAAAAGGACAGGCTGTTGGACACAATCATGGTTGATCCATCACCTTCGTCTCCTACGACCCCACTTGTGCATTCCCACGTCCCTCACTCTGTGCAGAGCCGTGTTGTGCAGGCAAAGCAGAACACCCTGACCTCAGAAACAAGGATTCCCTAATCCTCCTTGGAAATAAAACAGAAAAGCTTCTAGTACAATCAGAACAAAAAGCAGATTAGAAGCTTCTAATTAATTTTGTGGCCTTTATTTAATCAAAGAAAAAAAAAGGGGGGGGGAAAAAAAGGAAAGAAGGAAAGAAAAGGAAAAAAACCCAAGAAAGAAAGGAAAGTGCAGTGACATTTACTCTTTTGCCTCAGCCAGTTTATTGTTCATCTCTTTACTTTTCTCCTTGTCCTCTGGCTTTGCCGTGTTGGAGGTCTCGGCGCTCTTTTTCTTGGCAGCCCGGCCAGATGCAATCTGCTTGTCTTTGGCCTTTTTCAGGGGTTTATGGCTTGTTGTGGTCTTTTTTGGTTTGGAAGGCTTTACGCTAGGCTTTTCCACCTGCACAGAGGGCGACACGCAAAACGACAACACAGAGATAGAGAAAGAGAGAGAGAGAAGGAGAGACACAAGGACAGGTGGAAAACAGGATTTAGATCAGAAATAGCGTGAATGTCACTTATCTACTCAGCTAAGCCCTGCCACAAAGGGAGGGGAGCAGCTGGGTGCATGTTGAGTTGCAGATGGCCAACGCCTTTCAGTGTATTGATGCCCTGAAGTCACAGAGCCCCTGAAGCCTGCAGATCCCATTGTATCTACATCAGGACACAGTGGGTTAAAGAGCAGAGTGGATATTATCAGTCATTTTATCAGTTCTTCCATCTTTCTCTGACTTCAGGAGGGGCTTTGCAAGCCCTCAGGGGATTGTCCCTGTCTGGATTTGAAGCAGAGAAATGATGCTCAGGATAAAAAGTCTGGTTTAAATCCCCACCTTTCTTGCAGGACCTGATTCCTCAGTCTGCTCTTCCCTAACAGATTGCTACAATGGAGTAAAATTACTTGGGGACAGCTGAGGCACAGGACACTGATTGGTACCTGAGCAAAGTCCACGAGAGTGTCTCACATCCACCTGATTCTACAGCCCCCAAAATAGAGAGGAGAGCTTCAAAATTCAGGAGGGACAGAATCCTTCAGCTCCTCCATGCTGACCATGCCATCCCTCTGAAAACTCATAAACCTAAGCAGTTACAAACTCTGTGAAGGACTAAGGTCCTAGGTTTAAAATTACAAAGACTGACTCCACTGATATGCAGATCTGCTGCTGCTCCTAGAAAACAAGGCTGGAAGACATTTCAGCCCAGGACCTTCTCGAAAGATGTCCTCCATCCAATCAAAGCCAAAAGTGCTTACTGTCAAAATTTGTGGAGCACAATGAATTAGTCACAGATGAAGACTGGGCTCTTACCATGTTGTTCCTGGGATAAAGTGTAATGTTTTGGAGGTGTCTATAGCTTTGGAGGGAGAAAGAGAAAGTTGTCTAGATAATGACCTAGGAAATGGCAACGCGAAAATGTCTTCATCTGGTCCCTACACTCCCTTCTTTACAGTTTGATGCAGGGCACTATTGTCTTGAAAGTGCATCAACCTGTACTAGAGCCCAGAGAATCACAGAATGGTTTGGGTTGGAAAGGACCTTAAAGATCATCTCGTTCCACCCCCTGCCATGGGCAGGGACACCTCCCACTAGCCCAGGTTGCTCAAAGCCTCATCCAGCCTGGCCTTGAACCCCTCCAGGGATGGGGCATCCACAGCTTCTCTGGGCAACCTGGGCCACTGCCTCACCCCCTGCACAGGAAAACATTTCTTCCTCACATCTCATCTCCATCTCTCCTCTTGCAGCTTCAACCCCTTCCCCCTCGGCCTGTCCCTGCACCCCTGATCCAGAGCCCCCCCATCTCTCCTGTTGTCCCCTTTCAGCACTGGAAGGTGCTGGAAGGTCTCCCCGGAGCCTTCTCTTCTCCAGGCTGCACACCCCCAACTCTCTCAGCCTGTCCTCGCACGGGAGCTGCTCCAGCCCTCGCACCATCTCCGGGGCTCCTCTGGCCCCGCTCCAGCAGCTCCGTGTCTGTCCTGTGCTGAGGACCCCAGAGCTGGGTGCAGCACCCCAGGGGGGGTCTCACCAGAGCGGAGCAGAGGGGGACAATCCCCTCCCTTGCCCTGCTTGCCATATTTCTTTTGATGCAGCCCAGGATATGGTTGGTTTTCTGGGCTGCAAGTGCACATTGCCAACTCAAATTCAGCTTTTCATCCACCACCAAGGTGGATCCCCAGTGCACCTACTGGGGTCAGAAATGAAGATGCCACATAAGGGGAATGACAGCAGGCAGTGTTCAGCCCAACCGTACTGTGTTGGATATGTCCCACCATGGGCAGTGATGGCCCTGGGTCCCTTCCGCCGCATGTCTCACCTTTGGTGGTTCTTTGTAGGGTTCACTGTAGAGAGTGCGTATCCTTCTGCGCTCCAGGAATTTGTTATCAGCTGGAGAAGGCTTATTGGTTTCCCCCTTGAATTGAGCGCTGTAACTGGTTTCATGGGTCATTTTCTCTTCTGG
>WKFP01014674.1:758886-769029 GCA_011057875.1 Pterocles orientalis | reverse complement strand
GCTGCAAGTGCACATTGCCAACTCAAATTCAGCTTTTCATCCACCACCAAGGTGGATCCCCAGTGCACCTACTGGGGTCAGAAATGAAGATGCCACATAAGGGGAATGACAGCAGGCAGTGTTCAGCCCAACCGTACTGTGTTGGATATGTCCCACCATGGGCAGTGATGGCCCTGGGTCCCTTCCGCCGCATGTCTCACCTTTGGTGGTTCTTTGTAGGGTTCACTGTAGAGAGTGCGTATCCTTCTGCGCTCCAGGAATTTGTTATCAGCTGGAGAAGGCTTATTGGTTTCCCCCTTGAATTGAGCGCTGTAACTGGTTTCATGGGTCATTTTCTCTTCTGGCGGCTTGTACTGGGCCTTCGCTTTTATAGCTTTTGCAGGCTTGATGTCTATCCAGGGTCTGAACTCGTTTCTGAAGATCAAAAAAAAAGAAAGGGGTTCAGGAATTAAACCAACAGGAGAGTAGTGGTAATGTGGGAATGAACCCCTCCATTGCTCAACAAGGTCCATTTGGAAGGGCTTTTGCCTCCATCAAGTCTATTTTACAAAGAAACTGCAGTCCATTGTTAAAATAACCCTTCTGCATGAGGAGCTGAGAGAAAGGAAGAGGAAATATCTTTAAAGAACTGGATTAAAGATGAGAACGCATTACTGACAAACTCAAAGTTCATCCCAAGCTCGTCAGAAGATAAGAGGCTTTTTCCCAGGATCCACTTCTGTTCCATAAGTAGACTCTTATGTTTTTAACTGCTTTCCAAGGGAGATAAAATCATGCACCAATTCTCTCTGTCTGTCACTCAGATCCCTCCCTAGCAACTTCTGAACCCGTTAACTATTTCCTATCATATTTGTAGCAGCAGTAGATATCTCAGAGGTGAAAGTTACACCATGTTTCCTCAAAATCAGTGAGTGGACACAGGAGGAACATCAAAACAGTGTTCTTTAACTGGGGGAAAGCCAAGTAAAGTTCGTTTTCTTACTTATTATAAGGTCAGCTGGCCAACCAGCCCACATGGGCCACCAGGTCAACCAGCAAACCCAAGCACAACTTGCATCTAAAGAACCAGAGACAAAGGATGGAGGCTGCAGCACCGTGCACGTAGGGGCTGGACTTTTTAAAGACGGAATACAAACCAGGATTTATTCATTCTGCTGCTCATAAAATGTTTTTTTGTATGGAGGTGAGCTTTGAAGCAATGGGATTGTATTTGTTACCGCATTGCCTGGCAACCTCATTATGCACCGCGTTATGCAAACATGCAGAAAGAGACAAGGCTGCTCCCTGAAAAGCCTGTGATCTCTGCAGACAAGGCAGCCACACGAGGTGGGGAAGAGGGAGAGAAAAGCTTCCTGCACTAGACACATTCAAGGTCAGGTTGGATGAGGCTCTGAGCAACCTGATCTAGTTGAAGATGTCCCTGCTCATGGCAGGGGGGTTGGACTAGGTGACCTTTAAAGGTCCCTTCCAACACAAACCATTCTATAATTCTATTCTAAATCCTCTTCAGGCAAATGTGCGTGATTTCACATCACCAGCTATTACATTAGAGCCAGTCCCTTCAAGCATGAGAGAGAGCATGGACCACGGTTGTATGGAGTCCTACCACACCTGGCATGGACCAGCTGCTCCCTGCTGCGACCACACTCAAGCACCCAGTATGCCCAATGCATACGGTTCTCCAAGGAGGAGAGAAACTCAAACCATTTATTACAGCTACGCCTGGTGCAGCAAGCTGATCGCAGTGCCTACATTTGATATTCAGGAAACACATAAACTGTAAAAAAGTGTTACTAGAATAAACATGGGCTATTCTGTGCTGGTTCGTCAGTGGCCAGAAACTCAGCTTACTGTGGTTAACTAGCACAAAAGTACAAATTCCTAAATCTCCCCACCTCCATTACAGATGGATGAGCGAAAAGTGCCCGTTGGGAACTGCTCTTGGAATACGCCAGCTCCTGAGCCCAGCCCAACAATTGTTTGGGAAAGTATTAGTTACCCTGGGCCAAAAATGTCAGCAGGAGTGTGCCAGCAACCTCACAGCCTGGATCATCACATTTGAGTGCCAGCCATGCTGAATTTCATAATGCAAAATATGAACAAAGAGGCAGGTGCCTTGCTTGTGGTCTATGTCTCTGTTGATTATAGGGATGAGGGGACATCTCAGGAAGGTGACCTAAATCCCCCTTCCAGGTCTGGTGACTCTCCATCAGACGTCTGTCTCGTATGGTCCTATGTCACCACGTTGTCCAAACAGTCCATGGCATGGCTACACCCTCTTAGGACAGTCACACTGTGCTATCTGGAACTGGCCTGATGCTCCGGGATATTTATGTCACTCAGAGATGATACTTTATAAATGTATACACTCCTTATATGCAGAAAAGAAGTAAGAAAAGCAGCAGCTTTCAGAGTTGATTTTTTTTTTCATATTCTGGGGCTAGTAAAAATATCTGTTCTCTAAGGTATTGTATCAGTCGCTCTTGTAACGCTAAAATGAACCCTGGCTTGCAGAAAGCCCCTACAGTTCTGAGACCTCTCTCATTCCTATTTAAAATCCCAAGGCCAGTTGGTGCAGAAGGTACCCAAAAGTTACAAATTTCGTCTGCAATGAGTCCTGAAAATGTTATTTCTCCCAGTTTTGAGAACAGGGACTACCATTTCAAATGAAATTAGCTCGGAAAATATTTCACAAGCGTGCTAGACCTCATCCTGAAAGAGCTCAACCTCAAAGCTCATCTAAAATCTGAGCAAAAGCCTTTGCTCGTGCTGCATGGGTGAGTCACAGGCATGGACTGGCACCATTATGGACACACCCAGCTTAGTCCAGCTCTGCAATTCTTTCTCTAAGGGATTTTCATTGCTCTTAATTTTGCTGAGGAAGATTTTCAGAATTGCTATCTTGGCATTAAACAGAGAGGCTGAACTGAAATTATAGCAAATTACATGTCTGCTAATCTTTTGCCTAGCTCTGGTCCCAGCCTTACAAAGAATAATTAGAATCAACCAGGAACCCAGTGCTGACCTGAAATGGAAAACAAAATTAAACTCAACAAAAAGGAGTATATGAGGTATCAGGTGACCTTCTGCAAGCCAACTCCAACAGGAAGAGTTCCCAGTGAAGATAAAGAGAGTTGACCCACCTACAGACCTGATGAGAACATAGGGCTGCATAGGATGGGCAGACATCGTGCAAATTAATGGGTAGCAGACCTTATAAGATGACAGCGGCCTGGGGAGGTGGTGGCCACATCCTATATCCATATATCCTATTCTATATATCCTGTATATATGTAACCATCCTACATCCGTTAAAGCCAAGAGTTGCTCTCCACATACACCAGTCGATACCACACTGCTCTTCCACGGGGCTCCATCCACCCTGGTTATTTTATTTTAATTGCATTTTCCCCTTGGCTGAGGCTTGCTCAAGGTGGTTGCAGGTGAAGGTGACCTGAACACCCTCCTCCATTCCAGCCAGGGGACACGGGGTTGACGTGAGGTCCAAGCTATGGCACGCAGCCATCTCTGGAGATGCTCACCAACACATGTGTAAGCATTTATTGCCTTCATCTGCTGATGCCAGAGCAAAGCCAAGAGGGGGAAGGAAGGGGAGATGGGGCCAGGCTTAACCACTTCAAAGCTTCCACCTACTTTGAAGGACTTTAAAGAGAGGTTACCTTTGTTCAGAACCAGCACAGGATGTTAAATGTATTCTGCTGACAGTTTTGCCGGCACTGAGCCAGCTCGATTATCTCATACCGATGTGTTCGTATGAAATAATGAATGGCACAGAAAAGGGAGACCAAAAACTTAATGGTGGAATCCTGCACAGGAGGGATATTTCTAGATTAATCTGGAAAACTATGGCTCAACCAAAAATGAAAAATATTTTTCACTGGGAAAAAAAAAATCCTTTACGAAATGTTCGGCCTGGAATGTTTCATTAATTTGAAAATTAAAAGTTAACTTTGTTTTTCATTTTCTTTAATTCTTTTCCGTCTAATTTTTTCCTTATTCCACTTAGGACAACATGAAAAAACTATGAATCCCCTTAGGAAGCAAGACAAGGAAATTTCAGAAACCTATCCTCAAATCATAGAATCATAGGATGGTTTAGGTTGGAAAGGACCTTAAAGATCGTCTAGTTCCAACTCCCTGCCATGGGCAGGGACACTTGAGATAATCATTAACGCCACTCTTCAGCATTTAGCTGTCCTCTACAAACTACAGGCCAAAGCAGGAGCTATTCCACCCTGTAGGAATCTCCTCCAATCTCCCTCCATTGTCTGGTCCTGGCCATGACCGGCCAGAAGACATTGGACTAGCTGGAGTGAGCAAATTCTGTTCGCAAAGGATTGCTCACACGAAGAACGCGCACAGGTTTTGATCCTAAAGCTGTACTCTGATGTGAACAGAAAAATTCCATTTGGGCTCAATATAAACAAGCTGTGTGCCCTCCTGCAGACACAATTAATTTTAAAGATAAGCCTGATCAACGGTTACTGTTCTGCAAGAACTAAAACCTGACTGCTAAAACATTTTCAGCAGTAAAGGAACACTGCCCCATGCTGAGGTCCCTTGTGCAGCAGCAAGCAGCACATGTTCTTGCCTCCTGGAGCAAGCCCAAAATCCTCAAACTGGATGATTCCTTTCTGCTTCTGACAACCTGATGTGTTCCTGCAACCCAGCATGTCCCCTGCTCCTCAAAACACTGTCTTCAACCATTTCATCCCATCTCCCATCCCAGCCCCGTTCAGTTAAAAGGTCAATTCCAACCCACTCCTGGTCTTGTCAACATATAGAATTTTCCACCACAAGTGCAGGAACTACCCCCGCATTGTCTGCTGCACCAAGTGCCCTGTCTCCAACTCCTACGTGGATGCTTAATGACAGCTTTATCCTCCAGTGCCCATGCTATTATCCCACGCACAATAATTTATTGTTAAGCTGCACTGAGACCGTGAATGGTATAATGAAGCTCCTGGTGCACACGATTATTTTTTTCCCGAACGTTAATAATCAACCTCTTAGACACACACACACACATATATAGATTTATACGCAGAGCAAGTCCGCCCGGACGAGTCAATATCTAATTGTGTAGAAAGACTAAAACAATGAGATAGATTAATGTATGAATTTGGACAATGCACAATGGAGTAAGTGTGAGCAGGCTGGGGAAGGACCAGCATCTGTGGACATCCCTGGTTAGGGTCTATCCAGTAGAGCACTGGCGTAGAAGAGGAGGAAAGTGTTGAGCCTTCAACAGGGCAACTTTAGTACCGGCTGAAGCAGCCTATGAGCAAGGTATGATTAATGTACTGAAAAGGATGAAGTCAAGTCATTTGGCAGAGCAGAACCATGCTGTGATCCATTTATAAAAGTTGCTTGAGTCAGCAACCCACAAATCATGGAGATTGCATTGCCCGAGGTCCACGGAGCATGGCCTTCCAAGGAGGCAGAATTACTGCACGTGCTGTCTTGTCTGAAACACCACGAATCCATGACTGAAGGTGATGATGAACACTGCAGAGGGACAAGGAGCCCAGAGAGCAACAAAGTTGTGGGAGAGCAACCCCAAGAGTAACAGCCCTGCCACTGTTCATGGCTCAGCACAGAGAAGTAGGAGAGTTGAGGACCATCTGTGAGGAACAGCCAGCCACTGGGATGCCAAGCAGCATGGTGAGGTCCATGTATGATAGGAAAAAGTGAGATAAATCCCCACACTCAGACTAGGTGGCACATCTGGGCACCTTTGATACACAAAGTTCAGTTTGAGGATTTCATGGTAAACACCAGCATGATCATCTTCTTCCTTCCACTGCTACCTTCACCTTAGCTCCACTCTTCAGCCTGCAGCATTCGTCCAAGTCCCTGCGCTCAGCCAGCCATGGGGAAATCTGAGTCTGAGCCAAAAGGAGACCCATCAGCATCTGCTACAGCCCAGCAGCCCAAGGTCCTCCCTACCTCCTGGGGGCTCAACACCCACCAAAGGGAAAAGCATGGACTCTGGGGAAGATAACACCAGGAGATCCTACTGCAGAAACCAGGGAAAGATCCATCTGGAGAGAGGTTAAACCCAATGGCAGCGAGACCTCAGGAACCTTCCTGGCGTGAATCACAATCCCATGCAGATTTGCCAGTTTATACCTCTCTGAATTTCCCTTGACGTTACAAGCTCATGGGCCCTGCTGAGGAAGGGACACACGTTGGCCACTCCATCCAGAAGCTGTTGTGCTGTCTTCGCATGTGCTCAAGCCTGTAAAGTTGGTGAATTCAATGCTGGTGTCACCAACGAAGCCTGCCAGCGCAGGTTGCTAGGACAGGGTGATCACCGCCTGACATTTCTGAGCGTGCTTGCAGAAAGAACCCATCTATAAATGTCGTGTTCACCTCTGGAAAAATGGGTCATGGCCAGGTCAAGGCTCTGCTAACATGCCGTTTAATGGCCTATATGTCTATTCTCCAGTTGGCTGGAGCAAGAGCAGTGTCCCATCCCCCTTGTCCTCCAAATGGGCAGATGACTATAAATTTTCCCACAAGGTCAAACAAACAGAGCAGCTCATGGCATGGATGCTTTGACACAAAAGCATCTTCAGGGACAGGGTGCTGTAGCAAGATTAGGACTGGGAAAAGTGTTGCCACAGGCACATCTTGGCTGCAAAAACCCAAACAGGGTGAAGAGAGGCAAAGAGTTCCTGTGAGAGTCTGTTGGACCAAAGAGCATCACAGGTATGACTCCCTCACGAGACAACACGCACAACCACGCAGCAACATCAAGGTATGGACACGGGAACTAACAAGGTTCACCCAGTAACACATGGTAATGACCCTGGGAAAGAAAAACCTTGACAAGAAACCTTCATATTAGGGAAAGTGGAAGAACTTTGGTTGGTTTGGGTTGGAAGGGACCTTAAAACTCATCTAGTTCCACCCCCCTGCCATGGGCAGGGACACCTCCCACTAGCCCAGGTTGCTCAAAGCCTCATCCAGCCTGGTCTGATGAGCCATAGAACAGTTTGGGTTGGAAGGGACCTTAAAGATCATCCAGTTCCAACCCCCCTGCCATGGGGGAATCCAAATAGATCGCCTTTCAGCAACGATAGGCCAGACAATCCCAGAAATGAAGAGCTGCTGCCCAAGGAGATGAAGGATGGTGCATCTCACTGACCGGCTCTGGTCCAAAATGTTCTGCACTGCTGCAGGGTCTTTCATGAAGACCCTCAGATTGTTGGGCAGGGACTGCTGGGAAAAACCCCCTGTCCTGACCTTCCTGAAAACTCTGGTGGGAAGCTGCTTAAGCTCATTGCCAGCTCCTGTTCCCTAGATCCTGGCCCTTCTCCAACTTGGAGATGCTTCAGTGATGCTGCAGTTCAGCTGCATCAGAACCGCAAGGTTTGCCCTTGAGGCAAAAGATGGAGATGGTTGGTGCTGGGGATGACAGGTAGGATTTTGTCTGAATTTGTTCAATTTTTGTCTAAATCATGGATACAGAAGGATGGGTCTCCCCGAAGGAAGGTCAGGAAATAGCTGCTTGACATAAAATAGAAACCCTTCTGTGTTACTCGACTAGCTGCATTTTTCTCCTCCCTTCAGGGAATCATTACTTCCCTTCTTTCTGTGTTTCTAATGCAGCTCAAAATTAGCATTGGTCTTTGATTTCACTTCTAGTCTGCGTGACAGTGTAATTGCTCATCCTGGCATAGGAGGAAAAATAGATTCAGCAGTGAAGGGGGTAAAGGAGGAAGACAGTGAAATTTAAATAGCAGCTAGAGTTTTGCCACTGCATTGATGACTTGAGGCATTATTACTCGATCCTCACCATAGTAGCTACTATACGGAATCACAGAATCACAGAATGGTTTGGGTTGGAAGCGACCTTAAAGATCATCGAGTTCCAACCCCCTCCCACTAGCCCAGGTTGCCCAAAGCCTCATCCAGTCTGGCCTTGAACCCCTCCAGGGATGGGGCATCCACAGCTTCTCTGGGCAACCTGGCCCAGGGTCTCCCCATCTTTCCTGGAGACTCCCCAGAAGTTCTGCCAGAAGGTCTCCCCGGAGCCTTCTCTTCTCCAGGCTGCACACCCCCAACTCTCTCAGCCTGTCCTCGCACGGGAGCTGCTCCAGCCCTCGGACCATCTCCGGGGCTCCTCTGGCCCCGCTCCAGCAGCTCCGTGTCTGTCCTGTGCTGAAATACAACTGTATCTAAACATCCTTCGTATACTGATTGGCTACCAAGTGTCCTAAAATTCAGTCGTACACATGAAAAATAAAGACACTAGTTAGTCACAGTCTGAGTTTCACTTAATATACGAAAGCAATTCTAATGTGGGCTTTAATAGAAGATATATTCACCTGATTTCAAAAGGTTTCCATGTCCAAGATGGCAACAAAGCAAATGCTAGGAAAAGGGAGATCATGAACCAGAATCCCCATGAACATTCATGGAGCAGGCATCGAGGAACAAAGACCTTGCTCACCAAGGAGAAGAGCAGCAAACCAAGCCCCATGGCAAATTTAGTGCCCGAATACACGGTATTCAAGTTTTTCCTTGCACTGAGCTGCAGCAGTAACATGCTGATGAAAGCCTAATGCAAAGAAAATCTTGAATACCCCATATTTAATCTGTACATACCGCCTATGGCAGGCAAACGCATGGTCTAACCCTGCTGTCTCCCGGCAGCATCCTCCCTCCACCTTCCACAATCCTGCAGAGCTGATGGAGATACTGATGCAAGGACTCAGCCCCAGTTGCTGGTCACACCAATGGAGATGTCTCCTAGATGCCTACAGGACAGAGAAGCCTGCAACTTAGATTAGAGGCCAAGCAACCACGATGGCTTCTTATTTTCTGTTAGGCCACCGAAAGCTGGGTGTTGTTACAACCAGGTATCTTGTAAGTGATCGTACCCTTCAATGGCTCAGAGCCTCCGAGCTAAAAAAGCGCCTCTGAAAGCAAAGTACACACATATGCTCAGGCTCCAAAGACACCCAATTTTATCCTATTTTAGTCTACAAAGTAAAATATAGAAAATAACATCTAATCCAAACATCTTATGTATGCCTGCTTTGGATGCATAATATCTGATCCTCAGAAAAGGAAAGAGAACTCAAATCCACGACACTCTATACATCATCCATCCACAAGGCGTGTCTGCGAGTGGCATCCCCGCCACACACAGGTTTGTGGTTCCCCACTGGTCAGTGCAGATATTTTTTTCAATAACTACTCTGGTAGAAATCCCTTGAACCCATCAGCTGGGGTACCAGATCCAACACAATGAATATTTCACAGCAAACGGTTCTGTGGCTCGATGAGCTGCATTTCCACTGTGTCCCATGCGTGTAACACAAGCGGGTGAAGCCAGGCATAGGGAGATGTCCTACGCACAACCTATGCAGTGTGACAGCCACACGGCTTTGAATAATGCAATACAGAACACGGATGGATGGATGTTGGAGGGGGTCCAGAGGAGGAAATTTTTCACTGTGCGGGGGGTGAGGCAGTGGCCCAGGCTGCCCAGAGAAGCTGTGGATGCCCCATCCCTGGAGGGGTTCAAGGCCAGGCTGGATGAGGCTTTGGGCAACCTGGGCTAGTGGGAGGTGTCTCTAGTGAACGAGATGAGCTTTAAGGTCCTTTCCAACCCAAACCATTCTGTGATTCTGTGATTCTACGATGAACGCAAGATGAACCTACCCTGGGTCCAACCACCCGCCTCTGCCATGCCGATGTGTGCGTATGTATTTGAGCTCGTGCTATTTCTTTACAAGATTTTATATATATAATTAATCTAAAGTATACTTTTAACGTATAAAAGTGATTAGTGTGTTGCTGGCTTTGACAGAGAGGGCTGAATTCTGCTTTCCATTTTGCACCTTCCTCTGCAATGTGACCACTGCGTACTTCTTTAGTTCGAATTAAGAGGTCGTAATTCCTTTTTAATCTGAAGAACCGTAATAGAGCTGGGTGTGAACTAAGTAGATGAAAGAAGAGAGCTGAGGATTGAGCTTTATCTATATCTTAAAATAAAGGATTACTGAGATAAGGGAAAGCAACGTAGGGCTGAGTCGGATTTCCCTCCCCATCTTTACCCTTAATTCTGTTTCATTTCAAGGGCTGCCAAATCTAGATGTGAATTCA
>WKFP01014674.1:702917-735711 GCA_011057875.1 Pterocles orientalis | reverse complement strand
GCTGCCCGCCCGCATCCTCCGCTTTCTTCCTCCCCTTCTCTTTCCCATCCCCGGCTCGGCTGGTTTTAAGATGCTCATCCTCCACTTCGAAGTCTTCCTCTTTCTTCTCAGGAGCGGAAAATACCTTCCGCCGTTTCTCCTGAGCTGGTTTCTCCGGAGAAGCACGGTCCAGGGAAAGGACGGGAGATGGTCCAGGTTTGGGGATCCAGGGATGGTCACCCCGCTTAGGGATGGGCCAGGCACGGAAATCCTTCTGGTACTGGGTTTCCTTCTCAAAGGGTGTATCCGAAGGCTGGTACTCGCTTTTGGGTTTGCAACTCGGTTCCGGTCGTTGAACCTTCCAGGGTTTGTAATCGTGGCGCATCACCGAATCAGCCGGGGGGGATGAATGCGGGGCCGGACCGGGTCGGGTAGGACCAGGGGCCGGTTCCCCCCCTCCACCACCACCACCCCCCGCCGCTGCCACCGCCTCCCCAGCGGGCTGGGTATCGATGGGGGCGGCGGGGCGCGGAGGAAGGGAGGTGGGATATTCGGTAGCTTCCGAATATTTGGTAAAAACCAGAGGGACGGCGATATCCGCTTTGTCCAGCTGGTTCCAAAAACGAGCGATGCAACAAGCGCGGGTGATGCAGGGCCACGCCATGGCGGCCCCGCGCAAGGAGCGCACCCGCTCCGCGTCCGCACCGCGCCCGCACCGCGCCGACCCAGCGGCAGAGCGGGGGAGAGGGCGGGGCACCGCGGGGACACGCCCCCTGACACGCCCCCTCCCCGCCGCCGCACCACACGCAGGGACCGAGCAGCCGAGCGAGGGGGTGTGGCACAAAAAGGACACGCCCCCAGATCTGACCCTATCCGCTGCCGCTGAGGGGGAGAGGGCGGGACCTAGATGAGGGGGCGGGGCTTAGGTGGAGTGCACGCAGGGCTGCGGGCGGAGGCGCCGGCAGGGGGATGTGCGTGTGCGCCTGCGCGCGGAGGGTGGGCACGCGGCGGGGGAGAGGCGCCCGTGCATGCGGGGACACGCGGGCACGTGCATGCACACGGACATGCAGTCAGGCTCGTGCAAGACACGCCCGTGCATGCGTGTACACGTGAACACGCACACGCATGCAGTCACACCCGCGCAGTCACACGCCTGCACACGCAAGCCACTCCCATGCATGCACACACATGCACAGTCACACGTGTGCACAGTCACACGCCTGCATATGCACTTGCAAGACACGTCCATGAGCACATTCACACTCATGCACGGGCGCATGCATGATGCGCACATGCACAGTCACACACGTGCAAGACACACCCATGCGTGCACTCACACCCATGGGCTGTCGCATGCACACACATGTAAGACACACCCATGCACGCATTCGCATGTATGCACACGCACCCCCTTGCAAACACACATATGCAAGACACACACATTCACGTGCACGTGCACGTGCAAGAAATGCCCATGAATGCATTCACACGTGCACACACACACATACATGCAAGACACACCCATCCATGGATGCACACACATGCACAGTTGCATGCAAGACACACCCATGCATCCACTCACACGTGTGCAGTGTTGCACACATGCACAGTCACACACCTGCACACACATGCAAGATGCCTATCCATGCATTCACACACATGCACAGTCACACACCTGCACACACATGCAAGATGCCTATCCATGCATTCACACACATGCACACACACACCTTCACATGGCTGTTCACACATGCATGTGCACACACCTGCACAAACGTGCATGTACATGGTCACACACATGCTTGCACATGCAAAGACTGATGTGAACAGACACACATGCACATATGTGCATGTGCACGTTCGCATACATGTATGCACACTCAGACCTGCACACATGTGCATCCATATGAATGCAAACACACATGCACATGTGTGCATTCACACAGATATACACACATTTGCACACAGACACCTGCACATACATGCACGAACTTACATCCACACGCCTGCACTTGTGTACATGCATATGCACTCGTGTATGCACATGCACCTGCACACAGATGCGCACACATATGCATGCACATGCATGAATACACACACGCATGTACATGCATGTACACACACCTGTAGACACACATGCACAAATGCATGCACAATCAAATGCACCCTCGTGCATGTGTGCACACATGCATGCACATATGCAAACATATACGCACCCAGATGCATGCATGCAGACGTGCACACAGATAAATACAAACATGCACACACATGAACAGACACAACTGCACATGGCTGTCCATATGGATGCCACAGAACCACACTCAGGCTTGCACATACTGCATGTGCACCTATGCATACACAAACACGTGCATTCTTATGTGTGAATATGCATGTGCACACTTCTGCATGCACATACACCTGTGCATACATCTGTGTGCATAAGTGCACGTGCACACACATGGACACGTGCAGACACCTGGACAAACTCATTTGTACATACATAGGCACACACATGCACACAAACGTATGCACACAAACGTATGCACGCAATTGCACACACATGCAGAGCTGCATACCTTCACACATGCATGGACACTCACCTGCACACACGTGCACACACACATGCACACACACGCACACTAATATGTTTGCTCATGCATACACTCACCCACCCGTGCGTGCATGTTTGCACACACATGCACTCACACATACAAACAGGGACACAAGCCTGCATCCTCCATCCCTCTGTCCCTCCACCCTCCATCCTTCATCCCTCCATCCTCCACCCCTCCATCCCTCCCTCTCTCCATTCTCCATCCTCCATCCTCCATCCCTTTATCCTCCATCCCTCCATCCCTCCCTCTCCCCCTGCATCTTTCTCTTATTCTCTAATCCCAACAAAATCCATCCTCAGCACAATTCCATCCCATTATCCTCCAGCCACATCAACCAGACTCCACCCCTCTATCCACTGGGGTTTTATCAGCACAGCTGCACTGCCCACATTTCCACTGGGAACATCGCTCCAATAAAACCAGTGCTCCCAGTGCCTCCGAAATCCACGCACTCAAAATACTAAATTACAAGAAAAAAACAATTCCCACCAGGCAGCAACTGCAGCTGCCGGGAGTGCAGTGAAAAGCAGGATTACTCCTGATTGTTTCTTTAATCCAACGCTTTGAGTCCCCTTATTGTCTTGGACCCTGAGCTTGGGGTTTTTCTTGGGGTTTTTTCAGCTTGTCTTTGCCTTGATTTGCTTAATTTCATTCTTGCCTGTAGGCAAATTGTGGAAACCCATTTTACAGATGGGATTGTTGCCCTCGCTGATAGGGATGGCTGAATGAAAGAGCTGCTTTTGGAAAAAAAAAAAAAAATCACAACTACAGGTGTCCAAACGCAGGCATTGCTTTGTCCACAAGGATTATATCATCCCTGCTTTTACATCCAGTGCAATTAACAGGGATGATTATAATTAAAGATTTAGGAAGCTCCTCAGCATCTCCCAAGTTGTCACAGCGCCACGGTTTTCCGTGCACCATGTATTGCTTTTGGACGCATGGTGGGCGCTCCTTTGCTCTTGTGATAAAAGTGCTGATCACTTTTTGGGCTGATTTTTACCTTTAAAACCAATATTATAAAGGCACGTGGCTCTCAGCACATTGCACTTTCCATTTGCAGCAAATTGAACCATCAGCTCATGCAAAAGGTGGGAGAGTCGCCCTGGTGCCAGACCCCAGCCCTGCATTTCCATGCACGTTGGTTCCTGCACAGGATGATGGCAAATGGCTTTTTCGAACCAATAGAATGTGATATTTAAAAAAAAAAATAAATATATATATATATATGGGAATAGAAACAAAACTGGGAAAGCATCACCCTGCTTTATGGGAGTGGAACCCCAGCTCGAGCTGAGATCTGATGCCACAGATTCAGTGCTTCCTGCAAAAAAACATTTTGAATTGCATCCGCGTTTTGGGGTTTGCTGAGCTATTAGTGTAATTAATTGCCCTTAGTATAATGGGGAGGTAATACATGAGGGCGTTCCTGATGGGTGCAAGCCCATCCCAACCCATTGCAACAGCAGATTTTGGAACTAAGGGCTGTCCCAGCTGTGCATAAAAGTGATTTGGAACTTTTTGCTGAGCTACCTGCAATGAGCCTGGGCTCATCTCACACGAAAATGCTTGGTCGTGAACTACTTTTTTTTTTTTGGGGTAAGAACAGACACGGGCAAAACTGCTCTGGGAGGTTTTGCAGTGTCAGGAGACTCTTTGCTGCTCTGCAGATAGCAGGCAGACCTGGATGGAGTCAGAAGCTGCAGAATAAAAAAAAAAAAATTGCTTAGCGACTCCTTGCAATGAAATATAGAGTTTTATATAAATCTTCAAGCGTGGCCACTCATTCGCTTTCAGGAATCAGCTATGGAAATAATTTAATCGCTTACGTCAAGTAAAATCCATTAGCTCTAATCAGCCGAATGGATTCGCTGGCTGCAAACCTTTCCCGGAGAGGATGGGAGTTAAATAAATAAAAGTGTCTCTGTGTTCCAATTACAGCTGCTTTGGCAGCAAGCAGGAATAGCTTTCTCCTTCTCCAACCTCTTCTGGGAAAAAATCTCATGGTGGGATGTTGGTGTTGGGGATGGCCAAGGACATGGGTGTCACTCTGCATTGGACTGTGCCCCAAAGAGCTTGAGGAAAGTTTGCAAGATGCTAAGGGCACCATGGTGAGGTGCAAACCAAAGCAAGCCCCATATTTTGCAGCACCTAAAATCAGCGTTGACTTTGGGTAGACCCCACATAGTAGTTCTCAGCCCCATCCATGGTGGGATCCACTGGTATGGAGGCTGGGAATAGCTCCAGGCATCCTCCGGGCGATGGTAACTGGGATATTTTGGGAGCTAATTAATAGGGGAGATGGTGAATCTTCTCCTGGTGTCCTCAGATGAAGCCAGGATGATTTTCTTAAGCTAATGGAGTCCATCCTGGGGCAGGTTTGATAGTCTCTCCTACAGCTTGGTGACATGGGGCTTTATGGGTTCTTCCTTGTACTCAGAGATGGACATTGATCAACAGAGTTGCAAGGGCCACTGATAAAGGGATTACAGAGGACGAACTATTGAGGGATTAGAGGAACTTAATGTTCCCAGACTAAACGCAGGCCAGAGGAGATCGGATAAATGACTATAAATACTTGAGAAGGAAAAAGCCAAGGAGAATGTCATTGGAGGTACATCATGGGCCACAGGTGTGCGAGTGTCTGCGTATGTTAGGAAATAAGGACAAATGTGAGAAACTTTCAAAAAATGGAGAAAAATGAGGTTCAAAAGCCACAGAGGTGAGAATTAGGCAATAAGGGGAAATTAAACAGCAGCATAATTTCCCAGGAGGTGCTAACGTGGGACGTGTAGGGACTTACTAGTGATCAGCGCTGGGTGGTCCCAAATATGTTGATCATGGTTGGTTTCTTCTTCATTTCCAAAGTATCAGAGCAGGCTGAGGGGGGTATAGGGACCCTGAACACTTTCCAGGGTGGGGGAAGGATCAGCTGGGGGCTGGATGAGGTCTGTAGAGCCTGAATGGCTTCAGGATTTCTGGTAGAATTCAGTTTTACATCTTGATCCAACCATCTGTTGGTAACCAAAACCATGCATAAGGCTGACCTGGGTATCAGGATGTTGGCTGTAGAGATCAGGACTCAGTGTTTGGGCGTGTCACCTACTGCTTTGCTAATTTAGAACTTCAGAGTCTCTGCTCTTCCCTTAAACAAGCCACAGATTTTATTTTATCTACACACGGCAAGGAGATGCGTTTCTCTTGGCTCTGGAAATCTCCAATCCTTCTCTAATTTAACCAGAAGATTTCAAAGCCCTCCATAGGTAGGTATTTTTCTCTACAAATTTGAGGAAATAGAAAGACAAAAAGCAAATGGCATACCCGCAGCAGAACAGGACATAAGTATTTATTAGCCAGCTGAGCCTTGCTTTGTTCCTTGGTCAGCTCTTCTAAGGAACCTCCAGAGCATGGGGCTTTCCTTGTCATAAGAAGTCACAAGTAAAGAGCTGGGACTTTCTGTGATACAGCTGCTTGGAGAACCAGCAATACAACTACCCCAGGGCTTAGCCTGAAATATCTAGGAGTAGAAAACTCTTCCCACCTGTCTAGGTGTCCTCAGGGCTCAGGTGGGACCCTTTGCACTGGCGAAAACCAACAAAGCTCTCTAGCACGGTTGGGCTTCAACCAGGACAAGACTGCAGGATAGAAAACACCTGGACCAGGGATGTCCTTGCAAGGACTTTCCCCTCGTTGGTCCCACCATGCACCTCACTGACCATACTGGGGGTTGCACAGCCCAGGAAAACCAGGAGCCCTGGACCTGCAGATCTCCCCACAGCATTTTGGAAATTGCCGGTGGTTTCTCACCAGGAAACATCTCGTCTCCAGGCAACAGAAGGGAAAAGGTAAAAAGCCTCCTTCGCTTTCTCGAAGCAGACAGGGTCCTGACATTTGCAGCAGAAGAGAGAGGATGGGGAGAGATTCAAGCAAGATCTAAACCAGTTGCAGCTCAATTAAAGCAACTGGTGTCTTTAGGAAAAGAGCCCTTGGGGTTTCACCAGAGCCCTGTTGCTTCGAGTGACTCCGGAAAATGGAGTCTAACAGATGGAAATTCCTCATAGCCCGACGTCTTCCTAGGGCCTGACAAAGAGGAGGGATTATTTTTTCAGCTAACACCTCTGGTTTGCTTTTTTGCAAAGGGTTGTTTTGAGTTTTGTTCTGTCATTCTTGGCCGCGGTGAGCTTGGGGATTTGAAATGCCCCTTAGACAAGCGAGCGATGCCTTTGTATGCGCGCCGGTGCTTTAGCAGCGGATCGGCTCATTGTTTAATTTAGCGGTATTATTCTGTATCCTGGTTACAATGAGACCCTCGGTTTTCTCAGCCCTCTCACGAGATGATTTCTTTGTTTACCTGAGTGGCTTTGTTGGTTCCCTGAGGACTTTTTTCCTCAAATTTCTGATATTTTTTTTTCCATCCACAGATTGCAGCTGTTTGTGCACAACTAGGCAGAAATACAGACCGTGCACCTGCTTGGAGGTAGAAATGCAAAAGGGAGGTAGTATTTCCTCTCTCATACACCCACAGAAATGGGTGCAAGGATGAACATGTGCAATTCTCTGCCCCATCCATCCAATCATCCATCCATCCATCCATCCATTCTCTGCCCCATCAACGCATCAACCCATTCATTCTCTGCCCCATCCGTGAATCCATCTATGCATCCATCCATCCATTCTCTGCCCCATCCATGCATCAATCCATTCATTCTCTGCCCTATCCATGCGTCCATCCGTCCATCTCCTGGCAGAGGTGGGAGGTTGCTCGTGTATCCCTGTGCTCAGCCAGCAGCAAAACAGCCTTGTGTTGTTTGCCCACCTCCTTGGCTCAGACTGAAACCCATCCATGCCACATCCCTTGCAAATACAAGTGACCTGCCTGTGCTTGTCCCTTCTTCTTGTCCCTTCCTGCTGTGCACAGGGAGGTTTGTAGGGGAAGGGAGGAAATAGACCCTGTGGGGTCGTGCCTGGCCCACACGCACAAATCATAGAATCACAGAATGGTTTGGGTTGGAAGGGACCTTAAAGATCATCCAGTTCCCACCCCCTGCCATGGGCAAGGACACCTCCCACTAGCCCAGGTTGCCCAAAGCCTCATCCAGCCTGGTCTTGAACCCCTCCAGGGATGGGGCACCCACAGCTTCTCTGGGCAACCTGGGCCACTGCCTCACCCCCCTGCACAGGAAAACATTTCTTCCTAATATCTGATCTAAATCTTCCCTTTTTCAGCTTAAAATCACTACCCCTTCTGTTGTGGTTTTACTCTTGACTCAGAGTCAAACCCACACAACTGCTCTCTCTCTCTCTCTCCCCTGCTTCACGGGGATGGGGGAGAGAAATAAAGGGGTAAAGGGAAAAAAGACTCATGGGTTGAGATAAGAACAACTGAATAAGTAAATTACAATAATATTGAAAAGAATAATATATACAAATATACAAATGAGTGATACACAATGATACTCTCACCACCCGATGTGACCAAGGCTCAGCCCATTCCTGGCTAATGATCAGGGAGAGTCCAAAAACCGCAATCCTGGAGTGGAGATAAGAGCCTGAGCATCCCAGACCAAGAGCTGACCGAGGGAGGGAGATGTCCCTGGGAGAGGGACCACCTGGAGAGAGCCAACCTAGAAGAGCTGACCCAGGGCAAGAAGGGATCCAGAACAAAAAGGGACAAGTTTCCTGAGGGGCTTCACCTCTATACTGGGCATGATGTGCATGGGATGGAACACTGGCCACTTTGGGTCTCAATCCTAAACCTAAGATCAAATCCTGGGCTAGTAACTGGGGCTGTGCTCCCTCCCAGCTTCTCCTGCCCCTGCAGACATGGGCACAGCAGAGAAGCTGAAACAACCTTGAATGTCCTGGCAACAACTATAAACATCACTGTTATCAACTTTCTTCTCAGCACAAATCCAAAACACAGCCTCTTGCTAGCTCCTATGAAGGAAGTTAACTCTGTCCCAGCTGAACCCAGGACACTGCTCATCCTATCACTACACTTCTGATAAAGAGTGCTTTGATGCCTCATTCTCTCTGCGAAGGTCCAAACATTGTGAAATTCAAAAGAGACAAGCACTTGAAGGCAGGACCAGGTCCTGAGGGGAGTTTACTTCCCTGATTTGGGTGATAAAATCATGAAATCCTCACTGTCTAACCATGTGGTGAGTCACGTTGGCATAAAGCTGGTGACACCCCCTTGCAGCGTCCCTCTTGTCCCCATACGGGAAGGTGACTGCGGGCAGCCACCGCCGCCACTGTACGTTGCACAACCTCCTCTACTGTAAAACCGGGTAAATATTGACGGGCGACTTTGTACTTTGCATTCGCCACTTGCGGAGCTTCCTCCTCCTTTCGAGACACACCCGCAGAGCCCAAGATGGTTGAGTTTGCTCCGCTCTCCGTGCCGCTGCAGAGGAGGCTTCAGACAGCATCGGTGGTTCAATGGGTCTTCAGCTTCCTAGGTCTAGGTAAGAGATGTATCCTTTTCCTTCTCTGAGAAGCCAGAGCAGCTTTTACCCCAATTCCTTCTCTCCCTGACCCCAAGGAAGACCTGGGACTGAAGGCAAGGGGCATTAAAAAGCATCTTCTGGGAGCCCGCAGGGAATCCCAGGCCACGTTAGGACAAGTGATGAGCAGCAGACGTTGCACTCACACATCTATGTTTGTCTTGCTGTGTGAAGAGCAGTGTGGGAGGCTCTGTCTCACTAAAGAATTTTTTTCCTTTTTTTCCCTTTTTTTCCCTTTTTTCCCCTTTTTTCCCTTTTTTCCCCTTTTTTCCCTTTTTTTTCCCTTTTTTTTCCTTTTGTTTTGCTTTGTTTCTTCATGTCACCTTATCTGAGCATGGTGGCACTTAGGGAAGGTCGTATTTGGGTGTCTGTGCTTGGGCAGGTCTGCTAAACCCATTTTCAGCTTCTCTGCTCTTTAGGTTTAGTGTTTCAGTGTTTACATTTACAGCCCATCGGGAGCCAAGCTGGAATGTGACTCCTAGAGTTTCCCATTGTCATGCAAATGCTTAATCTCAGATGGGATCTGTGTAAAGCTTCTGCTTTCTTGTGGCAGGGCAGTTGTTAATTAGACCCAACAGACAGAGACAGCAGATCTTTGTGTGTATATGTGGGTCCTGGCACAAAAGCATCTCCAAAAAATACTGCAAAGAAAGTATGAGCTATGCTTCAGAGCCTCATTGAGTTTCTGAGATGGTTCCATCCAAACTCTGCTACAGACAGAGGGCTGAATAGCCACTTTTGCACCAGTATATGGTAGACAGGAGCACTGGGCCGTACTGGTCCAGATGGCGTAGCTGTTTGCGTGTTTCTTGGCATAGATTTGGCCCACGCCAAGCAACACTCTTCCAAACTACATGTTGGCACAGTTTGGGCAATGGCAGAGGCCAGGGATGATTGCTAGTGGCCAGGATGGGTGAGGTTGCCCTTTATTGGAAGAGAATTAACAACATGGATGTGACTGGGCAATCCTGTCCACCAGCTGGGTGAGCAAATGGGCTGTGCCGAGTTGGTTTGGGGAGGTGTAACCAGTGTGGCCCCATGGGTTGCTCTGGGACAAGCCTGTGGACATCCCTCTCCAGATGGAGGGGAAATACCTGTGTGGCACTGGTGGCACTGCCAGCTGAGCTGCCACACAGCATGGTTATGGCATGGCAGAGTGCAGGGCACTGGGTGCCATCCTCTACTTGTGTTATAAACCCTGGAGCTCTTCTAGTGCAGAACAATCATCATCATCATTGGATGGTTTGGGTTGGAAGGGACTTTAAAGCTCATCTCATTCCACCCCCTGCCATGGGCAGGGACACCTCCCACTAGCCCAGGTTGCCCAAAGCCTCATCCAGCCTGGCCTTGAACCCCTCCAGGGATGGGGCATCCACAGCTTCTCTGGGCAACCTGGGCCACTGCCTCACCACCTTCATAGAGAAGCATTTCTTCCTTATCTCTATATAACCTTCCCCTACACCCCAAAGACCACCTTGCAGGAGGAGACATGGGTGTTGTTAACAGCACAGGGAAGGTCTGGAAAAAGCCACTCACCCTTAGACCGGACCAGCCAGATGGGGACATTCTGGGATGCTCTGCAGCTCCTTCTCTGCCCCTGCACCCTGATTCCCTTCCATAGTGCCTGGAGAGGATGGGGCACAGTAGAGATGTCAATAAGGGGTACAACCACACATCCCCATTCCCAGCGTGGATGCAGCTGGAGCTTGCAGAGCTTTAACTGTTTTCCAGCACAACAACTTGTACAAGGGCTCTCCCCTTGTTGTTATCAGGTTCAAGCTGGCACTTGACTTTTCAGTGGTGGAAAAGACTTCGGAAGCCAGCAGAAAGCAGAAACTTGGGCAGGATGGAAGAGTCCTCTACAGTTGGTATCATGGAGCTATTTGAAACAGGTTCTGCCTGCTGCAGGGAAATACAGCTTGCTCCAAATGAGGATGAGACCCAGACCCACACCTCCTCCATGGCTGGCCTTCCAGACATTGCTGTCTTTCCCTGGAACAGTTTGATGATTTTTTTTTTTTTTGTGTGTGATAGAATCTGAAAGCAACAGCAGTTAAGAAATGCTATAAGAAAGGCATTAGAAAGGTGATAACCAAACCCTGTGGAGTGATTCCAGCTGGTTTGATTCATTTTACAAAATTTCTTTAAGCTTGGAACTTTCCACCCAAAATCTCCCAGTTTAAAAACCACGAAAGCCTGATGCGAAGGGATACCCTTAATGTTATCCCATGAGCTCCCAAGCACCCCATGCTGCATGGAGTCATAACCCTCAGGCACAGAGACCACACCTTCCGCGGGCAGGATTTGGCCGCTGGCTGCTCCTTTTTCCATGAGACAGGCTTGTGCTTCTGCTGCCAGAAAAGAGGCTCCTGAAAAACACCCAGTCAGCTGCTGCCAGACATTTGCACAGCCCTTTGGCTGCACATCCCAGCAGCCGCCGCTCGCTCGGGTCACAGGCAGCTGTTGCTATGGTTGTGCAAATGCATCCTCCCCGAGAAGCCAGGCACGGGGGAGAGGGGCTCATTCATTCTCTGCAGGGTGCTGGATGAGTGCGGCAGCTCGACCCCGGCGCTGGCAGGGAGTCTCGCAACAGGCAGGCATTGTCCGTGCTGCCGGTTTTCTTGAGGATGCTTCTGGCAAGGAAAATGGTGAAAAGGGCTGAGACAGATGGTGCCGTTTGCTTTAGATGCTGACAGCTGCTGGAAGGAGAGTGCAGGGTGCAAGGATGGGATGGGGGGTATGGAGTGGGGACCCCATTGTCTTCCCCACCTGCAGCACCCCAGTACTGACCAGTTCCCCTTCCTCATGCAGTGGAGCCAGGCTTCTGCAGGGCACCGAAATCAGCAAGCTGGTACCCAACCCTGCTGCGCCACTTTCCGCTGCCCCTCTCATTCCTGCCCTTCATGGTCTTGGGCATGGGCATCAAAAGAATTGTGATCAGCAGGGCGAGGGAGGGGATTGTCCCCCTCTGCTCCACTCTGGTGAGACCCCCCCCTGGGGTGCTGCACCCAGCTCTGGGGTCCTCAGCACAGGACAGACACGGAGCTGCTGGAGCGGGGCCAGAGGAGCCCCGGAGATGGTCCGAGGGCTGGAGCAGCTCCCGTGCGAGGACAGGCTGAGAGAGTTGGGGGTGTGCAGCCTGGAGAAGAGAAGGCTCCGGGGAGAGCTTCCAGCACCTTCCAGTACTGAAAGGGGGCTACAGGAGAGATGGGGGGGCTCTGGATCAGGGGGTGCAGGGACAGGCTGAGGGGGAAGGCGTTGAAGCTGCAAGAGGGGAGATGGAGATGAGATGTGAGGAAGAAATGTTTTCCTGTGCGGGGGGTGAGGCAGTGGCCCAGGTTGCCCAGAGAAGCTGTGGATGCCCCTCCCCTGGAGGGGTTCAAGGCCAGGTTGGATGAGGCTTTGGGCAACCTGGGCTAGTGGGAGGTGTCCCTGCCCATGGCAGGGGGTTGGAACTGGATGGGCTTTAAGGTCCCTTCCAACCCAAACCATTCTGTGATTCTATGATGCTGTGATTAGTGCCAGGCTGAACCCATGCAAATAAACCCATTGCAGGGGCAGACCTGTGCACACCACCTTTGCAGGTCCAATGTACGACACCCAGCCTTTGAACCCTTTCCATCAGCAGGGTTGGCTTAAAGGGCACGCAGTGCCAGCATGAATCAAGCCCCATTGACACCTGAGCGTAGTCCACAACCTGGGACTAGCCTGGCCAAGCTGCCAGGCTTGGCTGTGCCAAGGGGTGCAGGATCTGTGCAGGCTGTCACTGTCAGGGACTTTAGGCTGGCATTGGGGACCTCTGCATCTTGCAGACAAACCCCCCTGAAAATTGCAATATGAGTCTGACTCACTCTGGTGCTTCTGCAATGCAAAAAATCTCTTTCCAAAGGTTGCTGATTTTCCTATTTCAGGTTGAACAAGCAAATCCTGGGGTAGCAACAATGCTGGGCCCAGCAGCACTTTGACAGGTCTCTGTTTGAACTTGGCTGAAAAAGTCATCCACGTGCTTCTAGCCTGTGACTCACTTGGAGCCCATGGCATGTACATAGGTGTTGTCTGTGATATGCCCACGTTTTCATCCAGGGAGGGACTTGGATCTCACAACAAATCTACTTAACACAAGATACTCACCACCAAACACTTCACTTTTTGCCCCAAGCTTCTTGGAAGGAGCCCAGCCCAGGAAACCACTTGGCCTGTGAGGGGATCCAAGAAAGCCATCACGTCCACATGGATGTGTCTTCTCTTTGCTGATACTAGGAAGAAATTTTTTCCTGTGCGGGTGGTGAGGCAGTGGCCCAGGTTGCCCAGAAAAGCTGTGGATGCCCCATCCCTGGAGGGGTTCAAGGCCAGGCTGGATGAGGCTTTGGGCAACCTGGGCTAGTGGGAGGTGTCTCTGCCCATGGCAGGGTGTGGGATCTCAATGGTCTTTAAGGTCTCTTCCATCCCGAACCATTCCATGATTCTATGGTTCTATGACTCCTGCACAGCCATGGAGATGTGTGGTGCTGGGTTCTGGATCACGCAGAGCTGTTTCAGGAGCACCCCTGGTCAACAGGCTAGGTGCAGACCTTGGTGGCCCTGCAGTCCAGGAACATCCTACGACCACTTCACCCGGAGCCACATCTCACCAAAGACAACCACGGACCAAACCTCCTGGCGCCTGGCCTGAACAGAAAAGATAAAATTTAGGGTCTGTATGGAGCTTTCCTTCTTATCAAGGGTACTTTGGTTTTGGTTTTAGTTTGAAGAGGTCTCTCCTCACTTTCCATGGCACAGTAGACAGTGCAGCAGCTTATCTCAGCCCAGCCTAGGATCCTCTGGCCTGGTGTGCAAGGGGAAGTCACCGTAGATGCTTGGATCCAGCGGGATTGCTGCCTCCCTTCCAAGTTCCCTGAAGATATCTGTGTGTCATGTCCTCAAACGCTTGAATGAAAATATTCCACAGACAGTGCGATCCCATGGGTTGGACACCAAGACTTTCTGGACCACCGGTAGCAAGTTATTTTCCACAGAGCTGTATGGCTGCTTCCTGAAAGCCGTGTCAGGTCTGGAGGCTGCGTCCACCTCCAGCCCTGCTGCCCAAGACTTCATGCTCTTCAGCCTGGCTCCAAGGTCCCTTCACCACCACCGACCCAGCCTCTTCTAGGTTACACAGGTGACTCTTCACAGATTAGAGTCTTTTTGTTCTCAAAGATGCTGAAAAATAGCGTCCCACCCAAGAAAGGGTCAAATTCTGCATCTGTTTGAGCTGAGGGCTAGAGGGAAGGACTGTGCACCAGGAACCAAGATCTCCTTCTATTCCTGCAAATCCCATGTCTTTCCTGAATCCATGTTGGAGGGGAACACACACTCCCCTTCCTCCACAGTTCATGTTCCAGACGCAGAGCAGCAGGGACAACCTAAAGCCACCTCTTTGCCTCTTCTGCTTGTTTTCTGTGGCACAAGGCAGAAGGGATGGGTGACATGCAGGAATATTTGCTTCTTGTGAGGCTGTTCCCCATAACCATTGCTTTCTTTCCTTGAGAGGAATCCCAAGAGGAAAATGAGGAGAGCAAAGAGTTTCTCCCCTGCCCCTTGTTGGACCAAGGACACTTCAGATGAGAGCTGTATTTCCCTCAGCATCTGTTTTCCTACAAACAACTGTCATTTTCTGGGCTACGTGCCAGGCAAACTCTTTAAAGGATATCACGAACATGGCATTAGGCTCTTGGCCAGGGAACCTCAGCAGATATCTCCCTCCTGGGGCCGAACTCCAGCCTACGTACAACCCGTTGTGCCCACAAAGCAACTCGCAAAGGGCTGTCAGATCTCGGAAATGCCACTGGAGGAGGTGGCAGTCTGCGTCATGGTGGGGACAGGGGGAACCTGCAAGTCCCCAGTTCATTAGAATCATGGAATCATAGAGTGGCTTGGGTTGGAAGGGACCTTAAACATCATCTAATTCCAACCCCCCTTTGGAAAACCCATCTTTGAATCCCAATGGCTGCCAGGGATCTACAGAGCCAGACAAGCTCTCCAGCTTGGAATCATGGAATGGTTTGGGTTGGAAGGGACCTTAAAGACCCGTGAGTTCCTGCTCCCAGCTTGGTTAAGCTCTCCGTGGGAGCAAGCTCTCTGGTGAGGATGGGGACTACCTTTGGTATTCAACCAGAGCATCGCTATAATATCTACCTTCCGTCTTTCTGCTCCTGTACTCCCTTGGTTCCCAGCTTCAGGCTGCAATCTCTCAAGCCATGACTCAGGAGGAACAGGCAGGTTTGGGGATGAGGTTGCAAATAGACATGATCCTCATCTCCTCCCTCTGCAGGTCTGGACTCTTGCAAGGCAGCCCAACTGCACATGCTCGATTGTTATAAAATGGCTTAAGTGCATACACAGAGACCTTTCAAGGCAGACATCAACATGGGCTGCAAGAGGAGGTCTAAAGGCATCGTGCATGTCTTTGCAATCACATCAGTTCAGTTATCTCCTTCTCACCAAAGTTATCTTGACTGAAGTGAGTCAAGGTCACCATGTGCAAATTCTGCCCTGAAAAAAAAAAAAAGAGTTAAATTGCAAATGAATCGAAGGAGAAATTAATAATTATATTATTGCAAGATAAAGCCTCACTTGGATGATAAGTGCATGGATTTGGACCAGAACAGCTCCTTTATTTCGCAGAACGTACTTTCAACTTTGCACGGTGTGATAAAAAGAGAATTGGGCATTGCACAGTTTTGCAGCAGACCTGATGACCTGGCTCCCAGGTGCAGCAAAATTGCAACGTCCACATTGTTCCCCAAGCAGCATTTATGTGTCCTGTGAACTCTTGAGCTTCATTTCATGCTGAATGTTCTTTTTCTAAAGATTTATAAAGACTGTGGCTGTGACACTTGAAAGGAGTGGCGCCAGGTACGAGCAGTGGTTCGTTCTGACCTGGAGGATGCATTGCAGGGTATAGAATTGTAGTATCACAGAACGGTTTGGGTTGGAAAGGACCTTAAAGATCATCAAGTTCCAACCCCCCTGCTGCGGGCAGATTTTTTGCTCTGCAGAGAGCTGCAGTGTTTCTCCGTGGTCTGTATTAGTGTGCCACAGTACCTCTACCTATATGAGGACATAAGATCCCATTTCAGCTTTAAGGAGGTTTAGAATCCTGTTAAATTATTGGGTTTGTTTTTTGTTTTTTTTTTTACATGAAAAGCTTTAGATTCAGGCTGACTCACCACAAAAACCCCCCCCCAAAAACCCCACAAAAAACAAAACCCAAAACCTACAGACCAGACCTCCTTGTTTATCCTTATTTATCCTTTCTACTTTTTCCTTCCTAGTTATTTGCTGTAAAAGCAAACAGGAGGTACAAGGAGGTCTTCAATGAGAGCATCATATACCTCTTCTCTGATAGACCTTAGCTGAGATGAGCTGGAGAGGGCAAGTGCCAGGTGACTCCCAAAGATTAAAATCCAGGTCTCAGAGGACGAGGGTGTGGATGCATCTAATACCTGAAGCTGAACAGGGCATCTCCATCCTCACATCCTTCCAGCTTTGGATGCCAGATCTGTGGTGAAGACCCAGAGATGAAAAAAATTCATAGCCCACCACGCATGATGCAACCCATGAGCTGCAAAAGGCAAAGGGCTTGGATGAATGGGGTGGGTTTTTAGCCCAGTCTCCCCATTCCCAGACAACACCAAAGCTTCCAGAGGGATGGGTGGAGAGGACACAGCTCTTCCCAGGCACTTTTTAGGGTATCTGATTTAGCAAGTGGCAGTTTGGGGGCCATCAGCACTTCCCAGTCTCTGTGCAGTGTTGGGCTTGGGTGGGATCTGATGTACCAAGTGACGCTTGTTTGCACACAGACTTTTCTTCTCTTGTTCTTGTGCCAAGACACAGGGTATGAGGGAGGTGGGAGGTAGAGGGCAATTTGAGCATTGACTGGAAGCAGCTCAGAAAAGTCTTTAATGACTTGGGAAAGTCCCAAGTCATTAATGTCTTGGGGAACGAAATAGAGCATTCTTATAAAAATCTGTGATGACACCAAGTTAAAGGAATGAAAATCCATAGAGGCCAGGATTAGAGCTGAGAGTGAATCCAAGAAGTGGAGGAGAAGGTCCAAAATCAATAAGAAAAAAAACTCAATAAAGAATAAAATCTTATATACGGGAAGATAAAAAAATTAAAAATCCAAGACACAAAGTGAGGAATCGATAGCTCAGGACAAAGCTATTGGGGACTGTACAGACAGGGCATCGTGCCTCACTTCGCTGCCTTTGCAAAATGCCAGGTGTCATCATGGGGTATTAACAAGAGTTTTGGGGTAAAAGGCAGGCATTATTGTTGCAGAGATTGGAGTGTCTCCAGAGAAAAGCCAGACAGCGAAGGGATAGAGATCTCATCCACGAGCACCCTCTGGATGCAGTGAGGTCCATCAGGCTTGTGGGAAGAGGGGGACACAGTGGCCTTTGGAGAAAAAAGTGGTTGCTGCAAGGATGGTGCTTGGTTGCTCTCCCGGTTGCTGGGGCAGATAGGAAAGAAACCACCACTTTGCATCAAAGATGCCTTCACACTGATAAAATAATTCAGCAGCAAGCCCGGTGAAGGCTTGGGTTCCATCCCATGTCCAAAGAGTCCAAGTGCCATCAGGTGAATCATTCTTTTCCCAACACCCACCTGACCCAACTGCCAACTCACTGTCTGGCTTGTCTCTCAGCACAGTGCTGCATAGCTGCCTTCATCGCCCTCTTCTTCACGCGTTTTTGGCTGGTCAGTGCCCTCTACGCTGCGTGGTGGTTCATAGACAGGGAAAAACCCAGCAAGGGCGGGAGGCGGATCCACGCCATCCGGAACAGCGTCGTCTGGAGGTACATGAGGGACTATTTCCCCATCACGGTAAGTGTCACTGATCCCATCAGCTCTCATGAGATTCAGGGGCCAACTGTGGTGTTTGGAGGAGGGTCTGGGGCCAGCAGCTGGGGTATGGAGTGCTTGGAGGTCAGGGTTGAAGGCTTGAGGCAGGATTGTCTTCCTAGCTCTCAGATTACTATAAAACCCAGAAAAACGTAGACCACCATTTACACAACTGCATCCTTTGTTCATCTGCCTTTTACCCACCCATTTACCCTCTCTGCGTTCCATCCGTGAGGGTAATCTCACCTTGCCTGTTTCCCATGTGTATATTGTGACACTCCTGCTCTTCAGGTTCCTCAGCATTTACCCAGTGGACACAGGGCCAAGTTTTGACCGAAATCCAAGAAATGCACCCCCCGCACAGGAAAACATTTCTTCCTCACATCTCATCTCCATCTCCCTTCTTGCGGCTTAAAACCGTTCCCTCTCGTCCTGTCCCTGCACCCCCTGATCCAGAGCCCCCCCATCTCTCCTGTAGCCCCCTTTCAGCACTGGAAGGTGCTGGAAGGTCTCCCCGGAGCCTTCTCTTCTCCAGGCTGCACACCCCCAACTCTCTCAGCCTGTCCTCATCTGTCTTTATCTAGTATCCCCTTATCATGGCATGAGTGCGTGGACCAGCACAAAGTCCTGCCTCAGAGCTGTCACAAGTCGGTACAAACCTGAAGAGTTCACGGGCCACACAAGGGACTGAGTTTCTAGGGTATACCAAGCTATGGGAATTTGTAAGATAATCCGCTTAATGAAACATTGCCTGTCAAGGGAACTCGGGTTGTGGACAGTTGTGCCTCATGGTTAGAGACAGCCTAGAGCTAGGAGCTGGCTGCTGCAATCAGGGTAAAGTGAAGTGGGGACCCCAAACGGCCAAAGGGCTCATCAGCGCAAAGGGAAAACAAGAACCCACGTTGAGTCCATCCTGCATAGAGTAGGGCCTGGGATAAGGACGAGTGGGAGCTGGAGCAAAGCGAAGATCAGAGATGATGTGCCCAACGTCACCCATCAGGTTTGCTGCTCAATCAGAAGTAAGAGCCAGCTGTTTCGAATCCCAGCCCTACACTTCGACAGTAGGACATGAAGCTTCTTTCTTCAGCTTGTCAGGGAGAAAAAAAACCCCGTGCATCCCCATAAAACACACCCAAAATTTTCAAGGTCCTGGAGTACAGCCTGCTAGATGGGTGTGGAAGGAGATTAACTTAGGGCAGAAGTCAGGGTTGGGCAAAAAAACGAGAAGATAGGGTCTATCTGGATCTTTCCTACTGTTTCTGAGTGGATCTCACACATACTTTTGTTATAACAACTCAGATGGGCACATCTGCTTCTAAAGATAAGGTGCCTAAAATGTATCTTCTGATGTCACACCACCTCCAAAAGCAAATGTTGTACTAGGGAAATTGAAGCTTTTTGATTCCCCCTGATTTCCCCTCTTCTCATTTCAATTTTCATCTCATCCCCAATATGCCTCTTGGGCTGGTGAAGGTGAAGGAGTAAAGGGCAATGTTGCCTGGGACTTTCTCCCAGTGCTGTGTCCCAGCACTGTGCAAGCTGGGATTGTCTGTTGTAGGACCTGGGTGCAACTGGTAGAGGTAGATGTGCTGGGTTGAACTGGAGCATCACCCTCCCTTTCTACTCCTGTGGACAACTCAAATAAACCCATGTCTCAGCTGGGTGAGCTGCATCTCCAAGTTGCCTCTCTACAAGACCATCCATCAGCGTCTACCTTGCGTGCGTCCTACTGCCATTGAGTTTCTTTGCTCAAAGGCAGAAAGTGATGCTGAGAACCTGCAGTGAGTTATTTTATGAGCTTTATTTGTGATTTAAGGGCTTTTGGATGAGCTTCGGAGCAAGGTCCCCAGAAGGTATGTCATAGTCCTCTGGGGAGGAATGGGACCACATCCCAGGAAAGCTTGTGGTGAGTTTCACCATAAAGCACAGGCAATATTTCATGATGTTTAATAGGAAACACCAAGTGAGGGCCCAATAAATTATTCTCAAGGTTGCCTTAGAAAATGCTAGAGTTGCCATGAGCTATTTATGTCGATTTAATGCTTCTATACAATATATATTCTGTAAATTATTTTTGGCTATAAATCACTACTTGGGCAGTGCCGGACCAACCTCTCTGCTAAAACTTATCTGCCAGCTCAGCCCAGTGACACCTCTTCTCCTGTCCTTCCCTCCCTGGTGGCCCCTGCCAGGCAGGGAGGACCTCGCCACAGGACCAGTAAGACCAGTAGAGGGAGCCTGGCTACTGGGTTTGGCTCCAGCTCACTGGCAGGGAGGGTTCGATGGAGCCTTTCCCCTTGCTGGTCTGGCAGAAGTCAGAGGGAGCTCTGCGAAAGGACAGCAGATTATAAAAATTTGACAAAAAAGGGTATTACAGCGAAGCAATCACATAATATTATTTCCTTAAAGCATTTTCTCAGTCTTCCACAGTTTTCTCAAGGACTTTCTAAGCCAGAATTTAGGATTTAACAGCCCTTGCTGAATGTATCTGTGACATTTTGTCGCTACAAGAGCATGGAAATATGCTTGGCATCCCCAGCAAACCACAGCAAGGAGCTCCCTGGGTGAACCACACAGTGTGAAGACCTCCCTACTCCCTGCTCGTGTCACTGGAAACTCCCTGGTTAGCTCATGCAAATCCTGTCCCACCTACCCACGTCACTCCAGGTTTTATACTCTATTATATCCCTCATTTCCCAGCTTTTCTTCCCCACCTAAAAACCCAAAACGATGTTTGCTTCCTTGCATGGAAGGCATTTCATTTCATACCGCCCAGCACAAGCTGATTTTTCTCCTAGCAGAGTGGAAGTTAAGAATCGTAAATATTGCTTTTGCCATCCTGTACGCTGCTCTCAGGAGCTGAGCTGAACTTTTGGTCTGAGTACATGCAGCTGGATGCTCCCCTGGACTTGCCCAAAGCCCCAGCCAGAGCAGAGGCACAAGGGGAGTGGGATTTGGGGAGACGGGGTGAGCACCCAGCACCCTGGAGCTGTATTTGTGTGTAGATTGAGTTCAGCCCTGGAGGATTAGTCATTCTGGGAAGATTAAACGTGGCTCCTAATCCTCCCAGATCCCAGCAGCAAATTTACCATGGCCAAGCAGGCAGGACGAGCTGCCTGCTATTTTATTTTAGGAAGTTACTTTAATTATTGCCTTTAGAGGATCTCTGGGCATGTTTGCTGTCGTGGAAGCAAAGAAGGGTTGGGATGAGCATCTGTTTTCCGGGAATCTCAGCAGCGTGAATTTGCACTTTGCTGCAGCGAGCGCCTGGCACATGGAGCGTGCAGGCTCTGAGCTGTGTCTCCACAATGCGTGCAAGGAGCACCCTCTGCCGATACCACCCTTGCACAAGTATTATTATTTTTTTTTTTTCCCTTGGAGCTGATGTATTTTATTTGGGGGTTTGGGAGTTAAAGGGTCAGGCAGGACCTGAATGAGTTTGGGTGATTTTAAAAAGGGGATGAGAAAAAAGCACTGAGAATCCAAGAGTGCAATGCCCAGGAAATTTTTTTCTGGTTCATCCCCCTGTATTTTAACCCTCTTCTTGTCCTTTTTTTTTATACACCCTCCTAATAAATGTGCAATACATGGCTGAGCTCAGCTGGGATTTAAAAATTGGGAAAATATAATGAAATGACAGGACAAGGGGTAACAGTTATAAGCTGAAAGAGGGCAGATTTAGATGAGACATTCGGAAGAAATTTTTCACTGTGCAGGGGGTGAGGCAGTGGCCCAGGTTGCCCAGAGAAGCTGTGGATGCCCCATCCCTGGAGGGGTTCAAGGCCAGGCTGGATGAGGCTTTGGGCAACCTGGGCTAGTGGGAGGTGTCCCTGCCCATGGCAGGGGGTGGCACTGGATGATCTTTAAGGTCCCTTCCAACCCAAACCATTCTGTGATTCCATGATTCTATGATTTTCGGTAAGAAGTCAATAATCTTTCTACCAGGTCTCTGCCCAAACCCATATCTCCATTTGCACAGTCCTTTCCCCATCATTTAGCAGTGTGGCATCTTTGTTATGAAGGATACACCAGCGTTACAAATTTCTCCATCATATGGCCAAGCAAATGCACACCTTTGCTGCTTCTTCTCCCCAGCCCCATGCCCTCTTGCCAGGGTAAGTCTGCTGTCACCAACCTCCCTCATACAGCCAAAGTGCTTTGGTAACCTCAGCTGAGGAGCACCATGGACGTGCAGATTGTGAGGACGCGGGTGAAATGGGGAAAGCACAAGCTTGACAAGATCCATCTCTACCACAGTCCTCAAAGAGAAGTCACCGTCTCCCTTGCTGACTATAAATTGGGGCTGGATGCTTGGCTTGGACAAGACTTTTCACTTTTAGATCACACAACTTGGGTTATGAGTTAAATCTAGCAGCAGGAAGCTGAAATTAAGGTTTTAGAGGGACAAATCTTGTCTTCGGGTGCTGTCATCGTTCAGAGCAACCCCATCAGGCACCATTTCACCTGCTTTATTCAGGGTAGCCTGAAAAGTGCCTGCAGCGTGGAGAAGGTCCATGTGGTCTTCACTGAACTGTTTTCCCCTTGTGAAGAGCCACGGGACATTTCTAACTACCCTTGGGGTTATCTAAGTACCGGTTGGACCTTATTATCTATAGCAACTGGCAGAGTCCCTGTCTGTCCTTGTGCTTGGGGACTTGCTGGTGGGTTTTTTTTGTTGGTTTTTTTTGGTTTTTTTTTTTTTTTTCTTTTAGCATAACTCAAACAAGTTACTGGAGAATTAGTTGACCCCTAGGAGCTGTGATTTGGGATGGCTCCATCTCATAGCTTGTTCATTCTCATAATTACATAAACCATGACGGGAGTGTGTTGTAGTTCTGGGGAAGTACAAGGCATTGCAGAGAGGGGACAGCCCAAGTTCGCATGAACCAAGCCCTGCCAGGAATGTTTTCTTTCTTTTCAGAGAAGAAGCTGGGGACTTTGTGTTGTGGCCCGTGACGTTAAATGTAATTTCTGATTTCTAGCGGACTTGGCTCTTTACTTCGCTTCCTTCTGTCGGCTGCAGGAGAGAAGAGGGATTGTTAGGGCAAAAGCAAAACATGGCCAAATGGCCCAAAGCCACCTCTCTCCTTTTCTGAGAAACTTCTCTGTCCCATTTCTTGTCCCTCTCTTCTGTGCCCATGGGTGACCTTAAGTAAGAGAGAGGCCACTGCTGAGGTCAGGTCCACTGGAGGACTGTGTCCCACCATCCACACTGCCAAGCAACATGCTGAGCCACTGGATAAGGGAGTCATAGAATCACAGAATCACAGAATGGTTTGGGTTGGAAAGGACCTTAAAGATCATCTTGTTCCAACCCCCATGCCATGGGCAGGGACACCTCCCGCTAGCCCAGGTTGCTCCAAGCCTCATCCAGCCTGGCCTTAAACACTGCCGGGGATGGGGCATCCAGGGATGGGAGGTCCTACAAGACCCCCAGATGCAGCATCACACAAGAACAAGGGAAGACTCGGGTGTTTTGGACCTGCCATCCTTATCCAGCTTTGGGAGTGAGGGTGATGAATCAATCATCATATCACAGAATTATGGAACGGTTTGGGTTAGAAGGGACCTTAAAGATCATCTTGTTCCAACCTCCCTGCAGGCACACCTCCCACTAGCCCAGGTTGCTCAAAGCTTCATCCAGCCTGTCATTGAACACCCCCAGGGATGGGGCATCCATCCATGAGATGAAGTCCCATCCTAACTCAATTTAAACCCACGTGGCTGGTCAGACTCCCCAGTACTTGCTCCTAACCACACTGACCTGGCATTGTGGCAACTGAAGAAAACCCCAGTATCCAAAGCCCTCTTTCTCCACCTGTCCCTCTCAGACTCTCACTATTGCTGGGATCTAAACCCCGTCTCCCTCGGCAGCTGCTGGCAGTACTCAGATCTTTGGTCTCCCATCGAGACACCCTTGGGTGGGCTACCTGCTTCTCTTCCACTTGGCACAATTTTTCCTTCTTTGGATCTGTCTGGGTTTCTGGATTTCTCTGCTGGGTTTTAGCCCATGGAGAACCTGTCTGTGTGTTTCATCCTGCAAGAGATGCTCTTTGGAGGTACCTGGGTGCAGAGCAAGGGACCTGAGGATTTGCATAGGACAGAGTTGAAAGGAAGTTTATCCTACGTAAGAGCAGATTAATGAACATAACATCCTTGGAAATGGAGTCTGGGGCCACAGAAAGATCGAAATACAACAGCAATTCAGTTTGGGAGATAAACAATGCTGATTGGGGGCCTGGGTATCGCTTCATCTCCAGGGCATGCTGGAGCATCCAGCCCTCCAACTCTTTGGACTCAGGGAGATTTTTACTTTCCTCAAGCGTTAGTGCACCAGCCTTACATGGGGAATCACACATCCTCCCTCTTCCCGTGGTTTGGGGCAGGACAGTCTAGTCCATAGGGGACAGCCAGGAAACCTGAGACACATCTCAAGGGGGGAGTTAACGCAGCCTGGTTAAGCCAGTGCTGAACTCCTGGGCTGATGTAGCCACTCAGAAGCTCTAAGTCCAATTAGCTTAATTCCACTCCAAAATTAATTTTAAAAAACCAAACCAAAACAAATACCAAACGAAGGCCACTTCCAGCTAAGACCATCTGCTCAGGATGTTAATACGGTTTAATTAATCCAGTTTAAAATTAATTTGGATTAATTTGCTTGAGATCCTGGCCAGTACGTGGGCTCTCAGCAGAGCTCCTGAGTGACTGCGTTTGCATTTCCTAAGACACCTAACAGTGCGTGTAGCAGGTCTCACCACATCTCTGCAGGAACTGGGGGAACTGGGACAGAGTTTCACCCATGTCTTGGACCCACATTTGAGTAGACAGAGTAAAGGGGGGTTTCCGCTATGAGCACTGAACAACTGTAGCTATCAAAATATTTCTCCCTGAAGGAGAAGCATAAAGTAGGTTTCATCCTTCAAAACAGACATTTAAGCTCATTTGTTGAGAAGATCAAGATCATCCCAGATCTGGGAGCTGGAAGGGCTCGTAACACCTTTGACAAAGGGTCATTACTGCTGTCAACGGCCAAGAAACAAGCCAGCATCTCAACCACGCCAAGGAGAAGCTTGGGGAAGCCAGCAAACCCGTGGCTGAGTTTGGAGAGCACAACCTTGAGCAGATAACAGCTCTTTGTCTTTGCACCATAGGTCACACACATTAATTTGGCATCCCTCAGACACCTCTGAGATGAGAGACTGCTCTTGTTTTACCAAGAAAACTTCAAGTCAAGCACTTTTCTCACTTAAATGTTTACACACAGACCGGCTTGGCTGGACCCTTAAGTCCTTTGGCAATTATTAAACGTTCAATTCACCCAGAAAGACCAGAGCAGCAGATGCCATCCGGTGGGTGTGGAAGCGACAACCCAGCCAAGGCAGGAGGAGGGACAGTCCCACCCCTCTGCACCTCAACCCCAGCCCTGTTAAGCATTTTGGAGCTGGGCTGTGCGGTGCCAGGTATTAACTGTCCCGGCAGGTTGGGAACAGAGCTTGACCTCTGGCTGGAGGAGAGGGAAGACGTCAGTAAACAGTAGGAACAATCCAGATGGGAGGAGCGTGGTTCTGTGTTAAAGAATTTCCAGAAGAAGGGTGGTTTATAGTCCAAGGGCCTGACCTATGGCGTAAGAGACTTTGCCCAAGTGTATAAACTCTTTAGTTCCTCAGTAAGTTCTGGCCAAATCATCCAAATGTGAGCAGACACTGTGATAAAATGGGGACCTTCTCTCTTTGCTTATGCCCTGGAAAGAGCCCAGTCTACAAAGCTGAAAGAGGCAAATCATAGAATCACAGGAGGGTTTGGGTGGGAAGGGACCTTAAAGCTCATCTCGTTCCAAACCCCTGCCATGGGCAGGGACACCTCCCACTAGCCCAGGTTGCCCAAAGCCTCATCCAGCCTGGCCTTGAACCCCTCCAGGGATGGGGCATCCACAGCTTCTCTGGGCAACCTGGACCACTGCCTCACCCCCTGCACAGGAAAACATTTCTTTCTCACATCTCATCTCCATCTCCCCTCTTGCAGCTTCAACCCCTTTCCCCTCATCCTAACCCTCCACCCCCTGATCAAGGGTCCCTCCTCATCTCTTGTTTCAGCACTGGAAAGTGCTTGAAGGTCTCCCTGGAACTAAGTCACTCCCTCTCCTTTCATTGGGGTGAGCACCAAGGCAGCAGCTGGATGTCTCCTAGGGAGGGTTTTGAAGGATGTGCGGTGTCTTTGCACGGGTTAATTCTCCCATTGAAGCGGTTTGCACGGCTCAGCAGATACCCTGAATTCAGCTCGTCATTAACAAGGAGGATGGTGTGACTTTGGGGTGCAGCCAGGCGTTGAGCCTGCTGTCATCCCCCTGCTTCTCGCCACCCTGCATAAATGCAGATGGAGATTTAGTGGTTTCCACCACACACGAGCATCTCACCTCCCTGCTTATAAATCACGCGGAGATGAAAGGCTGTTTGGAAGCTGAAGATGAATGCAGAAAACATTGATGCAAGCTGAGATTACTCAAAAATGAGCAAATGGTGTCGGGGGCCTCGGGTACTTAGTCATTCAGCCATCTGCCCCTCTTCCTGCCTAGACACCTCTGCACTGGGCAGCAGTGGGACTCTTGTTTGTCCGTTCCCCTCATTAGGAGCAGGCGCTTGAATGGGCACATGTGTAGAGTCAACAGTGCCTTAGGACAGATGGGAAATTAGCTGCGATGTAAGAAAGTAAAATGCACCCTCGTGATTAACCTGCGGTTCTGGTTGCTTCTAGGAAAACACACGCACCATTAGCTGCTCCCTGAGTGTGGATGGGACCAGGGTACTCAGAGGGGCAACATGTTAAAATGCACAAGGCTTTGGTTCTTCTTGAGTGCAAGTGCCTTTGAGATGTTTGGAAATTCATGGTGGCTCTGTGATCATAGAATCATAGAATCACAGAATGGTTTGGGTTGGAAGGGACCTTAAAGATCATCTGGTTCCACCCCCCTGCCATGGGCAGGGACACCTCCCACTAGACCGGGAGGCTAACCATGGAAAAGTTCATCTTTCCTCACTGCTGGGAGCATCCTGGACACCCACAGAAAGGGCGCAGAACCATCAGTGTTCAGTTTTGACTGCTTCTGCCTGGGTTTTGCACATGCTGGCTGATGTTGGCATGGAAGGGTCTTGTTGGTGACATAGCTGGAGGGTGGGTTTGTCACTCCATCCCCTCTCCTCTGGACAGTCCATAGCAAGTGTAACCCACAGAGTCCAAACCCTGGTTGTCCCTTTGTCTACTCTTCTGCTGTGGTGTCTGTTCTCCCACGTAGCATCTCCCAGGCTCCAAACCCACTTTCAGATTGTCTGAGTATTTCAGATATCTGCTTAGCCAGCCCTCAGGGGTTGCAAGCAATCCATGCTGTCCAGCCTTTATGCTTTTTGATGGACCCATGTGTCACCTGGACACCTAACACAGGCACACGGCTGGGTTCTTGCAGATTTTTTTCCAATGGAAAAAAAACCCAACATCGCCTTGTTCTCTATGAGATGTCTAGGAGCTGGATCTCACCCTACCGTGTAGGAAAGCATCCTTGAATCACCTGACACCTACTTCAGGACAGGACAAACCTTGGGTCTACACCGTGTTGTTGAGCAGGGATGTGTCCCTGCACCAGGAAGCACCTTTAGATGGATCATCACCAGAGTGATTCTGCACTCCCTTTGCTCTTCTGGTTGTGGGGTGGAGGTGGGGGGATGGTGGAAATAATCACCCTTTTCTCACTTTTTAGCATTTTTTCCCCCATATTAGAAAATGTATTGGAAGATATTTTAAACAAACTAGGTTCCCAACAGCATCTAGGCCAGCTCAAGGCAACATGAGGAACTGTGCCATTGGAAATGTCATTTTGGGGCCAATGGGTGGGAAGAGATGGAAATACAGGCAATAAGATACATCTCAGTGAAAAATGATTGAGTTGTTCCTGTTGACCTTTTCTGACAGAAGGCATGGTGAGGGCTAGGGATCGTCCTCCAGGAATCCCCTATCTGCTCTCCCAAGGTGACAGCACTAACTCATGGCCCTTTTTTGGCTCCATCCCTGTGTCCAGCTGGTGAAGACAGCAGAGCTGGACCCTAGGCAGAACTACCTGATGGGATTTCATCCTCATGGGGTCTTGGCAGCAGGAGCCTTTCTCAATTTCTGCACAGAGGCATCGGGCTTTTCCACGCTTTTCCCAGGCATCACCCCGCACCTGATGATGCTCTCCTTGTGGTTTCGCTTCCCATTCTTCAGGGACTACCTGATGAGTGGAGGTAAGCAGGGTGGCAGCACTGGCAAGTGGTGGGATGGGTGGGTGCTTTTTGGGGGAGAAAGTCACGGCAACAAGGGAAGAGAAATCAAGGGTCTGTTTGTCCTCATCTGTGGCTGATGGGATCCCATCCATGGACACAGCTACTGGAGATGGTAGACAAAAGCTCTCTGAAGTTAAAAATTGCCCTCCTAGCTGTTATCTCTGTTGTTCAACCTCACAGATCATCTCTGAGCTCAGGGCATTGATGTGCAACAGCAAAATGCAGAGCAAATCGTGAGCAGAAGTGCTGAAACCATCAGGCAGGGTGGTCCTGTATTTCCTTCTTTCCATGCAAACAACATTCTGACCTGAAATTGTGGTTGCCACCAAAAGACCTAGAAAATCTATTTTTCCAAAGCTGCATCCAGGGAGAGAGGATGCAAATAGCAGCTTACACTATTGCGAAACCACATGGCAGGAGACGAAGGAGAAATGAAAAGGAATAGGTAAAAATTAAATGGAAAGAAGGGAAAGAGAGTTTGGAGAGATTTTTGGAGACCGACAGAAGATGACCTCCATCTCTCAGTGGTGGGCTTGGGGAAGGACTGCTTCCTCAGCCAAACGGGCTCATGTCGTAGGCAGGATTCAACAGACAAAACATAGGCATCCAGCTCCATCTGAGATACCCCAGAGCATTCATCACCCTGTTTTCCATCTAAATCTTGCCTCCTGCTGCTGAAAAAATATTTAAACGGAGAGCGAGGAATCATAACAGTGAGATATGAGAGAGTTACGACCCAGGCGAAAGATGGTTTAATTGCTGTCATGTGGGAGTTTGGTGCATAGCTAATTTTCAGGTCGATTGATTCCATTTGACCAAGAGATTTTCATTTGCAAATTATGTCAGCCCCGAACAAGGATTTTTTTTTTAATTAAAACAATGTTGCGTTGTCATTTCTGTATTGAAGGTTTCTAACTTTTGTAAGTAAATAACAAGAAGGGATCCAATTCTGCATTAAATGCCACTTTAAATTAGCAGCATCCACTGAAATTCGTGTGTGTTTTGACCTAAAGCAAACGTTTCATTGCCTCTGGAGTGATCCAGGGTTGGACACGGTTTCATCTGACAACAAACTGAAACAGATTTTCCCTGTGGCTTAAGTGCAGCTAGATCACAGTTTACTTTTTTCCTGATTTTTTTTCCCATTTTTCACTCCTGGGCCAGACAGCAAAGGCATAATTGTATATTGACAGAGTGGATCTGTGCATGAATCCAGCAGCTTCCAGGGGAGCTGGGCTGAGATTGCCAAAGTATAGGAAAACTCTGAAAACAAAGTGTCTAGCCCCCATCCAGAGCTGGATAATGGGGAAAAATGGTACAGAGCAAACCACAGTGGTGTGGGTTTTATAGATGCTCATTTTTCCTTCCTCTCTGCCCTCCAGGGCTTGTCCCTTCCGACAAGGAGAGTGCATCCTACGTGCTGCAGAAGCCGGAGGGTGGGAACATGCTGGCCATCATTGTTGGTGGGGCACAGGAGGCACTGGATGCCCGGCCAGGATCCTGCACCTTGATGTTGAAGAATAGGAAGGGATTTGTCCGCCTGGCCATCGAGCACGGGTGATGCAGGGGATGGGGTCAAAGAGGGACTTGGGGAGGGATGCTCTGGTCTGTGGCTGGTTAATGGGGTGTTCCTACTAGTTTTGGAGGGGGGAGGAAGGTGTTTTGGGGTGGGCTTTGCTAATCTTCATGCTCCTACATTGGGTTTGACTCCCCGCAGCACCCCGCTGGTCCCCATCTTTTCTTTTGGGGAGAACGACCTGTACGAGCAGGTGAGAAATCCCAAGGGCTCCTGGCTGCGAAAGCTCCAGCACCGGCTCCAGCAGATCATGGGCATCTCCCTTCCCCTCTTCCATGCACGAGGCATCTTCCAGTACAGCTTCGGGCTGGTACCCTACCGACGGCCCATCTGCACTGTGGGTAAGTCCTTCCTCAGCATTGAATCAACCATAGAACCACAGAATGGTTAAGATTGGAAGGGACCTTAAAGATCATCTAATTCCAACCCCCCTGCCATGGCATGATGCCGGCCACACTGGATCTGGCAAAAGGGGAGACTGAGGACAGTTGCTGGGTCATCCTCCTGCCAGGATGGAGCATCATGCCAGAAACCACGAGCTGTGGTGGGCTAGAAACATGCTGGCATTGGAGCATCCCCAGCTCATCACACGTCATGCTGTTTTGGGACTCCAGTTTGGTCGTATGGCAGAGGCCAGGTCATCTCTTCTAGAGAAGAGGAGGCTGAGAGGAGACCTCATCACTCTCTACAACTACCTAAAAGGAGGTTGTAGTGAGGTGGGTGCTGGCCTCTTCTCTAAAGTAACAAGTGATAGGACAAGAGGAAATGACCTCAAGTTGCGCCAGGGGAGGTTTAGGCTGGGTATTAGAAAAAATTTCACTGCAAGAGTGATGAGGCATTGGAACAGGCTGCCCAGGGACGTGGTGGAGTCACCATCCCTGGAGGGGGTCAGGAAACGTGTGGATGTGGTGCTTGGGGACATGGGTTGGTGGGGTTGGGTTGATGGTTGGACTTGATGATCCCTGAGGTCTTTTCCAACCTTAATGATTCTATGGTTCTATGATCTCTGAGACCTAAGAAAGCCCCGGAGCAAACACAGACACTCCATCACCCTGTGGGATGCAGCCAACCCCAACCCCAGCACAACCCGAGGGTACGAACCACTGCAATAACCTTGGGTTAAAGACAATTTCACAAACACAAATAGGACAACACCTACATGGTTTACAGGTTTGCTCAGTGTCCCCTGCAGACAGCCACAAAACCCAACCAATTTGCACATAAACAAGTCAGGCTGCTTTAACCTGAGAGCATGCCCATGGGAAACCAAATTTCAAGAAGGTCTTTGGTTTTGAAGAAGTTTTGCCTGGTTTCAACAACTCCATACTTGGCCCACCAGTGTGACTGATGCTCTGTGAATTGGTCTAAATAAAGTGGCTGCTTGGAAAGGTCAGAGCTCACCCTGCTGATGAGGTTTGACAGCCAGCAATTACTTCTAATTGTTTTACAACCTGTTTGGATTGTCTCAATGGTTTTATGAGCTGTGCAGTATCACAAGGGCTCTTCATTAGCCTGATGAGGAGCAGCATTACAGGATGATGAAACCCTCTGTCACTTGACAAACACAATTTGAGTAAGAGACTAGAGCATGAAAGGATCTCATGGACTTCCCTGTCCCCTGCAGGCACCTAGTCCTGAGAGGTGTGAAGGGCTTTTTCTAGTGCTGGGAATCAAATTATTTAGATTTGTCCTTGAAAAAAAAGCACTTTTTCTAAAGATAAGTGGGTACTTGGATCCTAATAAAAATCAGAGAGATTTTGGCATTAAGCAGCTTTGCAGATGGGGAAACTGAGGCAAGGAGAGATGTGACCTAGGAGCCCAGGATCTGAATCTCCATCTCCTTACCTCCTTGGCTGTGCTACCTTCCAAATCCCAGGACATGACTGGTCATACCGATTTGTCCACTGCATCCTTGAAGAGGTGGACCCAAGCTCTGTGCTGAGATGTGCAAAGTGTTTAGAGGGACAAGACACCGGCTCCTCCTAATGCTTGTGTTTTTCTTCCAGTTGGGAAGCCAATTCCAGTGCAGAGGAAGCACAGACCCTCTGAGGAAGAGGTTGATCAAGTCCATCAGAAATACGTAAACGAATTGTGCAAGCTCTTTGAGGAACACAAAGCTAAATATAACATTCCAGAAGACAGACACCTGGAATTTATATAGAGCTCCTCAAGCAAGGTGAAGCCATGGAGGTCACGCACCAAGTTTTCCCCTATCTCTGGAACTTATTTCACAACTTTTCCTTACTCACAGTCAACATATGGTCCATACGGTGTAGGGAGAAGGACTTGATTTTCCCAGCATTTGAGTTTAGGAACAGAGTTTTCATTTTCAGTCCCTGTAGGACATGTAAAAGATATAAAGAAGAAGAAGAAGAAAAACCCTATCCATGGTCAGCACTGTTGAAACTCCCCAGCAGACAACTCACACTTCCAGCCTGCCTTGGAGGCCAGTTTTTCAGGATATATCCAGGCAGAGATGAATTATTGAAAGTTTCCTTTGCATTGTTTTCATTCGGAAATGGGATGAGGAACCACCGTTTCTGCTGAATGTGTACGTTTTTTAGTATCTAATTTGTCTGGATCAGCAAAGGATCGTTGATTGCTCGGTGTTCTTTGTGTCTTTAATTGCTCCAGGCTCTTTTCTCGCCACCTGAAACACAGTTTATCAGAAAATTCGTACTCCCAGCACAGTGCTAGGCACCCTCGACAGCAACATGGTGCCTAATACCACTGAGGCAAAAGAAATAAAAACTTTATAAAAGGCAAGGGCTCATCCAGAGGGTTCACTTTGGGAGTCCTGCTTATAATTTTATTAATTTAACCCCAGACACCCCTGCATGGGGATGCCTTGGACCAGCCACCAGCTGGATGGGAGAAGGCAGAGGTGATTTGGGGAAAAAAAAAAAAAAAAAAAAAAAT
>WKFP01014674.1:672966-695866 GCA_011057875.1 Pterocles orientalis | reverse complement strand
GGGAGAAGGCAGAGGTGATTTGGGGAAAAAAAAAAAAAAAAAAAGCTGTGTTTGGCAGGAGATCAAAGCTTTAAATTGCTGATTCTTCTTGAAATCCAGAACTTTGTTAAACTCTGCCCTTAATGGGATTTCACAACGTGGAAGTTTTAGGTGGCAGGAAGCCATCTGCTCAGAGCAGCTTTACATTGCCTATATACTACCACCTTCTTCTCTCTTTCTCTTTCTCATCCCCACATCCCATTCCCCACCTGCAAGGAGCCACCAAAAATCCTGCAGAGCATGTGCTCCTCATTGCACCCGGGATTTTTGTTACTGCAGCTGCAAGAATTGGATTTAACAAGGGAAACACCCAGGACTGTTTCTCAACTGACAATCTCAGGGCCATTGCTGTGGTTTGTTTTCTTCTCCATTTCCTCCTGCCCTGATCAAATAACTCCACCAGATTCTTAATCTGAATGACCAGCTGCAAATCCCTCCCATTCCCAGAAAACAAGCAGCAGCAGGGAAGAATTCAATGGAGCTCTTACCGACATTTCTAAACACTGCAGGGTAATCCCACACTTAATCCAGTCAAATAAAGCAGGTCACCTGCTATGATTTCTTGCTTGCGTTCTATTAATAGACTTTTTTCTTTTGTCCTTAATTAAGGACAGAGGAGCCTAAGCAGGAGGAAGGTTCTAAAAATAATTCTCTCGCACCCTTTTCTTTTGGTGTCCATCACCATCCAAGCTTTATCCTAACTCAAGGTTTTTTTTTCTGTCCTTTTCTCTGCCTTCCCTGCTATCACCCGTGCCAACTACAGATCCTGGGAACATTGCCATGAGCTTCTGCAGACATCCTGATGGGGATCAGTGCTGGAGGGGAGCGATGGGAATGTCCCCAGGGATGCAGCACAGAGTGCTGTGGGGATGGGAAAGGTCTCCAAGGGTGAGGACAAGGAACCAAGTTATTGATTCAATGGGAAAAGGATTAAAGGTGCTGCTGTTGGGGTGGGAATCAGCCTGAGGGAGAGGATCTGGGGAGACGTCGCATGGGTGGTTGGGTGTGGTGATTTTGAGAGGATGAAGGAAATGGGGAAGCAGCAGGATGCAAGGTCCCTGGCATGGACAAGGATGGCAGCACTGGTACAGACATGAAGGGTTGGATCTATAGGAGTGACATGACTCTGCCCCAACTGGGTGGAGGAGTTGCATTAGAAGATGTGCTCCTCAAATGTCCATAGAAGCCTTGGTCTTTTGGGGACCTGACATGGTGATGTGTCTGATGCCAGAGACACATCTACTTGGGAAGCGGGATGGTCCATCACCTTCCTGATTGGTGATGCCATACTGGAAGAAAGAAAAGGCAGAAAATGGGTGGTCAGGAAAAAAAATCCCAGGGAGGAATGGGGAGGAGGATGCTGGAGCTGCCTGAGGGCTGATGGAGCGGTCGGCGACATGTGAGACCCAAAGGCAAAGGAAGACCATAGCACTGGAGAAGAGGGGTCAGAGGAGGACGTTGGCTATATATAATTAGCTTCCTTCAAGGCCAGTTTTATCTCAGAGACTGGAACGTGTCCTCGATCCCTCGGGGACCTATATAACCCAGAAGAGGTCAATGCCTGGGCTTGTGTTAAATATAACATTAAAAATAACAATTCATAGGCGCCCTTGCAGCTGGGAGCTACTCAGAGGGCTCAGTGCGATGAGAGGTCTCATCTTCTCAAGAGGCCAGAGCTTTCTCTGAGCAAAACGCTGTTAAGACAAGAAGCTTTTTGTGCTATTTTGGCCTCGCGCGGGGCTGTCTGGAGGATTAAAGCTCCTCCGATGCAACACAAGGAAAGAGAAATCTTAAGAAAAGAAGAGTGCGAGGATCAGCTGGCCAAGCCAAACTACGTTGGAGTTTGGACTCTGCAGCTTGGGATGGGCTCAGTTGGAAGCACAAATGCTAGGAATGGGGGGACACCCAAGCTGTCACCCCAAAATAGGGAGCATTTAAAGCTAAAGCAACACAGCATATTTCCTTCCAGCGTGTCCGCCTCCTATTTTTACCTTTGATTTGAGAAGCTGTGGATGCCCCATCCCTGGAGGGGTTCAAGGCCAGGCTGGATGAGGCTTTGGGCAACCTGGGCTAGTGGGAGGTGTCCCTGCCCATGGCAGGGGGGCTGGAACGAGATGAGCTTTAAGGTCCCTTCCAACCCAAACCATTCTCTAATTCTATGGTAAGCAAGCCCAAGGAGAAGGGATAAATTCATCAGCTCTCTTGCAGAAATTTCAAATTTCAGCCTTTTGGGGACTTCTCTAAAATTAAAAAGTAAGGTAAAAAAAAAAAAAAAAAAAGTGTAGTGATTTGTTGTTCTCCTTGTGCCTGTCTCTTCCTCTCACCACTTCCCTGATGATCTCTCCAGTATTCCTCTTGCGAGAAGCTCTAATCTGGATTTGCCTTACTTAGAGGGTTCAGATCATGAGGCTCAGAAGAAAACCTCCGATGACTGATGAATACAAAATATCGACTGATTCCCCAAGAGGAGGAAAGCAAGGCAAAATACCTTATTTGCCCTGTTGTATCTCCAGTCCTGCAAAATTGTTTTATTGCCCTGGGAATGGGGTTAAAAGGTTGTGAGCTGTTACAGCAAAAAACTAGAAAAATATGTGGCTTTCTGCTCAGGGAAAAATTTCCTCCTTTTAATTCAATGAAATCCCAAAGTGAGGTATGTCAAACATCCCTCCCTCACACTGCAGAGCCTTTTTCCTTTCGAGAAAGGACCTAAAATTGTAAATGCATCTGAAACCCAGCACTTTGCTTTCAAAACCACTTAAAGCATTTAAAAAACACAGGTCTCCCCAGGAATATGGACACTTTTTTGGGGTACTCTTTTAGTTCTGTCTGATTTGAACCCAGCGAGTTGCTTTCCTGTATCTCCCATCACCTGAGCTCACCTCCCAGCCCTTCTGGGAGGAACCATCTGATACAGGAGCCAGGCAGACTGAACAAAGGTTATAAAAACCCACCAGTGGAGAAATAATCCGCAATGACCAACCTGCCGCAGGAGGCATGGTCAGAGGGCTGGAGACCTCCTGTATGAGGACAGGTTGAGAGAGTTGGGGGTGTGCAGCCTGGAGAAGAGAAGGCTCCGGGGAGACCTTCCAGCACCTTCCAGTGCTGAAAGGGGGCTACAGGAGAGATGGGGGGGCTCTGGATCGGGGGGTGAAGGAACAGGACGAGGGGGAAGGGGTTGAAGCTGCAAGAGGGGAGATGGAGATGAGATGTGAGGAAGAAATGTTTTCCTGTGCGGGGGGTGAGGCAGTGGCCCAGGTTGCCCAGAGAAGCTGTGGATGCCCCATCCCTGGAGGGGTTCAAGGCCAGGCTGGATGAGGCTTTGGGCAACCTGGGCTAGTGGGAGGTGTCCCTGCCCATGGCAGGGGGTTGGAACTAGATGATCTTTAAGGTCCCTTCCAACCCAAACCATTTTATGATGCTATGATTCTATGATTCTATATATTGTAGTTAAGGAAATACCAGGTATGGCTGATTCATTTTTCAAGCTTGTGCCTACTCTTACTCCTGCCCATGTCCCATCCCCAGCCTGCTAACCTGCTAAGCCACCACACCTCTGGGTCACGGGGGTCTTGCATTTCAGACAGTATGAGACCTTCAAAATGTAGCACGTGTTTGTGTAGAGGGGAAACTTCTGTAAAATCAGGTTGTGAGCCAGCATTTTGGATGCTGGGGTACAAAATAATGCCTGTGGGCTAAATGGATTCATAGAATGATAGAATCACAGTATGGTTTGGGTTGGAAGGGATCTGCAAAAGTCATCTAGTTCCAACCCCGTGCCATGGGCAGGGACACCTCCCACTAGCCCAGGTTGCCCAAAGCCTCATCCAGCCTGGCCTTGAACCCCTCCAGGGATGGGGCATCCACAGCTTCTCTGGGCACCCTGGGCCACTGCCTCACCCCCCGCACAGGAAAACATTTCTTCCTCACATCTCATCTCCATCTCCCCTCTTGCAGCTTCAAACCGTTCCCCCTCGTCCTGTCCCTGCACCCCCTGACCCAGAGCCTCCCCAGCTCTCCTGTAGCCCCGTTTCAGCACTGGAAGGTGCTGGAAGGTCTCCCCGGAGCCTTCTCTTCTCCAGGCTGCACACCCCCAACTCTCTCAGCCTGTCCTCGCACGGGAGCTGCTCCAGCCCTCGGACCATCTCCTCTGGACCGGAAACCAGAGGGCTGGGATGAACAGTTTTCCTGGGTCTCTGGATCTTACTCCTTTATGGGAAGGAGACCTGAAAAAGACAAAGAGAGGTTTTCTCTCCCAAGCACTCAAGTAAGTGATGATGTGTCCCGGCACCACCAGCTTCTCCAGCTATTAATTTCCCTTGGCTAATGCCAGGAACATCCTGGGTGTGTGTTTGTAGAGGAGAAGTGATGAGTAACCCCTAATGATAACAGAACCTGGTTGGGTAAGAGGAACCATCCCAGTATCTGTACTTGCCTTTAGGATTGAAGTGCAGAACACACACTTTTACTCTATTTTTGAATCATCATGATAGCAGCAACAAGGGATCTCTGTACAAACACAGGTCAAACGTGGATTATTTTATACATGAGACCAGCAAATGTCTTCTTAAATCTTTATGAGACATCCTGTTACTCTGAAGGCCACACATTGTGATTAAAGATGGGATGGAACATATCTTGAAATCAGTTTTTCTTTTAGGAAGAAATTTTTTAATGAGAGGGTGGTGAGGCAGTGGCCCAGGTTGCCCAGAGAAGCTGTGGATGCCCCATCCCTGGAGGGGTTCAAGGCCAGGCTGGATGAGGCTTTGGGCAACCTGGGCTAGTGGGAGGTGTCCCCGCCCATGGCAGGGGGGCTGGAACGAGATGAGCTTTAAGGTCCCTTCCAACCCATTCTGTGATTCTATGATTCTATGATTCTGTGATTCTATGATTCTATCATTCTATCATTCTTTCATTCTGTTCTGGCCAAGCTCCACTTGACCACTTCAAGGACATGCCTACAGATGCAGGGCTGGAGGCAGGGAATTTGAAGGGTGCTTCATCCCAGCCCGGTGGTAAGCAAGTGGGGTCTGATGTTCTCCCTGGGTCACTTTGGTGCTTCAGGGTTTAGTGTCCTCTCCTGGCTCTTTTTTCTGCCTCTTTTTGTCACTGATGTTGGCTTGCTCCTGCTTTAGAATCCAGTTTCCAGTTTCACCTCGAGTTCTGCTTCAAGTCTTGGCTATAGGGCTCTACCCGTTGAGCCAAATGATCATCCAGCCCCAAGACATTAAGAAATCACCTCTCCAGAGCACGACTAGCTCCTTCCATAAAAGCACAATAGAGCAGTGCCTGCACACAGGGCTTGTTCAGCCCTGGAAAGTTTGGGTGAACCTATCACCTCTCATCTGCCTTGGGGCAATCAGCCGTTGCACCATAAATCCTCAAAGAACAGAGACCACCCCATTAGAAAATAGAGGGGCTGCACATTATCAGTTATTGACTACGTGCAAGTCTCAGTCACTCCAAGGTAGCCAGGATGGAGGTTAATTTATGGTGATTTGCTGAATAATGAGGGTCTTGTAGTAAACTATCCCCTGAGGTGGGAAACACTCACAGTGAGAGCTTTCTTCACCTTCCCAGCCCTGGAGGAGACCTTGGAAGAAGGGGATGGAAATCAGAGCAACCTCAGGGCTGCTCCAAGTGAAGATGGTTCATTAACACATATGTGAAGGAAAGAAAGAGAAAAGTACCTTGTGTACCTTCATGATCCTTTCCTGGTCGCTTCCCGAATCTGCCATCTGCACTTGATGTTGCAGGTCTTTTCAGTGATCTGCAGATGAGAAAAATCTTGGCCAAAAATGGAGCAGTGTTTTGGGGATGCCCAAGAGCAGACTGATGGTTTTGGAGTATAAATGGGAAGGGAGGAAATAACTCGTTTCACAGCCCAGCTTCCAACACAAAAGCACTGTTGGAAGCACCTTCAGACTCGTGGCAGTCCTGATAACCCCATGTTCTCCAGCTGTAGAAGTTGAGATGATCATCAAAATATAGACACGTGCACACGCCTATAGTATATAGATATATGTACACAGAAGGACCTGTTGCTAGTATAGATGATTGATGATTATGGAGGTTTCACTGGGTCTAACTGAACAAATTAACATGCGATAGTCTGTAGAACTGTGGACTGAGAAGACATCATACATGAAGACATGAAGACAGATACAGAGAAGGGAATGATCTTGTCTTCGTGCCCATACTGGGTGGGAAAAAATAGCAACACGCCTAATTACAGTCAGGAATATTTGGGTTAGGAATAGATTGGCTGGAAAGGTTGTGGCATCTTCATCACAAGAGAGTCTTTAAGAGCATGTTAACACCGTGTCTGCCTGGTGACATATGACACGGATGGACTTGATCCTTCCTTGAGCTAAAGGGCATGGCCCTGCTGACCTCTTAAAATCCGTTCCCAGCCCTATTTCACTATGATTGCAGTGCTGGGAATGCTAATATCATCTGCATTCTCACCTCCACTACTCTAAGAGGATTTCCCCCAGGATGTGCCTTAGCTAATAGGCTTCGGCAGATCTTTCGTAAGGCCAGCTTTAGCGCGACCTGCTAGGAAGTGATCAATACCTCTTCCTTCTTACTGACACCAGCGTCCAATGTTTTTGCCTGTTACTGGGTTTCATTTCTTCTACTGCTCTGTGCTGGTCAATACAAAAGAAAGTGAAGTGTCAGGAGTTCTCCTTTCCTGAACAAAGATTTCAAGGAAGATTAAAAGTCTAGACTTTAATCTGAGGTCTAGAATCCAGGCCGTCAGTGTGGGAGGTGAAGGCAGCTGGCTTTGAGGACCTACTGCTGTCCTTTCTACAGCTCTCACACTGGAATTTGCCCCTGTTTTAGGGCTTTCAAACTTACGTCCTGAACTCCAGCTCTCTGAAGACTACAGAGAAATTGTCTGTGGTCCAAATGTGTTCTCCTCCCATGCCGATGAGCTATGGGCACGTTGACTCAAATGCTACTTCTCCAGCGTATGGAGAACATTTCCAGCTTCAACTCTGTCCTCACAAACCTCCTCCCAACCACAGTTTAAGATGATAGAATAGTTTTATTGCTTCAGAGCAAAGGTCCAGCTGCCGTGTCCTGGGGGCATCCCCAGCAGCGTGAGCATCAGGGCGAGGGAGGGGATTGTCCCCCTCTGCTCCGCTCTAGTGAGACCCCCCCTGGGGTGCTGCACCCAGCTCTGGGGTCCTCAGCACAGGACAGACACGGAGCTGCTGGAGCGGGGCCAGAGGAGCCCCGGAGATGGTCCCAGGGCTGGAGCAGCTCCCGTGCGAGGACAGGCTGAGAGAGTTGGGGGTGTGCAGCCTGGAGAAGAGAAGGCTCCGGGGAGACCTTCCAGCACCTTCCAGTGCTGAAAGGGGGCTACAGGAGAGATGGGGAGACCCTGGTCCAGGGTGCCCAGAGAAGCTGCGGATGCCCCATCCCTGGAGGGATTCAAGGCCAGGCTGGATGAGGCTTTGGGCAACCTGGGCCCATGGCAGGGTGTTGGAATGAGATGAGCTTTAAGGTCCCTTTAAACCCAGACCATTCTGTGATTCTATGATTCTGTGTTAAGAAGGAACGAGATGGGAAATTGAGACTAATAAAGACAGCCACCAAAAGAGGATATGAGGCTTCAGGGACTCCTGAGCCATAGAGGTAACATGGAGAGAACTCTTGCTTTATCTATGTCATTTACACTTTCCAAAGAAGAGATGAGTCTGATCTGCTCATCACCTTTTTACCTACAACCCCCTGCCATGGGCAGGGACACCTCCCACTAGCCCAGGTTGCCCAAAGCCTCATCCAGCCTGGCCTTGAACCCCTCCAGGGATGGGGCATCCACAGCTTCTCTGGGCAATGTCTCATTTTTAAGTAAGAATTTAGCAATTCTGCTTGCTTCCTTTAAAATAATCAGTAATTTATTTCTACTTTCTTTAAAACAATTGTAATTTCAACTTGTTTGACCTATTTCTTCCTTGGTTGATATTCTTCCTTCTCCCTCTCTCTATATATTTATACATACTTATAAACCCTTCTTAGACACTCCAGCATCACAGGATGAGATGAAAAACCATTTAGAAGCTCTGTAGAGAATAAAGACAATCTAAGGTGACCAGAGCAGGTTTTGAGCTTCAGCTTGTAGATGCCACCAATGAGTACCATCCTTATACTGCATTTCCTGGCCTGATCCTGTAGACGTGGGTTGCACAGAGACCACTTGCAGAAGTGGTCTTGCTGCAGTCGATGTGACTCCCTGGGTGAGTAAAGGGTTGAAGGATTGGGTCTGTCTGGTGCTTATTGCCCACATGAGTCTGTGGAACGACTCTGCTGGGACCCACAGGAGTTGTGAAAGAAGGCTGGTACCTTTTCCCTCCAGACTTTTTGCTAATTCTGGGTTGTTCTATATTTGGCTGTGATGCAACCCCTTAAATTTAACACCATGGGGGACTGAGGCACCTCTAGTCCATTGATCCATCACCCGTGATCTCTACATCAAGCCCTGCAACTGCGGGACTGTCAAAAATATTGCAGAAACGATGTGCTTTTTGTAGCACATGAATTGCAATGTATTCTAACACCATAGGAAGTCTCGGGCTATTGCTCAGATTGGCTGAGCCAGGAGCAATCAAAAGACAACCTCCTGTGGGATGTCCACAAACCCCTTCTTCTGTCCAACTTGCAGAGTGCTGTGAGGATGGTTTGTTAGATGACTTCCCGAGGGGAGGAGATGAATTTTGATTCCAAGATCCTTCTTCATCCATCAGAAGGCATTTTCAGCCGTGCATGGATTCTGGAGATGTGCTTTGAATTTCAAGAGCCAACATAAAACATCCAAGCACGCATGAGAGTCAAAGTCCCAGTGACACGCATCTTAGTAGCAGAGCCCTGCCGAGCTCTGAGGGTCTTCTTCTGTTTTAGGAATAAGTGCCTAAGGAGAAATCCCAGTAGCAGGAAGAGCATGAGGAGAAATGTCAGGAATGTCCCAGGTCTTTGCTCTAATGGTTTTATGCTTTTCTCTTTGTAGCTGCATTTCCAGTTTTGTACTTGAGAACTTAACTTTTTTCCTTGCTGAAATAACCCTCAGTTTTAATCCCTGCTGACTGTTGACTCACCCAAAACGGATGGTTGGCAGCACGCTTGGACTAAACCAGCAAACTGAAGCATTGCAAACAACCCCTAAAACTTCCCATCAGCTATTTCCATAGCGTAGAGAAGCAAAAACTTCAGCTTTTGATGGACAGAGGCACTTCAGGGCAAGGTTTGTGCCTTCTCCCACACCCCCAGGGTGATGGTCTCCTTTTGCAGGGGAGAGCTCTGGGACAGGGGGAAAGGATGCAAAACTCTTTACAAGGCATAATTAGCAAGGACAGGACTGATTGCAGTTTTTCTCAAAGATGGGTGCCTTTAAATGAGTATTTGCAGTAGATCTGGGACCTCTTTTGGAAGTCCCGGTAAATATAAGATTTATCTGACGAAGGATCATTATTACTGATTTGTGTTGCAGGAGCTTCTCACCCATGGTCTTACGAGCATCATGGTCAGTTTGGGATGGTTTTTCTTGCAAAAAAAAAGGTCCGATCCTGGGATCTCATGGGATGATTTTTGGTCACGTCCATGCAAACAACAGGTGGTTTGTAGGGTCAGTTTCCCCTTTTTTCATCCATTTTTCCCTATTGTCTTGGGACTGAAATGTCCTGCACGTAATTTGGGGCCAGAGATGTTCTGGAAATGTTGGTGGAGAGCCCTTGAGAGTTCAGCCTGGCTGGAAGATCAGGTGGCTAAGAGCATTACAGCCTTCCTCACTGGCCCTGGGCAAGCCCAGAGGATGGAGGGTGTAAGAGGCTTTCAACAGGGATTCACCCGGCGTGGGAGCTGGGATGGAGGCAGGGAGGCGAGGAGGAGCCCTTGCCTTGGTTTCACCAGGAATACTTCGTCTGGGTTTGGATGGTCACCCCTCCAAGCTTCATGCCTCAGTTTCCCCCCCTGTGGTTGAAGACTGGTGCTGTTCCAGGGCTGCCTGGTTGCAAACGCAGAGGTTTAAAGAGTTTGTAGAGAAATCTTTAGGAAAATTCAGTCTTCATCACGGGGGAGAGCTGAAAATGCTCATTTTTTGACAGCTATAACATAAGATTAACGTGATACTTCCTAAAAGAACATGGAAGTCTCCCACTTTTCAACAAAAGGAAACTATTTTTTTCCCATTATATTTAACTAGTTTCCCATGCTTCATTCCCCTGCCTTCACCCTTCTTAATAAAGGAAGAAAACATAATTGAGAAAAACACTAAACTTTTTTTTAATTCCATGGTGTTTTTCAAAAAACTCGCAGCTGAATTAAAAGTGGAGCTGGTTAACCGCCTATTACTAATTCTCCAGTGCTCATTCAGCACAGGGACCAAAGTTCTTTAGCCATACAGTTAATTTTTAGGTGCTCTAATTTTAGACTGTAGCTAGGCAGCTATACCCTGACTTGCTGCCAACAGCCAAAATCTGGCTTTGCTCAGTGACTTGCAGAAATCTTCCTATCTGTCTGGTGGAGAAAAGTGAGGGTGGGACTTCTTCTAAAAAAGAATTATTTCTGTGTTTTATTTTGGTTTTAATGCTCTGCAGCACAAAGCTTGCTGTGAAGCCTTACTTGGCAGTTTTGGCCTGAACTTTGCTTCCACTTGTGAAAAAGAGGTGTAAGTGCAGCTTAAAAGGACAAGAAATGGCTACATTTCAAAACCTCTGTAATATTAAATAACTTTTAACTCTGTGAACAAAAAAAAAAAAATGCAAGTGCTATGAAAAGAGCTGATTCCAGCTTTGGGCTCCAAAGTGGTTGTACCATTAACCAGTGAGTTGCACAGGACGTACTCTTTGACCCAAAACAACCAAAAATAATGTCTGTGTCTACACTGAGATGGGGGTTTGCAGCATTATTGCTCCTATCCCAGACTGCGCCTAATATATGGTGAAAGGATATAGGACCAGTGTCCTACACGGGACAGAAGAACTGGTGGGATGCCCATTGGGGTTTGACCCTCTGCTCCTCCCTTCCTTGCACTGATGGACTGCTCTTCAGTCAAATTTGCTTTTAACAGTCTGGATGGATGCAAGCTCTGCCACACTGGCTGAATGCTTGGTCTTTCTTTAATTCTTTCCTGGAGATGTCCAGATGAAAAAGTCCCAGGGATGAGTTGCTGCATGCCTGATGTGTCCATACTATATGCAGAAATCTCACTAGAGGAAAGGCTTTGCAAGGCTCTGCCTCACAAACATCCCCTTCCTAAGCAAATTCTTGGAAGGACAAACCTGATAAATACCTGTGAGATAACAGCTCAGCTCCGTGTGACACGGAGGTCTGGGGAGGGGAGGCTGTAAAGCACGACTTGGGTGAAAATCAAGCCATGGAGAGAGGAGCTGGGAGATATCTTTGGCCACATGGGGTGGATCTAGCTCCAGATGCAAGGGCCAACCAGTGCAATGACCATGGTGGTGCTCAGATAGAATAACAGAATCATAGAATGCTTTGGCTGGGAAGGGACCTTAAAGATCATCTCGTTCCAACCTCCCTGCCATGGGCAGGGACACCTCCCACTAGCCCAGGTTGCCCAAAGCCTCATCCAGCCTGGCCTGGAACCCCTCCAGGGATGGGGCATCCACAGCTTCTCTGGGCACCCTGGGCCACTGCCTCACCCCCCGCACAGGAAAACATTTCTTCCTCACATCTCATCTCCATCTCCCCTCTTGCAGCTCAACCCCTTCCCCCTTGGCCTGTCCCTGCACCCCCTGCTCCAGAGCCCCCCCAGCACTCCTGTAGCCCCCTTTCAGCACTGGAAGGTGCTGGAAGGTCTCCCCGGAGCCTTCTCTTCTCCAGGCTGCACACCCCCAACTCTCTCAGCCTGTCCTCGCACGGGAGCAGCTCCAGCCCTCGCACCATCTCCGGGGCTCCTCTGGCCCCGCTCCAGCAGCTCCGTGTCTGTCCTGTGCTGAGGACCCCAGAGCTGGGTGCAGCACCCCAGGGGGGTCTCACCAGAGCGGAGCAGAGGGGGACAATCCCCTCCCTCACCCTGCTGCACACTACAATGATGTCTGCAGGTATCTCAGTATGGGCTCTGCTGAGCTCTCCTGAGGAGGGAGGCATTGCTCTTCTTGGCTCTGGACATGGTGGTGGATGTCTTTGTACCCTGTCAAAACATGAGCCGGCATTGCTGGACCGTGCAGATGGCCTTGCCCAGAGTGACTTTATGCATCTGTAACACTTTGTCCTGTTATGCTTCAGTTAGAAAGCATATGATCCATGGCGGTTGTCTCTGCAATGAGAGATGGGCCATGAAGGGTTTGTTGATGGGTTCAGAGATACCCCGGTCAACATGTAATTCTGCATGTCTGAAATGTGGCTGGTTCCTGCCCATAGGGATGGAGCTTTGGAAAGGACCAGTCTGGGCTCCTAAAATCATAACACCTAACTCAAAACCATGCACAGAAATTCGAATCCAGGTATTGCTGTGCACCTGAACTCACAAAACAACATTTTCCCCCCACATTTGTGAACAGGACCTGCAGGATCCCACCAGAAGCCGAAGTCAGGAAGCAGGAAAAACCAAGGGAAACTTTGAACCTGATGAATTCAAGACTAAATTCCTACAATCATAGAAACATGGAATCATGAAATGGTTTGGGTTGGAAGGGATCTTAAAGATCATCCAGTGCCACCCCCCTGCCATGGGCAGGGACACCTCCCACTAGCCCAGGTTGTCCAAAGCCTCATCCAGCCTGGCCTTGAACCCCTCCAGGGATGGGGCATCCACAGCTTCTCTGGGCAACCTGGGCCACTGCCTCACCCCCCTCACAGTGAAAAATTTCTTCCTAATGTCTAGTCTAAATCTCCCCTCTTTCAGCTTATAACCGTTACCCCGTGTCCTCTCACTACACTCCCATCTCTCCTGTAGGCCCCCTTTAGGTACTGGTAGGCTGAAATAATCTAAATCTGCAATGCTTCATCAGAAAGACACGGCATCTTCCCCAGCAAGCTTGTGCCTCAGTTTCCCTCTCCATACCTAGGGTTTACAGAGATTTTTGGGTTTATTTGAAGCTCCGCAGAGAAGAAGGTGATATATGGGGGTGTGGAAACATACCTCTTCTCCCTTAGCCCAAAATTCACGTCCATCACTCGGGTGATGTATGAGCCAACAGCACATTTCCATAAATATTACCTGGACTGCAAGTTGTTCCCATTGAGCCAGGAAAAAAAAGGATGGAGGGACAGAAGAACCCTGCAGTGGCTTTCTGCTATCTCTGCACAAAATGCTAAAAATACCCGTGGGGAGGTGATGGATGGACCTTCGTCAAGGCGAGCGCAGATGACGGAACAACGTCTTGCCAGCATCGCTGCCTCCCAAGCGGCACCTTGAAGCTCAGGTTACATTTTGGGCTCATGTGAGCAGTTCCTGGGCTCATACGGCTGGAATAACTGACAAATAAAGGGGACTACAAGGCCTTGGAGGGAGAGTGGAGAGCCACAGAAGTGAGCATGGTACGCGACACCCAACACAAAGTGAGCTTGGCCAAAGTCACCTTTACGGCAGGTAGAAAAACAACCGCTGTAGGAGTGGGAAAGGATTTTGTCCCTGTTTTGCCTGCTTGGCAATTTGACAAAGCAAATCTTGCTGGCTGGCTGACTCAGGTTCAAACTCCTCGTAAAATCCCAGCTCTTATCGTCTTGGGTTTGTCGTTTGCGTCGCTGATGATAAGGCATCCATCGCTCCCAGTGAGGGGATGATTACGGCTCAGAGGAAGATGCAGGGATGAAAGTAGAAACCATCTGGAGGTCCCCACGCTCAGGTGGGAGCTCTTTGGTGGGGCACAATTTGGCAACACAAACTTTATGCAACTTGCAAAAGTCTTCCTCCTCGATGAGGATGCTCCTCTACGCACCGCGAGTGGTCTGCAATGAGATTTCCAACCTGAATTCATCTCCCTGCAGGTGTCAGGAGATATACACAATGAACCGAACCTGATGGTGGTACCTGAGCTATGGTGTCTGCCCCAGAGATGGTTCCATCACGTTCTTAGTGGGCTCAGGAGGAGAAATTGGAGAGAAAATGTTCTTTCCAGGTGCTGTGGTTGCAGTTTGTGCAGATGGAGATGGATGGATTGATGGACAACCCTGGCAGCTGTAAGCCCTCGATGTTTAAGGCTTGTCAGCCCTGGAAACAAAAAATCTGCTAAAAATAATACTTTCCCAGAAAGAGAAAAATTTAAAAATCCAAAACCAGAGGGTTAACCACAGGCAGGGAAATGACTCTACATTTTAAAGTCAGAGAAGGAGAATTGCAAAGACAGATAAGCCCGACTGGAGGGCATGTGTCCCGACATGCCAGATACAGGCAGCTTCACACAGCCCTTGGGTGAAGACACTGATGCTTTGCAAACAGGGAACTTTCTGCTGCTGAATAACCATCTAGAAACAAAGCTGCACACCAGCGGCTGACTCAAAGCACTGCAAACACACCCCACACCTTGCAAACATTTCTCAAGTCCTTGAATAGAAGCAGGAGGAGGAAAATGTGTTCTCAAAAGCTTCCTTCGACAGGTATCGCCCTTAAAATTAGGTACGGGCGTTAAAAAAAAAAAATGTGACTGCGTAAGGGTGCGTTGCTGCTTTGCTGTGAGATTCAGTTGCTGCTAAAAAAAAAATAAAAAAAAAAACAAACAGGAGTCTAAAATTATTGTGAATTGTTCTTGGCTGCAGGGAGCTGGAGGACTGGCTCCTGTCCATGTTACTCTGTCCACAACCTGTGGGTTTTTTCAGGCTCAGGTGAAGTAATAGTAGGGTGTTTGAAAGGATGTTATTGTTCAAGAATAATCGTGCCAGACCCACGGGTTAATAATAGACAGGGTCGTATATCTCCTGCGCCAACGTACGCACCGAGCAAAACAAACCAGGGGCATTTCCAAAACCATCGACCCATCCAGCACCGCGCTGGGAGAAAATATCTTTGCGAGGAACAGAGCTAAGATATTTCTAATCTGTTATTTGGGACTGTTTTCTGATTTTTGATGAGCTGAACAGGAGAGAAAAAAAAAGAAAGAAAAATTTGCAGGGCAAGTCCTGGTAAAACAAGTGAGACGGGAGCTGGGTGGCAGCCAGTTCGCTGCCGCTGCTCAGGTCGCGTGAAAGCAGAGGCTGTCGCAGGGTTCAGCCGTGTTGTCACGGATCTGGGCTCAATTTTTCCTTCCTCCCGAGAAATGTGGTGTCACAACGTGCACCTGCAAGTCGCGGGTTCAAGCTGCTGTTCAGGCACCACTCTGTGTCTTTATTCCTGCAATGCTCCATTAAGCACTGAGTGGGTTTTGTTATTATTATTTTTTTTTAATTTATTTTATTAATGCATCCTTTCAGATCAGGATCCCACTGATCCCACTGATCAGGATTCAGAGAATTTGCACCCAAAATGGATGAAAAGGTGGGCGTAGGGCAACAGAAAGGTGATGGATCTGGACAGATAAAGGTCCCAGCACACTAACATTTTTTTATCTACCTATCTCACGCTGTCACAGCATGGCAGTGTAATTTTTTTGCAGGTTTTTATTCTGATTATGATAAGAAAAGCTACCTCAGTCCTTCCTGTGCTTGCAGATAACTCTATTTAACTCAACAGGGGACACAGAGAGGCAGGAGACCATTCCCCTTTCACTCAGCAGGATTTTAGTGGTGAGTTATTTCTGTTCTGGGCTCTTTTTTTGGAGGTCTTATCCAAGAGATGTTGGGCAAGACCCTTTCTGCAGACAGGCTCTTGCAATTTTCCATTTTTATACGGATTTCAACAGGCCACTACAAGTGTTGGAAGGCAGCCCTTTGGCCAACTGGGGAGAGAACCAGCCCTGGTGCCAGTTTGACTCAAAAAGATGGGCATGGAAACGCCTTGGGGGACCGACAAAAAAAAATAAAATCACTCTTTCACCTCTGAATCTCTGATTTAATCTCCCCACAGCTGAAATTATGATTTTTTTTTTTTCAAAACACACTGGTAGACACATCTCTCTGGGCCAAAAAGTGGATGTTGCGGTGACATGCCCAGGAACAACAGGAAAAAAACCTGCTGGCTCAGCAAAGAGTGATCCTGTTCCCACCCTAGAAACCAGGAAAAAAGTTGAAGGATTTTTTTGGTGATGATTGCTCTGTCGTCTGCACATGGGGAGCTCCACGTGCTTGTTGGTTTCAATGGATTTTTCCTTCAGGGGTCTCAAAGGAAAAGATCCTTCATTTTCTTTTTATTTTCTCCAAATTATAGAAGGTGAAACTGAGATTAGGGAAGGTGTAGAAGCCTGAGCCTTTGCCCAGGGGTGCAGCAAGATCACCCCTTTAACCACAGGGCCAGACATGACCCCATTATAAAGAATCTGGTTTATTTTCATGGAAGCTGGGACAGACCCATCTATTCCCATCTGTAAAAAATAATAGAAATCTCTTGGCAAGTGCAGCTAAATTAAAACTTTGATAGAAACCTAAATGATATCTTGTTTCTTATTGATCTCTCATGTAGATCCTTAAACTTTTTGTTAGGAGAAGAAAATGAGGCTTGGTCAGTGCTTTGGCCATACCTGCAGGCTGCCTTAATGAAAATGAAACTTAATTAAACCATTAAAGCTCCTGTTAATAAAATTTCTAAAATTTTTTATTTTCTACCTTTTGTCTTAATTTCGTGACTCTTTTAGGAACCCAAATGTCCCAAATCCCAGTGGGGAAGCTCAAATCAGCCACGAGCTGGGTGGGAGAGCAGCTGAGCAAGAAGAGGAGCATGGGGTCTTAAAAAGCCCACCGCTAATGGGGGCTGGAAAGGGGGGAAGGATGTGGATGCCCCATCCCTGGAGGGGTTCAAGGCCAGGCTGGATGAGGCTTTGGGCAACCTGGGCTAGTGGGAGTTGTCCCTGCCCGTGGCAGGGGGTGACACTGGGTGGGCTTTAAGGTCCCTTCCCACCCAAACCATTCTGGGATTCTATGAAAACAGGGAGGAAAACCCCCTGCAGAGGGGGTAGGGGTCCTCCAGCCCCCCAAATCCCCATCCCATACAGAAAGCTGCATCACCGAGGCCAAGAGCGTCCTGCCAGGGCCCGCCCCTCCCCGCCCCTTCTTCCTCCTCCTCTTCCTCCTCCTCCTCCTCCTCCCGGGTCTATATAGGGATGCGCAGCCGTTGTTTCTTTCACTCGCCGCCTGCCCCGGGGCTGCGGAGCCGGGTGCTTTTTAATTTTTTTCTTTTCCATCTCATGGCATCTCGGACCTGACCATCTCTCCGCAATGAAAACCATCATCGCTGCCTACTCCGGGGTGCTGCGAGGTACCGAGGGCTATGGGGGGGTCCCAGAACCGGGAGGATGCTGCGGTGAGGGGGGGGGGAGCAGCATCCCGGTGGTCCAGGGTGCAGCTTGGAAGTAGCACCGAAATCCTCTTTTTTATTATATTCCCCTTCTTTTTGCCTGCAGGAGTGGTTGTTTAAGAGGAAGGACGGGGGAAAGAGCAATATACAATGGCGGGGAGGCTGGCTGCAGTTTTCCTTAGGGGGGAGGATTTATTTCTCTGCGCAGGTTTTGCTTTTTAGCAAAAGAAATCCCGTTGGAGGGGTCGGGCAGCTTTCCTGAAGCTGGTGTAAAGGGCTGAGGTTTGTCTAAGTGAGATTGTACCCTGGTAAAATGGGGGTGTGTGGCATTTGTTTAAAAACGAGCCTTTTTTTTTTTTTTTTCTTGTGATGGTAGGAAGGGAAGTGTAGTAGTTTTATCAGCACTGCATGGCTGGTAAAATTCACTGTTGCAGCTTTATTTTGTAATCTTGTGTTTCCCACACCTACATCAGCAGGGGACGGAGGGAGGGAAAGAGCATTGCTATTTGCTGTTGCGTTATAATGGGGAGTTGGAGATTCAGTGTGAAAGCAAGGTTTTATGGTAGGAAGTCCAGCCAAGTGTGCTTTTGCAAGCCCTCGTGTAAGTCACTTCCTCGGTGCGAGGAGCAGGTTGGGTGTCGGTGGCTGACACCCATCACGGGCACCCACCGCTTCCTGCTGCAGGCTGAAACGTGTAGGTTAAAGATGTAGGAGAGACAATCTGGGAAATTCCAAACCCTGAGCATCCTTGCGTGCTTGGAGCTCTAGGGATCTCGCAGGAATAAATTCAACAAGTGTAAATATTTTGTTTGATAGAGCCTCGTACTCCTCCTGCAAGGATGCTTGTCTGGAGGAAAGCTTGCAAATAGCGGGGGCTTGGCAGGAAAATGCCCTTAGGCAACAATTTCATAGAATCACAGAATGGTTTGGGTTGGAAGGGACTTTAAAGATCACCTAGTTCCAAGCCCCTGCCATGGGCAGGGACACCTCCCACTAGAATTTCCCCTGTGCCTTGTGGAGGGGTCTTGCTGGATTGCTCTGTGTTGCAAAAGGCTTTCTGCCCTGCAAAAGCAAACTGCTAATTCCTCCTGGGATGAAGAGACCTGGGAAATGGCTCCTTGATTAAGCAAATCATTAGCAGCCCTAAGAGGACCTGAACCTGGTGAATTAACCCTTAAGCTCTTGTGCTGTGTCCTGCCCAGTCCTACATGTAGAGGTGCTCATCTCCGTCAGGGACATGTGGCACCTGCTGAAATTAGAGATGGATTTGTGGGATCAGTCATGGAACAACTGAGGAGAAGATCTTCGTGTGTTTCCCATGCTCAGATCTGGTCCTTAAAGGAACTCTGCTTATACAACTAGCAAGATGGCAAGTGATGTTTTGAGAGGTCGTTTGAATGAGCAGCATGTGAACTGTTACATCGAGAGTTAACTGCAAGCCAAGTATGGAGAATAAATAATTCAGGGGACCTATAAAATATGCAGGGGTGACCCATGACCTCGATGGCCACCTTGTTTGGCACTGGGGTGTTGGTGATGGATCTAGGACACGTGCATAATTCAAAATGGAGTGTGGTTTAGGGACAGTGATTGGCCTCATCTCGAGATAATCCTGCTTAGCGATGGAAAGCTGTCTTAACTCTCTCCTCAGGTCAGTTTTCCTCAGAGGCACCTTGTGGGGGTCCTGCAGTGGTATTTGTGCTTCTGTACTAATTTCTTCATGTGCTTCTGCCTGGGGAGATGGGAGATGTTGCCTTGGTGACTGCAGCATCCACCAACGCAAGCCCTTGCTGGTTCTGTAGCCTGTCATGGACCAGCTTCAGAGCCAGCCTGTCCAAGGCAAAAGCCCAGTCAGTGCCTGCCAGAGGAGCTCAGACTCTGGCTGGGCTTAGGGGATGATGACGTGGGACCCTGCAGAGCAAAGATGGCCAGAGGTGATGTGGTGCAGTCGTTCATGCACAGGACTTCACATGCTGCTTGAATGTGTTAGATAACTTGCACCACTCCACAGAATATTTAGAACAAACCCACTAGACCTTTTTTCTACATCCTTAACTGTCTTCTCCAAGTGTCTTGGCTGTGCAAAGGGCTGACCTTGCTGGAGTGAGCCTGAATGTGTGTATGCAGAGGAACTTTGCTTCTTGGACATGTTATGGTTGCTACCCTGGCAAAACACTAGAGCAACCGCTCACTCACCCTTGCCCCTCCTGGGGATGGGGGAGAGAATTAAAGGGGTGAAGGGAAAAGAGACTTGTGGGTTGAGAGACGAACACTTGAATAACTGAACTACAATAATATTGAAAATAATAATATATACAAACGAGTGATACGCAGTGACACTGCTTACCACCCGATGACCAAGGCTCAGCCTGTTCCGGGCCAATGATCCCAGAGCAGGGAGAGTCCCAAAACCTCAATCCTGAAAAAGAGAAGAGCCCAAGTGTCCAAGAGACCAAGATGGCCTGGAGAGAGACAGTACAGGGAGAGAGAACTTCTGGACAGAGCCCTACCTATATACTGGACATAATGTCCATGGGATGGAATAGGCTATTGGCAAATTTTGGCCTCAATCCTAAACCTGAGGTCGAATCCTGGGCTGGTCACTGGGGTTGTGCTTCCTCCCAGCTCCTCCTGCCCCTGCAGACACGGGCACAGCAGAGAAGCTGGAAAGTCCTTGACTGTCATGGCAGCAGCTCTGCCCATCAGTGTGTGATCAGCTTCTCCTCAGCACAAACCCCAACAGCCTCACACCAGCTGCTGGAGAGAGAGTTCCCTCTGTCCCAGCTGAACCCAGGACAGGACACCAACAAGTATTGCAAAAATCAAAGCAGACCTCAGACCAATGCCCGGGTCTGGGCGATTCTTTGAGACCCTTTGGTTGGGTAGGATGGGTTGTCCTCTCCTCATCTTGAGCTGATCTACTTTGGCCATAGGCTGTCCAGGTGCTCTCCTTTTTGTGTTTGGCAGAGCAGCAAAAAGGTGTTCAGCTCTCCTGAGGAAGGATGCTGGTGTGGCCAGAGCATCTAAGGGCTGCCCTTTGCTGAAGAATCTCCTCTTATCTTGTTTCATCTCACCGAAGAGCCTTCTCTCCTTTGTTTTGGCTGGACTGTGGCTAAAAGCTTTAGGCAATATTGAACTTCAGCAACATGGAACAGAATTTCGCTCGGCTTTACTTGGAATTAGTCTTATGTTGCACCTGAGGTCTGGCAGACCTTATTTCTGCTCAGGGGTGGACTTTGGGGCTTGTGTCTTGGGAGTGTAGCATCACTGCTAGCTGCGTTGTGATGTTGCCTCTTGACAAAACTGCCTGGGAGGTAGAGATCTGGATTTGCTCATGGCTGAGCCCTTCTTTTAGAGCTCCTACACTTCTCCCCTGGGCAGACTGAGATGTAGTAGGATGGTTCCCTTTCTCTTGTCTGGAGCTATTAAGTCATCCTGACTTAAATCTGAAATTGTTGGCTGGTCTAGGACAGCTGGGTTTAGAGCTGTGACTGTCAAGGCCAAGTTCAGTGTTGCAAGTAAACACAGATCTACCACAAGATAAATGTGGAACTTGTTTATTTGCCGCGCAGAATCCCAGCTCCTTTCTAAAGGAGCTGAAATAAATGTTGTCACGTGTCCCTGTTGACTGTGTTGTTGACCTCCAGTTGTTGGCATTCTTAACTGAAGATAATATGGGATTATTGAGCAGTCTCCTGGGGCATGAACAGGGCAGGACAACTATACCCCACGCTGGTGATTTTTTTTTTTTATTCTCTAACAAATGGTTCACTATCGAGTACCACTCACAGCAAAGCTAGAAGTGGAGAGAGCTTTTGCACCACAGCTGGGGCATCTGAGAAAACCTCAGGCACAGCATAACTGGTGTTGCTCAAGGGGCTTTACAGATGTCACATTTGATGGAGCAGCTTGCTGTGCAGACTTCTGTTCTGGCACGGGAGGCTGGGTCCTCAGGGTATCCTGGTCTTGGTCTGTTTATCTAATCTAGCTTTGTTACGCCTCCAATGTCAGTGTCTCTGTCAAATACATGGCTCAAAATTTCCATTTGCACCTTATGCTTTGGAGGGGCTCAGCTACACTACATCTAATTTGTTTTTTGTCCAAATAAGCTGTGTGATGCGGTATAATTCTGGGCCAAGAATTAATATGCTAATTATATTGAAAAGGCAGCAGATGAAGCTTGGCTTTAACAAGCTTTGGGTGTATTTTTAACTATCTGTAACACTTGTACTTCCTCTCGGTTAATTTATCAGACTGCTTTTTAATTAAGTGCTGTGGATTGGGTTTTCTGTCCTGTTTATTCTCCTTGGACCTTTAGGTCTGCCCCCCCGTGTTGGTAAATCACGGTGTTTGAGCACTTTGGCTGAAATAAATTGTGCTGGAAGCGCACCAGATGCCGTCCCTGGTGGAGCCCATGCTGCAGGCATGACTCAGAAGCTTGGTCAAACCCTTCACTGACTCCAGGATCTCCTTGGTTGCATCTCTTGCACTTGACTCTGATGGCTGCTGGAATTAAATGTGTACTAAGCCCATCACTAGTTGGGGGACAGCAGGAGAATGTCACTGAGCTTCCTTGGAAGGCTGCAGATGGCTGCTATCGCTGAGCAGCCGTGACGTCTCCTGGATAAGTCCCTCCTTTGGGCTGTCTTGAAGTTGCACCCGTGAGAGCCATGCATGGCTTAGTACAGGTGGTATCATAAAATCACAAAATAGTTTGGGTTGCAAGAGACCTTAAAGATCATCTCATTCAAACCCCCTGCCATGGGCAGGGACACCTCCCACTAGCCCAGGTTGCCCAAAGCCTCATCTAGCCTGGCCTTGAACCCCTCCAGGGATGGGGCATCCACAGCTTCTCTGGGCAACCTGGGCCACTGCCTCACCCCCCGCACAGGAAAACATTTCTTCCTAATATCTAGTATAAAGCTACCTTCTTCCAGTTTAAATCCATTACCCCTCGTCTTATCCCTACATGCACTTTTTAAAAGTCCTTCTGCATCCCTCCTGTAGGAACCCTTCAGGTACTGGAAGGCTACTATAAGGTCTTCCCCGGAGCCTTCTCTTCTCCAGGCTGCACACCCCCAACTCTCTCAGCCTGTCCTCGCACGGGAGCTGCTCCAGCCCTCGGACCATCTCCTGTGCTGAGGACCCCAGAGCTGGGTGCAGCACCCCAGGGGGGGTCTCACCAGAGCGGAGCAGAGGGGGACAATCCCCTCCCTCGCCCTGCTGCTCACGCTGCTGGGGATGCAGCCCCATCAGTACTCCCAGGACATGAGCTGCAGTGTGAGTTGAGGGGCTCAGGATCTCACCTGAGACCAGGAAAGCTGTTGCTAAGATTTCTACCATGTAGACATGGGTTGCTAAGGCTGTGACCCCAAACAGCCAGGCTGTCCAGTTCTGGAACAGGTGCCCTGGAAAATAAAGCAACTGGAAACCACTCCAGGGACTGTGCTGGGTGGGCAGCACATGATAAGCAACTGCCTTCAGCAGGAGAAGATGGAGGTCTGGGTTTCTCCA
>WKFP01014674.1:640105-651608 GCA_011057875.1 Pterocles orientalis | reverse complement strand
ATGGACAGCTACAGCCATTCCCCAGGACAACCTAAGGCAGCCCAGCAGCTCAATGTTTGTTTGACAAGAAAAAAAATGCAAGAAAACTCCTAGTGAGTCATCAGGCTCCTAATGAAAGCTTCAATCTTGCATGAGACTAGAAATAAGTGATTACAGAACTTCAAAAAGTCCTGCTTCCAGATTAAATGTAGGGATCCATGAAGGCTCTGTCTTTTTAGAGTCATAGAACCATTAAGGTTGGAAAAGCCCTCAAGGATCATCAAGTCCCACCGTCAACCCAACACCACCCAACCCACTAACCCATGTCCCCAAGCACCACATCCACACGTTTCCTGACCCCCTCCAGGGATGGTGACTCCACGTCCCTGGGCAGCCTGTTCCAATGCCTGATCACTCTTGCAGTGAAGAAATTTTTTCTAATCTCCAGCCTAAACCTCCCCTGGCACAACTTGAGGCCGTTTCCTCTTGTCCCATCACTTGTTCCTTTAGAGCAGAGGCAGCACCCACCTCCCTGCACCCTCCTTTCAGCAGCTGTAGAGAGTGATGAGGTCTCCTCTCAGCCTCCTCTTCTCCAGCCTGAACCCCCCCAGCTCTCTCAGCTGCTCCTCGTCAGCCCTGTGCTCCAGACCCTTCCCCAGACCAGCTATAGAATCATTGCTTTTGTTGGCAGGTCAGACCCTGGGCTTTAGCAGATACTGCACAGACTTGCCTGATGCCTGGCAGTCCCTGGCTGCCCTGACTTGACTTGGATGGAGGAAGACATGTTCACCTTCTGTTGGTGAACACCCATCTCTTGGGTTACAACCCACAGAGGGCTGTGACAGCCTGCATGGTACAAACTGCTGGGGAAAAGCATGTAGGTGGATGCCAGGCTGACTCTCAGAGCGGGAAATCCCTGTTGTGAGCATTTGATGAGTCTTCAGTACTGCTCAGATATTCCTTTTCTTTGATGCTGTGGATGCCCCCTCCCTGGAGGGGTTCAAGGCCAGGCTGGATGAGGCTTTGGGCAATCTGGGCTAGTGGGAGGTGTCCCTGCCCATGGCAGGGGGGTTTGGAATGAGATGAACTTTAAGGTCCCTTCCAACCCAAACCATTCTGTGATTCTATGATATAATTTTTCCCTGCCATGGGTGGGATGTGCAGGTGAGCTGGTTCCCTGCACACGCCTTGCCTTGTTCCTGAATCACTTGTGCAAGCAGTGTGCGTGAGCGTGGTGGGTGTTGTCAAGCAGGGGAAGTGTAACCGTCTGTCTGCGAATCAGGAGGTCTTGGAAAGCAAACGGAATGGTAGCTTGGCTGGGGCTCACCCAAGGTATGCAAGCAATGGGCTCCGCTGGGAACTGGGTGTCCTTGCACGTGGTGGAGGGGCTGGAGCAGGGTGCTTGCCACGGCTGGCAGCAGGAGAACAGCATATCTTCTGTGTGAGAGCAGGTGTGTGGCTCTGCCAAGCTCAGCTCACAAATGTCTCGTGCTCCAGAGTGACAAGGACAAACCCTCTGTTTCAGCTGGCTTCTTTTTAAAGCACCTGGGCATGGTGCATGTAGTGGTTTTGAACCCAGCTAGTAGTGAACACCACACAGCCACTCACCCTTCCACCTCCTGGGGATGGGAATGAGAATTAAAGGGCTAAAAGGAAAAGAGACTTGTGGGTTGAGACAAGAACAATTTAAACTAAAATAAAATTGATAATGATGATGATAATAATAATATATGCAACTGAGTGATACACAGGGATACTGCTCACCACTTGATGACCAAGGTTCAGCCCGTTCCTGGACGATGATCCTGGAGCAGGGAGAGTCCTGGAATGGAGATAAGGGTTTAAGAGCAGCTCAAGAGAGGGGTGATCCATAGAGAGAGAGCACGTCTGGACGTAGCCTCACCTATATACTAGGCATGCTGGGCATGGGATGGAACAGACCATTGTCCAGTTTGGGTCTCAGTCCTAAACCTGAGGTCGAATCCTGGGCTGGTCACTGCGGCTGTGCTCCCTCCCAGCTCCTCCTGCCCCTGCAGACACGGGCACAGCAGAGAAGCTGGAAAGTCCTTGAGTGTCCTGGCAGCAGCTCTGCCCATCAGTGTGTGATCAGCTTCTCCTCAGCACAAACCCCAACAGCCTCACACCAGCTGCTGGGGAGAGAGTTCACTCTGTCCCACCCCAAACCAGGACAGTGCAGGTGAAGGATGAGGCTTGGAGCCTGGAACCCCCCACCCTGCTCTGATGAGAGCTCCAAGGAGAAGTGACTGCCACGGGTCCATCCAAACCATGTGTGTCTATAGCCACTGAGCCTCAAGTCTCTCCTACAACTGAGCAAGAGCTGAGAGATGGAGGGGTTGCTTACTGTATCATTGCCTTTTTTTTTTTCCCCTTTCAGTCTTTCCTGGAGAGTGGTTTCCAGTCTAGTCTGGGAGCCCTGCTTGCCCTAACTGGTTAAGGGTCAGCCCTCCCACCCTGGGGAGTGAAAGCAAAAGTCATCTACTCATTGGGCAAGAAGGGAAAAAGGGGAGAAAGGATGACTTGGTGTGACACAGTCTGTGGGGCTCTACAGAGCTGCTGCAACCATAAGCATCTGCACAGACTTCCTGGAGCTCTACGTGACCTCAGAGCTAGAGGAAAATGTGGAGGGGGGGGCAATGCATTTGCTTAACCCGCTGCAGTGTCATGACTGTATTGCAGCTGCTGTCCTAAATAGCACAAATGCTGTAGCCTCAGCTGGGGCCACGTGGTGGGAACGTGGGGAGGAGGAGGGAATCCAATTTCTGGGTGCTCTGGTTTAGTGTGTCGCAATGGCACGGAGCATGATTCAACAGAACGGACTGGCTTGCTTACTGCCAAAGCACTTCTTGGCCAAGACAGCAGGGTATGTAATGCTGATGTGACGTCTTGGGAATCTGTGTTTTTTTCCTATAGGAGCTGACGCAGAGTGACCTTTGCACGTCTAGTTTGAGGGATGGGGTGCAGTTGTTTAGCATTTCGTGGTGAAGGTACAACCAGGGCTTGAAGGTCCTGGTCTGAGAGCTGCTGGGGTGTTGCAGTCAGCAAAAACTGGCACCGTTGCAGCCTGAAAAAAAAAGAAAAAATTGATTCCTGCTTCTGTAGGGTGATGCAGCAGTCCTGTTGTATGCTTACTCAGATCTCTTTGTGTACTGCCAGGGAAAGATGCTCCGATGCATGGGATGCTGCTGCTGCTTATAGCATCAAAAATCCTCTGGCAGCAGTGGTACCAGGGCATGGGTTGTGCTCTCTGCCTGGCTAAACTTTGGAGTGTCCGTGCTGTGCAAATTGATGAGTAAATGTGTAGGAATATTGCACAATCCCAAACCAATATGGTCTCTGGAGCATGTGCTGCAGAAATTAGAGCAATGCTGTGGATGGCTTGAAGTGTCTTGTTGGCCCTTTGGTGTATAGACCAGAGCAGAACCTCTTGAAAGAAAGGATAGTTTCCAGTGGTAAGCCACCCTTCTGCACATTTTCCTTCTTGGAGGGTGGCCAGCAGGCTTGCTAAGTGGTTGGATAGTTTTTTCAGGTATTAAGCAGACTTGCTTCTGTTACAGAACACTGAATTTTTATTTTTTATTCTCCCTCATACTGGGATTTGAGCCACTAATGTGGTGACAGAGGGCCTGGAAGGAGGTGTAGCTGTGGCTAGAGGGCCATGAAGAACTTGGTTGGTTTGGGCAAGAGGCTTGCAAGAATACCTTTGGGATGAGTGGAGAAACAAAGGGCAAAGGCTACTGCAACCCAACCCCTGTTCCTGCTTGGCTGGCAGTCGTCTTGTGTCTAAGATCAGCCTGTTTATTCTGCTCCCTCTGCTTGGGGAACTCTCTGAAGTTCCCACAGCCTCTGAAATCCAGGATAGTCCATACCCCAAACCCCAAGGCTGTTCTCCCTGGTGAGAAGAGAGACAAAAGCGGAGGACGTTGACTTTTTTCTTTATTTCTTTCTTATTACGTGAAAACATCTGTCTTCATGTGAGCTTACTCTTTTCTTTCCTAGCTGGTTAAAACCCACAATCTCCTGACCACCAGGAATTACATTTTTGGGTACCATCCACACGGCATCATGGGCTTGGGTGCCTTTTGCAACTTCAGTACAGAGGCCACAGGGGTCAGCCAGAAATTCCCAGGGATCCGACCATACCTTGCTACCCTGGCTGGAAACTTCAGGATGCCCATTTTGAGGGACTACTTAATGTCTGGTGGTAAGTGCAAGAGCACTTTGTTCTTCTTACTCGTACCCTTTTCTTCTGAGCTGTCTTCCCCTTTTTCAAGCAAAAAGCTGTGGCAGAAGCCCATGTGTCTACTTCTCTCTTGCAGCATCACATAAACATTGCTTTCGTAGAGTTGTTAAGAGAAAACTGTGAATAAATGTGCCCAGCTTGGGCTGCAGAGACTGCTGCTTCTCTACATTAATCATATCACAGAATCATAGAATGGTTTGGGTTGGAAGGGACCTTAAATCTCATCTTGGTCCAACTTCCTGCCATGGGCAGGGACACCTCCCACTAGCCCAGGTTGCTCAAAGCCTCATCCAGCCTGGATGCTCAGTCTTATCCAGCCTCATCCAAAGTCTCATTCATCCTTACCTCGAGGATACTCTTATCCAAAGGCATAGGGAAGATATCTGGCATCTATAGTTATTGCTGTGGAAGATGGAGACTGGTAGATGAAGAAGTCACACTAACTGAAAATATGAATTATTCATTAGCTTTTGAAATGTGAATACTGTGGCTAGCTCTGCTCCTGGGCTCATTACCCTATGAGAAGGAGGAAAATTACCTGGATCTGGTGCAGAAAAGGTGTTTGTCCCTGCCTAGGAAGGGCATTGCCTCAAGCAAGCTGGTTTCTATCTTCCTGCACCAGATGGAAGTTGCCGTGAAGTCCATAATCCCTATAATTTGGGACTTCTGCAGGACAGCAGTGCACGAGACGTTGGGATCCACTTCCCAGTCTATTGTGTCTGTAAACTGAGTTTGTGTGTTGCTTAAGTTTCCACACAGCATCAGCCTTTCTATATTAAAAAAAAAATTAAAGCAAAATATGTTCAATCTGCTCAAGATGACCGGTAGACAAATCTTGTGGCCAGCCAGAGAGGCTTCCCTCTATTTTGGAAGGAAGGTGGGAGCAGATATTAGCAACATCACTGCTGACTTGGATCAGGATGAGGTTGGATGAGGCTTTGAGCAACCTGGGCTAGTGGAGGGTGTCCCTGCCCATGGTGGGGGGGTTGGAACTTGATCTTTAAGGTCCCTTCCGATGCAAACCATTCCATGATTTTATGAAAGTTAACTTTCAGAAAGCTATCATTGCTTTTCATTTTTCCTGTACTGGAACTTAAGGATGTCACTACAAAGGTTTTAACACCATTTGGGAAGGGCTGATAGTTCCCTCAGTTCTTTGTTTTTCACCCTTCAAGTGAAATCCTAACAAATATTACTGTACCAATGCACATACTTCGTTGGTTTACAACCAACCGTTGCATATTACGGTGTTTTACAGCCTACTAGAGATTAGAGCTACCACAGGGATCCTCTAAGCCATGAGGAAATGGCCAGAAAAATCCTATATCCTGTGTAAATGTGCTAAAGAACACAATTCAGCAATTGCTACTCGTCTGCATGTCTTGTTGCAATTTCTGGAGGAAGGATTTCAACGCTCAGTGCTGTGAGCACGTGTAATCCCCTCCTGCTATGAAATGGTTGAGTGTAAATCTGTGTTGCCCTGTTTGCCAAGGCTGTGTGGGCAGAATGAGCCTTGGTGTGGAGAATGGGAGATGTATGAAGGTTTCCATCCATCCTACGGAGCAGCAAGCATAGCCTGAGCCTTCCAAAAGAAACATGTTCAGGGAGAGTTGTGGCTGTGCTGGAAGAAATGTATTTTTCATCTTCAAATCCAGTTGATCTATCTCAAGTGAGGTCTGCTCCCCTGTGGGCTGGAGCTGGGAGTAGTCGGTGACCTTGATGCCCAGGGTTTGAAGATACATGTGAAGGCTTGCAGACTTGCCCTGTATAATCCCATTCATCATTTAGTTCTTGGTTCAAGTGATGAGTACCATGAGACGTGAGGAATCAGCTTCTAAAATTAAATTGTGTAATACTGCCCTTCCGAGTGCAATGACCTCAAGTACTCGACACAACTCAGACTCGTGCGGCTGGGAATGTAAATGATGGCATCCCACTTCTCCTTGGCTTATCCTGGCCAAAAATGTGAGGCATGAGTAAGCTCTGACAATAACTGTCAGATAGAAGCAAGAGTTTCAGGAGCAGAGAATCAAACTTCTTAGCATTTCTTAGAGCAATAGAGTAGAAATTAAAGATTCCCTCTTTCATTGGGCTGAATGGATCCCTGGAGTGGGGACTGATGCTTTAGGGCAGGGATTGCTTTGTAAAGCTCAAATGCTGTGACTGATAGTTCACAGTTTAGTTCAGAAATTTTTTTTTAAGCTAATTCATAATAGACCTGTCTCTGGAAGGCTTGTCAGTTCATTCTTTTTGTATCACTGAAGTGTCCTTCCAAAGGAAGACCCATTCCTCTACTTGGTTTTGCTGAAGTATTGGTCAAATTCAGACTTTCATGCATCAAAGTAACACAATTGTTTGGCTTCCCTCCCCTAAGGATAAACCAGCTCCTACTGCAAAATTTACCTGGAGGGAGGATGTCTGAAAAAAAATTGCCTCTGGCATTGCTAAGTGCAGGAGAAAAACCTTCACAGAATCACAGAATGGTTTGGGTTGGAAGGGACCATCAAGATCACCCAGTTCCACCCCCCTGCCATGGGCAGGGACACCTCCCACTAGCCCAGGTTGCCCAAAGCCTCATCCAGCCTGGCCTTGAACCCCTCCAGGGATGGGGCATCCACAGCTTCTCTGGGCAACCTGGGCCACTGCCTCACCCCCCGCACAGGAAAACATTTCTTCCTCATGTCTCATAAATCTCCCCTCTTTCAGTTCAAAACCTTTACCCATCATCCTATCCCTACACCCCCTGACAAAGACTGTCTGTCTCTTGGACACACAGGTATATGTCCCGTGAACCGTGACAGCATAGACTACATCTTGTCCAAGAACGGCAGCGGCAACGCCATCATCATTGTGGTGGGAGGAGCAGCGGAGTCCCTGAACTGCACCCCAGGAAAGAACTCTGTGACCCTGAAAAACCGGAAAGGATTTGTGAAACTGGCTCTGCGGCATGGGTAAGGGGCAAGGAGAGGCGGGTGCTGGTAACCTATATGGGCATTGTCTTGGTGGCCTCAATGGGATTCCCATCAAAAATTAGAGATGAGGGTGTATGGAAGCATATTCAATGCTTGACTGAGTAGCACTTCATGAGCCCATTACCAGTACAACTGTCCCCTTGCAGGGCTTAAAATATACCTATTATATCATGTCAAGTCCAGCTGACTTCATAGAATCATTAAGGTTGGAAAAGACCTCAAGGATCATCAAGTCCAACCGACTTGTACGAGTACCTTGTGCTGCAAAGCTCTGCCCAATAAAATCTGAAAACGTGCAGCCCAAAAGAACACACAGCAGTGAGAGTGGTGCTGTAATATCGCCTGCAGACCAGGGGTGTGGGATCCAAACATTTTTTGTCTTTCCAGTGCCGACTTGGTTCCCGTCTACTCCTTTGGGGAGAATGAAGTGTACAAACAGGTGATCTTCCAGGAGGGTTCCTGGGGAAGATGGGTTCAGAAGAAGTTTCAGAAGCACATCGGCTTTGCTCCATGCATCTTTCATGGTCGTGGCCTCTTCTCTTCCAACACCTGGGGGTTGTTACCTTACTCCAAGCCCATCACTACTGTTGGTAAGGTCTTGGTATAAATACGCTATGTGCTTCTCAAGGTAGTAGCATACTTGAATCTGTGCCATACCCCTACTCTAGCTTGGTCTTGGAGTCTTGACTGTGAAACACTGTTTTCCCTTCTATATAAAACCTTGCAGCACAGCTGAGAATGAGCTAGAATATTTTCCACAGGCTACAAGCCTCTTGTCATGCTCTACTACCAGCCAGCTTTGCAAGTGACCTCTAATGAGGAAAAGTGTTGTAGCTGCTACTTTCTCTGGTCTGGGGTGGCTGAAGTCAGAAGCAGCCTCCCCCTTAACCCCTCCTAGGACTGACAGTGTGATGCTGTCTGATAGCTGAATCTTAAAGCCAACCCTAAAATTCACCCTTGAGTCTTCTAACCCAAAGCAATAAGGCTTTGAGGGAGGAAAAAAACCAGTTTCTTTGCTTTTGTGGTGTGTATAGGGGAATACACAAGAACTGGGGCTTTTAGTCTCGATTCCTGTTAATTGAGGAGAGGTTTATCGCTTTGCTATAAACAGAAGCAAGAGAGACTTCACATCCACCTTCACCATAGAGGCTCTGCACTGCTGGCATTTGTGTAGCTAAAGTGGATCTGGGTATCGCTGCAGATGCGATAAGGGTCCTGGTGGTGGGACAGTTATGCTTCAGAGCCCAGTAAAACTGGGAGGAATCGGGCAAAGCTCTGCTATAATGGCCAGCTGTGCTATGCCAGGGTGGATGTGCTGAACTACCCTAGCTGTGGCCATAGAGGACAAATCTCCAGGTTGTACAAGAACATCCAACCTAACATGTGAATCTTTCTTTCTTTTTATCAGTTGGGGAGCCCATCACCATCCCCAAAATCGATAATCCGTCCCAGAAGGAAGTGGACTACTACCATAGCGTGTACGTGGACTCCCTAATCAAACTCTTTGACAAGTACAAAAGCAAATTTGGTCTGCCAGAGAGTGAGGTCTTGGAAGTCAACTGAAAGGACTGGGCTTAGCAGCACCTTCTTGTCTCAGAATCAACACATCTTCTCCAGGAGTCCACGCTGTCATTGTGTACTTGAAAGCATGTGTGGGTGTATTATGTGTCTTTCAAAGAAAGTGTTTAAAGTATTGCCAGACTACTTTTAAAAAAATGCAAAGAAAGGCTTTACTTTGGATAAATCCCATTACAAACATCTTTCTATCCAAAAAAAACCCAAAAAAAAGCACAACTCCCCATTGCTGTGAGGATTTAGATGGGGGAAATGATTGCCTTTGTAATCTGCTGTCTAATGCTGTTGGATTGCCAGCAAGGAATTAGAAGCATTCCTACAGCTACCGTACCCATTAGCATAAGCTATTTTGGGAGAGTAGGATCCCTTTGGTTTTCAATCAAAAAAAAAGTTTGATTTGACCGGGATCGCAGTATTACAGGCGTGTTGCACAAGAGATGTGCTTACATAGCATAAGGGCATTTCTGTGTCGGGAAAAGCTCCTTCTGAAAGCACGAGCTGATGCGGCACCTACTGGGGATGGTGCAGGAAACCAAAGGTGATGAGTCTGGTGGACCTTGATCTGTAGGGTGGTGGATGCTTTGGTGGCTGTAATTTCACCACTTGGATTTTGAATGTCAGTCTAGATGCAGAACCTGTCCCAGGTTCTCCTTGCACAGAGCTGGAAATATGGGACTCCTTTGGAGCCACCAAATGCCAAGTTGTAGGAACAGTGGGATTGTGCAATGATGTGGCCCCGGTGTTGTAGACCCTTAGGGTTAAATGCAGTGGGACTATTCATGGAAGTGTTTTGGATCCCAAAAACATTTGGGAAAAGCTAGAAGTAACTTCTGCCCAAAGATGGCTTTTAAATATTCTGTCCAGTGAATGTCAAGGAGTAGCCTTCTCACGCATAGGAACTAAAATGAGCGACTTCTAAAAGTGTTTATAAAATGTTTACGTGGGTGTTAACATTGCTTGTAGTGAGATTTCTTCAGAGTACAACGTGTTTATGTCTAAACCTGAAACATTGCACTACCACTACTTGCATGTCTGACCTGCCTTGTCAACGGTTCAGTTGAGTATATTTTGAGCTCCAAAATGTGCCTTTCTTCCATGCAAGAGGATGGTACTTCACATTCCTGGAATCTTGCCTCGAAAGACAAATGTTCATCTGTCATATTTGATAGACGATTGTATTATGGATTGTATCAATTTTTGTACAAATTTCTAGAAATAAACTCGGGCAAAAATAGTGGGCTCCTTTGGTCTCTGTGGTGTTGCGGTGGTATGTGGCTGGGTTCGTGTTGCAGCAATTGTTTGTGTGATTGCAGCTGTGCCTTGGCTTTTATGGAGAGAAAAAAGTCTGTCCCAAAGCAGACCCACACTAGTCTGTATTGTCTCTGCATGAGGCACCCAGGATAGGCTGAGCAAATCTGTGTGGTTTTAGGATGGGTTTTTGCCTTGTTGGTGTATAAGGAGCTAAGCTACATCTTTGAACCCGCTTTACTGAGCAGATACAGAAAGTTCTTGCCCTATTGCTCCTTTCAGCAAATCCCTTTGGGTTTTGTTGCTGCTGAGCACACACAGAGCTGGATTGCATCCCTGCTCCTCAGCTGAGGAATCCTTCCAGCTCCTGTCCAAGCTCCCCCAGCATTCCATCTCTGGAGGTGCAAAGTGCTCCAGAAATAGCCTGCGGTGCTGTAAAGTTCACGGGGGCTCTTTTAGTAACAAATAAAGGTTTAACCTGTTGTCTGTTGGGCTGGGGCTGGCCTGGGAGCTATGGAAGTGGTCCATCAATGTTGGCTGACTTTCACAGGCTGACACTGCTGCTCTTCAAGGTGGAAGCTAAACTTATTCTTTACCCTTCTGTGGCAAATTGACCCTGGCTGGCAGCAGAGCACCACAGCACCTCTCAATCATCCGGGATGGGGGAGAGAATTAAAGGGTTAAAGGGAAAAGGGACGTGGGGAGATAAGAACAAGTTAATAACTAAACTACAATAATATGGGAAATAAGAATAATAATAATAGTAATACATACAAATGAGTGATACACAGTGATCATCCACCTGATGAACAAGGCTCAGCCCATTCCCAGCCAGCCAGAGATCCTGGAGCAGGGAGAACCTTGAAGCTGCAATCCTGGAATGGAGATAAGAGCCTGAGTGTCCAAGAGATGGAGGTGACCCAGAGGGAGACAACCTGGAGCAAGAGAGAAGTTCTGGACAGAGCCTCATCTATATGCTGGGCATGATATGCATGGGATGGAACAGACCATCGGCCAGTTTGGGTCTCAGTCCTGAACCTGAGGTCAAATCCTGGGCTGGTCCCTGGGGCTGTGCTCCCTCCCAGCTCCTCCTGCCCCTGCAGACATGGGCACAGCAGAGAAGCTGGAAAGTCCTTGAGTGTCCTGGCAGCAGCTCTGCCCATCAGTGTGTGATCAGCTTCTCCTCAGCACAAACCCCAACACAGCCTCACACCAGCTGCTGGGGAGAGAGTTCACTCTGTCCCAGCTGAAACCAGGACACTGGCTCAGGCTTGGTCAATGGACTTTGGAAGCCTCCTGCTCTAGAAGATAAACCAGGTGTGTTGCTAACCTCCCCTTCTCACCCCTGGAAACTGCTAGGCTGGGTTTCCAGTGACTTGTCTGGAAATGCACAGCGAGGAGAGCCATGAATGCTCTGGCACAAACTGGGGGAGGGCAGTTCTTGCAGCACTTTTTCCAAGCAATGGGT
>WKFP01014674.1:626971-637021 GCA_011057875.1 Pterocles orientalis | reverse complement strand
GCTGCTGGAGCAGGGCCAGAGGAGCCCCGGAGATGGTGCGAGGGCTGGAGCAGCTCCCGTGCGAGGACAGGCTGAGAGAGTTGGGGGTGTGCAGCCTGGAGAAGAGAAGGCTCCGGGGAGACCTTCCAGCACCTTCCAGTGCTGAAAGGGGGCTACAGGAGAGATGGGGAGACCCTGTCCCATGTTGCCCAGAGAAGCTGTGGATGCCCCATCCCTGGAGGGGTTCAAGGCCAGGCTGGATGAGGCTTTGGGCAACCTGGGCTAGTGGGAGGTGTCCCTGCCCATGGCAGGGGGTTGGAACGAGATGAGCTTTAAGGTCCCTTTAAACCCAGACAATTCTGAGATTCTATTATTTACATCCTTTAAGTCCTATTTTATCCCCTTTGCCCCAAATCAGAGCTTGCCCTCCAGCAAACAGAATGGGAGCAAAAGGGTACATGACTAAATTTATGGAAAAAGTCTGGCAGTTGGGTGCAGGCCACCTGCAATGATTTATTCCTTCCTCAACTGCCAGCCATAGGGCATCCTGAGCACGTTACATGGGTTTACATGGGACCTTTTCCCCATCTGCAAAGCAGGGCAGCAATGTTTTCTATAGCATCACTATGTCATGAGGTGGGATGTCACCAGCTTACTTTGAGACCCTAAAAGCAGAATTCTGTCAGTTGTAGTGTGTACACAGCTTTTCCTGGTTCAGTCTGGAAGCAGAGCAGTGTCTAATGAAATAAGTGGGGAAAAAAAGAACAAGAGGGGACATGCTGCCCTCATGAGGAGCCTGTCAGCAACTCCATGAGTAGAAAAAAAAAATATTTTGGGGAAATGCCAAGAATCAATGCCGAGAAACCACTAACCCAGAGTGGAATGGCCTTGCATGAGGAGAAGGCTCAGGGCAGAAAAGGATGCGTTACCCTCTGGATAAATATTTTGTCAGCTTGGTCCAAGCAGCAGTACCACATGGAATAACAAATGAATTTCTGCAGCACGAATCCTTCTAAGCTTCATGCTGTAAAATTATCCTTGGGAAAGTGGGGCTATTTGGCATCAGCTCAATTAAATGAGGGTTTTATCACTAAAGAAAAATCCTGACCATCACAAAAAAAAAAAAGAGTGCAATTTCTTGCCTACTTCTGCCAGGGGTTCAAAGGACCACCTTTCACAGCTGAAAGGAGAGGAAGGAAAATGCTGATGCAGAGCTTTCTCTACTCTGCTTTGTGGTTATCTTTTCTTCTTCTAGGCTGAGGGACTTGGGGATGAGGATGTTTTAAGAGGCTGTAAAAGGCTATAAGAGAAGCCTGGTGAGAATTTGAATTCCATCCATAGTTTGATCGTTTATCCATTCCCTGGTTTCTCCCAAATCTGATCCACCCTTGCTAGCTGACCATGCTTAGGGAGTTTTTCCCCAAATAGTTCCTGGCTTTGCTCTGTACTTCTCTTGTGCTTTGATCAAGGTTCCACAGTGCAGGGTGGCCCTCCTGTCGTGTTTGACTGAGCCAAATATTAACCTCTGTGCCAAAATCTCATATTCCCATTGCATGGCATCCCAAAACCACTCTTATTGTGGATTCCTTCATACAAACATTGCTGTCTAATAACCAGAAATCAGAAAGAACTTGAATCATAGAATGATTTGGGTTGGAAAGGACCTTAAAACTCATCTCGTTCCACCCCCCTGCCATGGGCAGGGACACCTCCCACTAGCCCAGGTTGCCCAAAGCCTCATCCAGCCTGGCCTTGAACCCCTCCAGGGATGGGGCATCCCATTCATACTCATTAACAGATAACCCTGGAGAGGCTTTCCATTCAAAGGGCCTTAAAGAGCTCTATAAACATCCCACAGAAGGACTGCTTTGCCCCTTAGCAAAATGCAAACGCTTCTAGGGTGGAAAGTACAACCACTCCCCACTAGATAAAGTGGGGAAACCAAAATACCACTTCTGCAAGATGGAAATGCAGGTGCAGTAAAGGGAGGGACTTAAAGCAGACCTCAGAGATAAACTTCCTTCAGGAACTTCTGCCAGTGTCTCAGGGGATATTTCATGACCATACCTATACAGGGCCACAGGATTTTTGCATCTCTCTTGGAAGACCGTCCTTGAAGCAAATTGCAGACCCAGTGCTTACCCAGAGGTGAACCACCAGCCTTTGGCCTTGATATACAGTCCATTGAAATCAGGAATTCCATCTTCTGGTTGATTGATGTGGGCTTTCAATGTAGCCTCCAATGAAAGTGAAGTGGGTGTGATGGACCCCATCTGCTAAAAGGTCACTGAGCTCCTTTGGTGTAGACCATCCTGTGCAGATTCAGTGTCTTGTGAGCAAGCAGAAACCTCTAACTGATTTAATTTCTCCAATGTAAAAGATGCCTCACTGGCTGATCTGAGGCTGTAGAAACTTTCAGAGCAAAGAAGTTGCTTGTCAGTTCCTTCTCCAGAGCAATCACTTCTCTTCCTTTGAAGTTAGATGCACTGAAAGTTTATATTAAAGAATAATGATCCCAAGGGAAAATAGTGTTTGAACTATTTCTGTGCCATCAACTTAAGCTGTCAGAGGCTAACACTTCAGCTCAACGTACCATCTTACAACAGTTTTTCTAGTTTACTTTCCAACACCTATAATTTAAAAAAAAAAATCCCACTGAAAAAGTATGCACACATGATGTCATCAGTCCAAGAAGTGATGAAAAGGGTAGACAATGCATGTGTGTGTTAGGACAGAGAGGTTCAGAGGTGACCCAGTTTTACCAGCACACCCCTAGGACACTCCCCAGAAAGATCAACACTGCAGGACATGAACCCAGACCTTTAAAAATTATATCTGGTGTAATCCCAAAGCATACAGATGAGATAGAGTCATAGAACCATAGAATCACAGAATGGTTTGGGTTGGAAGGGACCTTAAAGATCATGGAGTTCCAACCCCAGGGACACCTCCGTCCATTTAACGCAGATGTGTCCCTGAGCAAGCACACGGGGGGCTCATGGCTTTAATCCCAAATGTCATCTCCAGGAGGCTTTTTAAAACATCCTCATCCCAAACCGTCTTGGCCAGATTCTGCCTCTCTTGTGAAACCTGGGAAGTCCCCAGCACGGCTTCGCGCGCGGCAGCAATTCTCTTTTACCGCACTCAAAACACAAAGCATCAAGAAATGGCTCATGTGGTTTCCAAATCAAGAAGCTTTTTGTGAGATTCTTTGAACATTTATTGAACTTGTTAAACTTTTCCTTGGTAAAAGCTTTTTCTTTATGGCCGCAGCGATGAGGTAATAACATCCCTCTGAAGGCAGTTTTTACAACCCCCTGCCATTTGACCCCCCTCCACCTCTTTTGGACAATAAGTTTTTGTTTGGATTTTTTCAACAAGCTAATTCAAACAACTCCTCAACTCATTGGCAAACCTCTCACAGGAGTAAACATGCTTAAATATCTTTTACAAAGGAAAAAATTCAGGTTCACATACTCAGGTTACACGATAACCGGTGGGTGAGATTCCTGTAGTAAAACTGAGTGCAACATCCTTAAAGTTTGCGCGTGTCATAGATGCATGCACCCATCGTTCCTTGAGAATAAGGCAAATAGCAACAGATTGTAGAGGCAGGAAAAAATTAATTTGATTTATTATTTAGGAGAAACTTTCTAGGATAGTTAAGAAGGTTGGAACGGATTTACTCCATCACAGGTTGGTGGAAAAAAGTGTGTCAGGGCTAATTCAGGTATAACTACTGCTGCTTCCTAGATATTAGGAAGAAATGTAGATATTAGGAAGAAATTTTTCACTGTCAGGGTGGTGAGGCAGTGGCCCAGGTTGCCCAGAGAAGCTGTGGATGCCCCATCCCTGGAGGGGTTCAAGGCCAGGCTGGATGAGGCTTTGGGCAACCTGGGCTAGTGGGAGGTGTCCCTGCCTGTGGCAGGGGGTGGAACGAGATGATTTCTAAGGTCCTTTCCAACCCAAACCCTTCTGTGATTCTGTGATTCTATGACTTTCATCGCTGAACTGAGTTGCATCATGATGTCTTGGCCATATGGGGAACATCATCCCAAGCCAGCATGACTTGATGAAGGTTTTTTTTTTTTTTTTTAACTCTCACCGTAAACTTGATCAAAACCCCACCACAGACACTTAAATGTAATCTTTTGACTTCAGATTTGCGATCAGCCTGTCTTGGTTGGATGAATTCAGTCTTCCAACACGTTTCTCAAGCTACCCAGAAAAACCAGCAAAACAACAAACACCCTTACCCCCAAACCACAATGTTTTAGTGTATTGTAAGACTTCAAAGAAATAATACACATGTGGTTTTAAAGCAATATTGTTTAAAGCAATAAGTGTTTTCCTATAAATTAGGTTTGTTTTACGGACTGTTGCTCCATATTTTGCAATTGTGAAGATTCTGATGAGGGAAGAGCCCAGGTGCCAAACACTGAAGTCCACATAGCAAAAAGACACTCAGTGCCTAAAGAAATTACCAACATTCCTAATTAGAGAATCACAGAATGGTTTGGGTTGGAAGAGACCCCCAAAGATCATCTCGTTCCACCCCCCTGCCATGGGCAGGGACACCTCCCACTAGCCCAGGTTGCCCAAAGCCTCATCCAGCCTGGCCTTGAACCCCTCCAGGGATTACTTCTTGTACAACCCAGTCGGTATGGGAATGAAGCTGGTTTGTAAAGATTGATGTGGGCGTCAACTGGCTCTGTGATAGTGCTGCTGTTCTCCTTCATGACTTTATCTCATTTAAAATATTTTTTCCCTGTCTCATTTAAAATACATATTTGAGTCTGTGACTGAAGTTTTCCCATTAAAATAATAGCTCTTCTAAGCACCGAGGCAATAATAGATGTTGTCAGCATCATTTGCACTCCAAAGCACCAGGAATCCCATTCCTTGTCCTCCATGGAAATTGTCTCTAATGGTTGTGAGCTGACTTGAGGATGTCTTCTACTGAGCAGGGATCTGGTCTGTGCACATGATGTGACCAGAACAAACTGATGGTTTTTCAAAAACACAATGAAGTCCCTCTGTAGGGTTTAGCTATATTGGGAATCTCAAGGAAACTTATGACAAATTAATGAAATCCATCCATTAAACCATTTCTGCAGCTATCAGAGATGGCGAAGTGCAAACACTGGCCAATTTACTTCCAAATTAATAAACTCCCCTTGAAATTCAATGTGGTATAACCTGAACACACCTTTTCGATGTTTTTCTCTACATCCTAATGCAGACCAGTACTTTTAGAGTAGCAGCTCCTATCTTTAATGGTTCTTCAGGTGGTGCTTATAGATAAATATTGCTTTTAATTCAAAGCCAAGGGCCTTTAGAGCAAAAAGATCTGACCTTTATTGTGCCTCTTGCTGTGAGCCTCTGATAGATGCCATAGGGATGAGTAGAAAGTCTTGGGAGGCTGCAAGTGTCCTACAGAAGTTTAAAACAAACTCTGAGGACAGAGCAAACATATTTGCCTTCAACTAGAAATACAGATACTCAGAAATACCCTGGACATAAAAGGGTTCAGGGACTAGCACCCACAAGCCCAATCTCTTATGTGAGTTTCTGTTGCTTGAGCTTGATCTCTCCAACGACAAAGCTAAACAAGCTCTTTTAACCCCACATCTGTGGCTGTAAATTACATTATTTAATAGGCATTCAGCAGCAAAACTTAAGCTTTTTCCTCTTCTTTAAATAGCTCACGAACTTGAAGTATTTTGCTCTGTGCTTGGACTCCTTCCATCCATCAGTGCAGTGATTTTGCAATGATCTCATCCCCCAATAAGCAGCGTATTTGACCCGATCTGTGGCAGAACCAGGAATTACCATGAGCCACAAGGTCATTCCTTCCTTTCCCAAAGCTTCTAGCATTCCAAAACTTGCAATAATGTCTATTAAATAATCTCCATAATGACCTTCAGGCAGTGTATCTCCACCACGTGTCATTTGCAAGGACAGTGGCCCCCGTGTCTCAAACTCTGAGCCACCAAGAAAAAAGAACACTGATATCATACTGCTTCAAAAAATGGCACTTCAGTTTTCAAACAACATTTATGGCATTTGCCGAGTGGTATTTCATCCAGCTTTCTTCAAAGTTTTTTTAAAAATATGCGTTATTCTGCAAGACAGTTTACTCTATTTTGTTAACATTGTGTTTTAAAATTCTGTTAATACTAACTTTAATTATTTCCTGGCTTTTTCTTCCCTCAAAAAATGTCCAGAAGAAACTGCTTCTGGCTTTCCATAAAGTCAAAGTGAAAAGATGCTGGTGTGAGTTTAGACCACATGTGAGCACAATGCTTAGAAATCAGATGATGGTTTTGAAAACTTTTATTTTCCTCTTTGCCAGTTGGATTCATTTCAAAAAACCTGAAGATCATAGAATCACAGAATGGTTTGGGTTGGAAGAGACCTTAAAGATCATCTCATTCCAACCCCCCCTGCCGTGGGCAGGGATACCTCCCACTAGCCCAGGTTGCCCAAAGCCTCATCCAGCCTGGCCTTGAACCCCTCCAGGGATGGGGCATCCACAGCTTCTGGGCTGGCTACTGCCTCACCACCCTCATTGTAAAAAATTTGTTTGTAATATCTAGTCTGAGTCAACCCTCTTTTAGTTTAAAACCATTACTCCTTGTCCTATTGCTACAGACCCTACTAAAAAGTCTGTCTCCATCTTTCTTATTAGCCCGCATTAAGTACTGAAAGGCCTCAATAAGGTCTCCCTGGAGCCTTCTCTTCTCCAGGCTGCACACCCCCAACTCTCTCAGCCTGTCCTCGCACGGGAGCTGCTCCAGCCTCGGACCATCTCCGGGGCTCCTCTGGCCCCGCTCCAGCAGCTCCGTGTCTGTCCTGTGCTGAGGACCCCAGAGCTGGGTGCAGCACCCCAGGGGGGTCTCACCAGAGCGGAGCAGAGGGGGACAATCCCCTCCCTTGCCCTGCTGCTCACGCTGCTGGGGATGCCCCCAGCACACGGGGGGTTGCTGGGCTGCCAGCGCACATTGCCGGCTCGTCTTCAGCTTCTCACCCCCCAGCACCCCCCAGTCCTTCTCCCCAGGGCTGCTCTCCAGCCATTCTCCTCCCAGCCTGTGTCTGTGCTGGGGGTTGCCCCGACCCACGGGCAGGACCTTGCCCTTGGCCGTGTTGAGCTCCATGAGGTTGGTGTGGTCCCACCTCTCCAGCCTGGCCAGGTCCCTCTGGATGCCATCCCTTCTCTCCAGCGTGTCCCCACACCACACAGCTTGGGCAGATGGGCAGGACACAGCGGTGGAAGCACTGCGTGCATTCACACACTTGGTGTGGCCACAGGAATTTCATCTTTTACAATAATGAGTCACAGGAACATCCATGGGGATGTAATAAAGGTCAGGCTGTGATCTTCAAAACGATGCAGACAGATAAAACCACCCTTTTTCATGTGGTTAGAAAATTCAAAGGAGGATTTCCTAGGGCATCGCTCAATTACATAGGGTCCTGGGTAATGCCACGTATAGGGTTGAGATGGGCGGTACTGCCCCAGCGTTATCCCTGCCCAGAAATGAGGGATAAAAGAAGCCACGGTCCTCCCCGGCTGCAGCTTGCAAATACTCTGGCTAAAATAATCCACCGATCCTTATTAATTAACTCATTATTTTAAGCCCCAAAAGGGATGATTATGTTGTTTGAATTCAGGTACAATCTGGGCTATTAAATGACTCTCACCATGTTGAATGGTCACTGGGGTGAATCACACAAGGGATGGACGTAACTTCTCAATGCTGATGGAAATCAAAAGTAAAACTGAAACAAAACCCTAGAAACTCTTCATTTTGTGATGCTCTCCCTTGTCACGCAGACTAAGGCAGGAAAAAGCAAAGATAAATGTGAAATGTAGAAAACGAAGCCAAAACCTTAGTTAGCACGAGCTGGAAATCCGCAAGGACTTCTTTGGATCTATATAAGTTCCACTGCTATAAAATCATTAATAAATTACCATGGGATTTGGGATCATATTTGAATTTTCCCCTGGGGGATATTTTGCTTTTTAGTCCCTGAATTATGGGTTAGAACTCTCAGTGTACATTAAGCAGCAAATTATATGTAATTTCCATATGTAGGGCATGTGAGCAGCTGTGTTAAGTAATTCATTTGACTCTTCTAAACATCACTATTTTAAGAAAGTTTGGAGATAGTCATCTACTCCTGTGAAAATGGAGAAAAATAGGAAAATTCTGCTCTGGTAGTGTCATATGGACTTTAAATTCATCAAATCAGTGTAAGCTGGTCACAGAATAGTCGCGTATCATCCAAAGGGTTTTTTTTTTTAATATCCTTTGATATTTTGGGAAAACAAGCAGTGGCATCTTCACGATGTTTCCAGAAACTGGTTTTAGTGATTTATCTGAAGAATAACTGTTCCTACAACTATGATCCTCTCTGGTTTTACATATAATTCTGAGCTAGAATTAGTTTTGCTCACTGGAACAACCATATCTAAGGAGTTTCAAATTCACAAAAATTCCCCAATCTCTGGATTTTAAGATAATTTTGGGATTGAAAAGGCATTTTTCACACCTTGAGAAAAAAGACCCCCCAGATTTAATCTTAAAAAGTGAATTTTGATCCTCAAGGTGAAGATAAAAAGTTCAAAAGGAAGGAGCATGTGTATTGTAATGAACCACAAACCAGGAGTTGAACAGAACCGATACAACAGGTCCAAAGTTATTACGTTTAAACCTCCTGATCTCCACCATGTGGCTCAGGAGTCTGGAAGCCTGAAAACAGAGCCCTTTACTAGTGAAAATATTGAAATGGTAGGGTATTTTTGTCAGAAAAAAAAATGGAGATTCACTGGTTTTCAGAAGATCTTACAAAAAAAAAAAAAAAAGATCTTTCCATTGTCCCAAAATAATTTTCCTGATGGAAGACAGCAACATCCAGAACTCAAACACAACTCCAGGCTCATGATGCCCCAAACCTAAGCTCGAGGTATTGAATTTATTGGGTACCTACACATAGAATCACATAATTTGGTAAAAAAGTCCACACTGACGTGTTATTCTGTGGTGAAACAGGGAATTACCGAGGGGGATGGTCTGGCAGCTCCGTTTTCTACTCCTAGGACATAATCTGGGGAAAGGCAGACCATGGCGAGCGGCTGCAAGGGGAGGAGGAGGATGGAAGAGGATGACTTCTGCAAGGATGGCCATCGAACTCCACAAAACTTGATTTGCCACCCCACTTTTCACGATTCTTCCTCTTTTTTAAAAAATTTGTAATAAATTCATAGAATCACAGAATGGTTTGGGCTGGAAAGGACCTTAAAGATCATCGAGTTCCAACCCCCCTGCCATGGGCAGGGACACCTCCCACTAGCCCAGGTTGCTCAGTTCCCCATTGAATATCCAACACTGAAATCCATGCTGAAGACAACGCCGGTACAACGCACGTCAATGCAGCATGAATATCGCAAAACCATGAGTTCTGGAGGTGAACGAAGGCTTGGTGGGCTTCCAGAGGAGGCCTCCATGGTGTGGGAGCTGCCTGGGGCTGAGGACAGGAGGAGAGGAGGACAGGACTTTCCAGCACTGCACCCTTCCAGAGCCTCCCAGTCCGGTGGGAACAGGCATTTCCAGTGCCGCGGCGTGTGCTGGGGACAGGCATTCCCAGTGCCGCTGCTGGGGTGGCGGGACAGGTGTTCCCGGCGGTGTGGGGACGGGTTCCAGTCCCCGGCAGTGTGATGGGAATGAACATCTCCAGCACGGCCACCTACGCTGGGGAAGCGCTGCCGGGCACCATGGGGATGAGTGGTCCCAGTGGGACGTGGGGACAGGACTGGAGGTCCCGGTGCTGCGCGGTATGTGGGGATGGTGTCGACCCAGTGGGGTTGGTCCTTCTGGCTGGGATGGATGTTGCCTGGGGGAAGTGGGATGGAGGTGGGCACTGGGGTGGGCTGTGTTGGGCCTCAGGGAGTGTTGGCATCAGGGTGGGGCTGGTGTGGGGTGAGTTGGGCTGATGTGGGGTGGGGTGGCGTTGGTGTGATGTGGGGTGGGTTGGCGTGCTGTGGGACGGGTTGGGTTGGGGTGTGTT
>WKFP01014674.1:566020-615469 GCA_011057875.1 Pterocles orientalis | reverse complement strand
CCCCGTCCCCGTCCCTCATTCTTTGTTCAATCAGAGATGCTCTGTTGAACATATGTAAAATGCAAAGCATCATATAGGTTATATGGGATGTCACTAGGAATGTGGGGGTGGTGGGGTGGAGGAAAAAAGCTTTTTTCCAATCCAGCTACAAATTGATAAAAATTTCTTGCTGGCCAATTGAATTTAAACTTCATTCTGGAAAAATTTATTCAGTTTTACTAAGCTCTTAGGCTGTTCTGACACAGTATCTTGAACCTTGCTCATGGGCATGGATGCAGTAGGCTTAGCTGTTGTCCATATTAATGACCTGTGCTTCACAATTCATACTTGGAGCCTGAGTTAATAGATAGAAGCGAAGATAGAAAAATGGTGTTTGTGTTCTCATCTAGCTTGAATGTACTTATTTTTTTTTCCCAGGGTTGTCAGATTCTTGTAAGAAACTAATAAAGTGGTTAAGATGGAAGAGAAGTCGGAACTCTCCGTACTTGTTTTTGCTGCCCATTATGTGACCTTGAACAAATAATTATGAAATTCCACGAATGCTTTAGGCTATTATAGGTAGTCGGTGTTCTCCTTGTGGTTCTGCAAACAGTCCAGACCTTATGTTAACAACAGCGTACCTCTTTCTTGCTTTGACTTTGTTTTTTCCTCCCTACCTCTCATCTCTGCAATGATTTTTTTTATTAATGGTACCAAGCCATCAAGAAACTCCAGTGTTAAAAAATCTGCCTGCTCTCTCCTGCTTTTGTGGTGGGCACAGCTGTGTGGCTGTAGTGATCTCAATTGGAGTAACTTGCACAAGTTTTAAACTAACTTCTTTTTTGCCAGCTTTACCTTGCTTAAATTCTCTGACCCTCACTGTGAAACTGCACAAGTGCACAGGGAAATGTTGTGTGGGATGGGAACAAGTGTCTCAGATGCAGAAGGTGGTATTTTAGGCTGAGGTAGTGAAAGTTTTATCATATCTTATGGTTGAGGGAACTAAAGCGTGGCAGTTTCAGTCCTTTAAACCTCAGAAAACTTGACAGACTGTAGAGTTCTGGGATCATCTGATAAAAAAGTAAAGTATTAACAAGGATGTTGATCAAAATACTTTATTCTGTAGCAGCCTTTCTTGTTTATGGCCTGCGGTAAATCTGGAGAGGTTCCTGGAAAGTCATTGAATGGGAACACTAGTCACATTAAACAACTGATAATAATTCTTCAGAATTATGAAAATGGAGTGCTTTTCTTAAATAAGAAAAAAGACCTCTGACTTTTGAGAGAAGCTGGTCATTGCTGAGCGTGGATGGTTTTGCTGCACTCAGTAGCAGCTCTGTTGAGATCCTGCTGGTGAATTTGCCAGTTTTGGGGCTGTGCAGGCGTGAGAGGTGAAACCTGATTGTAGTCTCTGCTCTTGTGATCTCATCTAAAACTCTCCTGATCAGCCTTGCTGTATATCTTTGAGATAGCTGTATGCTTCTAACCTGTGATATCTTTACCTCCAGCAGTGTTCTTAAAATACAAGCTGCTACTCGGGATTTCTTCTAAGGGAAAATTAGTGGATCTCTTCTGGTTTGTAGTCATTTATTTTCAAGGTAGAAGGAAGCACTGATTTCTTTCATGTAGATGTCCGCGTAGAGTTGCTGTGTAGCAGCTGCTTTTACGCAATTACAATTTACACTGGCAATTAAATCAAATGATAACAAGGTCTACTGTGTAATTTCACTGCTCCATTGACTTTCTTGGGAAGTGCAAAGCACTAGGACAATTGTGGTAATCAAAATAATTATTGTGTCACAAACCTCCTAGAAGGAGCTGTTAAACCTGCTCTACTACTCCGCTGAGCAATGATCCAGATACAACCTGGTGCAGGCTGTGTGTGCGCTAAATTCAGAGCTGTTGGAAAAGTTAAATACCTTTTTTAAAGAGATCAGTCCTGCTTGTCAGAGCTTACCTAAATCAGTGCCCTGCTGAAAAACAACTTTTTTTTTTGCAGTAGGATATTAAGATGCCTGGTGTAGTGTCTGAGATCTTGAATACTGTGTTGCTGCTAGACTGTCAGCTGAGGAGACAGAGGTGACAATAATCTATACTCATCTGCATATTTTGCTGATTTTTTTTTTTTAATGAAAGCACTATCAGCTTGCAAACACAGCTGGCCTGTTTTAAGTTATGTCATGAGGCTGCCACAGCACTCGCGTTTTTAGCACTTGTATTTTGATTTTTAAACTGGGCTTTTTGGAACGGCTGTTCTGGTTGCACATGATCTCATCTGTGGAGATCCCTCCTTCTGATAAGATTTCTTGGTATTTTTACAGAAATACCGAATAGCTAAAACTTTAATGAGAAGTGAGTACTTTTCCCCACTTCATCGAAAAGAAAAAGGAAATGAAAGAACTGGGGATTATTTACAGCTACTGTGTTCAGTGTAAAGTGTATTGGGTCACTTCTCCATGAAGAGTTGCTTTTGCAGTTTGAAATGTGCTGATACCTCACGGTGAACTGCTTTTCGCTTGGCTTGTAGAAGTGCCAGGCTCTATGTAGCTCCGCACATATTTTAAGTTTAATTTAGGCGAGCCTGTCTGCCTCTGGCTGCTTGTTGCTGCCTCTCCCCCTTTTTCATCGGCACAGCTGCTTGTATAGCCGCGTTGTGACCCATATTGAGGAGCTGATCTGGTGAAACTGACCCAGGAAAAGAGCGAGGTGGTTATTTTTTATCTAGATTGGTTCCCCAGTGGGATTCACGGAGCACAAATGCTTGTTTATGGTGGTACAAATGAGGATGGTGATGCAGCAGCGTGAATAAGCAGCAGGGCGATTTGGCTGATGCTGGTGATAGCTGAGCTACAACACAGCGGGGTTTTTGTTTTGCGGAATCTAACATCTCGAGCAAAAATGATATGAAACCCATAGGAGGTAGCAGTTAATAGAGATTTGAAAATTCCCTTGAAATAATACTTATTGTCACAGAACAGCTGTGAGCTCTTGCTGAAGAATTTGAGCCGATTTGGGTTGTCTTTTGGATATGTCTTTGTAGCTGATGGTCTCTTGGCTAAAGCTAATTATTTTTGGTCAGGAAAGGTTAAGTAGCTCTGAATGCTGCCTCTGTAGAGTTATGGGGAAATCTGAATAATGCAATATAATATCAGTGACAATGTAGTGGGCAAACTGGAAGGTTTATTTTCAGGATCCGAGTCCCTCTGTCATCGTGACCTCAGACTAAAGAATGTGAGCAAGAAAATTGTCCGTGTAATTAGAAACTTGTTCCCTGTCGGCTAGGCTAAATGGCCAGGTAATGGGACAGAAGGGAGGAGGAGAGTGGTGAGCAAGTTGGAGATTTAAATAGACATTAATTACCTGTTGCGTGTTGAGTCCTGAACTGTGGTGTGGTTTCACAGCACCAGATTTAATGTTCCTCTTCTAACTGGTTTTGGAGAAGCAAGACACTAGGCTTTGGGATAAATTCCAGATTTTGAAGGGTGTAAAGAAGTCATAAACCATGGAGATAAGGACGCCGCTCTTTCCCAGAGATTCAGGTGTAAGTTATGACTTTTTCCAAACCTCATTGCATATGGTGAAAGATGAGAAGCTTGTTTGGCTTTGCTTGAGGGCTGCTTCGTTGTTACACACTACTTAAACGTGACACAATTAGTTTGCAATCCTGAAAAGATCTGGAGAAAGTCGCCCTCTTGGTTAGATGCTGTGTGGGCTATTCTTCTTGGGCTGTAAGGGGTTTAAAAAAAAATGAAGGGCAGAGTGAGCATGGTAGATGATTGATTTGTATGCTACTGAAGTTAATTAGTGGAGAGATATGACACATAAAGCCCTTAAATCATTTTTGTAGGGATTGCAATGTATGTTCAAGGCCATTTCTTAAGGAGTGCTTAAGGTTAGATTTCACAGCTTTAAGCTTAGACTTGAAATAATATACAAGGTCCATATAGTTTTTACATGAGTCTTAATCTTTCTATTATATATTTTTGATGCCAGTTTCTAGCAAAATAAGATGATGTAGTTCTGCAATTAAGCAGTTTAGAAATGTGGTGTGTGGGTTTTTTTTTTTTTTTTACACAATTTCGTATTGCATGTATATGCTAGAGGTATCTGGGCATCCCATCTCAGGCTCTGTTTTCAGTCTAACTCATAAACAGACTTTGCAGGAATGAATCCACCGGTGGTTTTGAGTCTGTCATGTGAACAGAAATTTAATATTCCTCTTATGTATTTCCAGGAAGAAAAAAGAATCTATCACTTAAGCGATATAAAATGTCATATTGTGATTCCAGAAACAGATGATGGCCTTTCAACTCATGTTAAAAGCCTTGTAGGACAAGCTGCAAAAAAAAAAGTTGTCTTTTGGTTTCAGAAGCATTTTTAAATCCGCTTTTGGTTAACGCGAGAGTGTTTCTTTTAAGGTGGATCCAGACTGACAAATTAACAAGCTTTTGGGGGAAAAGAAGTATGCTGTAAAATGAACTCTGTGGTGAAAGGATGCACTAAACCAGTTGTTTGAGGCTTGTAGGTGGTTTGTGGTGATCCAGCAAGGACAGGGAGCTATTTGTCAACACCTCCATGGTAGATGGGCGAGACACTGGTAGGTTGAGAGATTGATTGAGAGATTATGACGCTGAAGGATTTGGTGAGAACTTTATATATTGAAGTGGCAGTTTGCTGACTGCTGAGCTCATGATAGTCTGTTTTAAGCATCCAGAGGTTTTCAAAGTTAAAATAAGAACCATGGCTAAGCAATGATTTAAGAGTGACTGGACAGTCCTACAGAATTGCTTTGATAATTAAATTTAACAATAAGTCTTGTTAAATATTTGTCAAAGATCAAGGGCCTTGTGTGCTTTGAGCTGAGGATTTTAGCCACAGCTATTAAAGCTATTTGGCATTTAAGGATGGGGGATTGATTCAATCTGATGATTTTTAAATTCAAGATACAGTATTGTAGAAAACTAATATAGTGTTGGAGTTTGAAATCAATTAAACTAAAGATTTTACTGACATATTCCAGTGTATTCGATCCAAGAGAAAAGGACTTGGTTAGCCAAGCAGAAGGTAGCTGACAGCCATCACAAATTTGACTGTGCTCGTAATTTTCCGTGAAAATCTAGATATGTCTTTTTGATGTATTTTATTTAAGGTTGTTGCAGCAGTTTCCAGGATTACTGTGAATTCAGGAAGCTTTGTTCAGCCAGTTACATATGGCTCTGGATTAGGCGGTGGTTTATTTTGGAGCTCTTTGTCCTCTAGTGCTTGTTGAAAATAGTTTTGGCTAGGAAGCGTTTCCAATGGGATGATGCAGAACACCTGGGTGATACTGCTGCTGTTTGATGCTAATAGTGTCACGTATTTGCTTGAAACTGCTCGAATAGGTGGGGTGATTTAGACATGTGGAATAAAAATGACATATGGGATTTAAGTAAGAATAGTTTTATCTTGTATATCAGTGTTGCTTAATCTGAGTTTGTAGGTGCTGGTTGTTACTTGTCCAGCTGATTTCTTACGGCTTTGTTGAGCGCTTACTGTTCACACTAGCTTTCTGCCAAAGAAAATGGAGTGTTTGGTGGGATTTTTTTGACAACAGTGTTTTGGAAATAATTAAGATGTTTTAATAAAAAAAAAAGAGTTCCCTTTCAATCTAAGAAAGTTTAACTATTTAGGTGTTTTTCTTATTTTTAGCGCCGGCTTCGTCATCTTCGGAATATCGCTGCACGTAACATAATCAATAAGAATGGTTATCGCCTCTTGGATACGTACTTCACTCTTCACTTGTGTGATAACACCAAGATATACAAAGGTAAACCAGACTTTCTATCAAATTTTGTACTAGTTAATCTTGGAATTCTTGTGTTACGAATTCTCTGTCCATTTTTACCTTGACAACCTGCTGCCATGATTTGCATCACGTGTACTACCAGTGGAGAAGAGCTCTTTAGTTTCCTGAACTTCATAGAAGCTCTCAGTGTTAGCAGGCAAGGAAGCAAAACAGGTGACAGATGTGTCTCTCTTAAATCAGTCTTTTTGTTTTTGTTCTTCTCTCCCCCAGCCAATAACTTAAGAAACTTGAGAACTTCCAGGAGCACAGAAAAACTTTTGGAGCCTTAGTTGCTTTGTATGGGGGAGTGTGTTCCACTCTGTGCATACCAATTATTTTACAGACCGTAAATCAGCGCTTACTATGATCAAAGTTTTCGAAAAATAAAATTGTCAGCCAATGACAAAAGGCATCCAGGTGTCTGTTCTGCTTTTCATAGCTCTGAGTGCTAGATCTCATTTCTCTAGTTCTTTGCTTTCTACTACAATGTATAGTTCTTCAGTGTGGAGATAAAAATATATATTTTATATTTTATTATTAAAATATATTGTTGTGCTCCTTTTGATATGATCGACAGTGGGAGCTTTGCAGACGAATTTTGGTTTTCTCCTAATTTTTATTTTCAGCTAGTGTAGTTGAACCTTGCTTTTTTAAGGTTACTGTTTTAGTAAGATAAGAACATGTAACTTGAGCTTGCTACCTGGCTTTTCTTGTGGTGGTTGGTTGGTAACTGATCACTATTTCTGCAGTGTTTGGTGTACGGGACTGTTCTGCACTCTGTCAAATTATCTTTGGACTGAGGGATACGGTACAAAATCTGTATTCCAGCCTCCAGAGCCGTCTACCTAAAGACTTTAGGCTCTTTATTTTGGCTGGGAAAGCCAAGTTCCATGTGTCAGTGGTTGCTTATTTCAGTTTAAATACAGGGTTCTTGGCACCTCCTTGAGGTAATTTGGCTGTTCACTTTCTAAACATCTGGAGCAGGTCACCCTTGCTCTTCAGGAAGGCTGTGCAATTAGTTTATCCCTGCTGCACTCCTCCAAGATGATGTCGTATGACAAACTAGGCACTTTACAAACGTCATCCAAATATTATAAAATACTGGGACATGTTCTTTCCCCAGAAACCAAAGCCTCAGTAAATCTTGAGGATTACCTTGGGTATAAAGATGAAATGCTAAATTTAAATAATGACTTCTAATAATTAAGTGTGAATGAGTACTTTTAGTCAAAAGCATGACTGCATTTTGAAATCTCTCTCATGAATCTGTTACTGATAATTTATACCCACTAGCATTTGTCTTTCATGAGTGTTACTTATTTTAGCCTTTTGTATTTCAAATACTAAGATTTCTATCAGTCTTTAAAGGTGTGTTTTTTACTCATTTTTCTGTAGAATTTTACAAGAGTGAGGTGATCAAGAATTCTCTGGTAAGTTATTTTAATATGGAAAAGCTTTCTTTTTAAAACTGTGTTGTTACTGCAGTATATTGATTTATCTGCTGAATACCGTAACTGTTAAACATCTATTTCCACTTTTCAGTTCTGTTAGCTCAGTTCCACTCTTGTCCTTCTTTTCATGTTCTTTTCACAAGGGCTGGAACAGTGAGTTATTGAATAGTAGAAATGGAAATTCATTTTAACAGCTGTGGAGCTATAATCTGTTGTTACTTCTGCAGATAGGACCAAACACTCCAAGGGCAGGGCATTTTCATGTGAAAAGTGTTCAGTGCTCAGGTTAAGCTTGGCAATATATTTCAATTTTAAATACAGAGAACACCAAATAGGCAAATAATATTAGCTGGATTTTTACTGGTTTAACTTCTTTCGGGATCTGAGAATTGTATGCATCATAACGTAAGTTTTTTTTGTAGGTCATCCATTTTTTTTTCTGCTCCTGCTGGTGTTAGCAACAGAAGTAGCTGTTTTGATTTAAACGTCTGCAAATTGCTTATTCAAGGAGCACTTGTATATTACTTTACTGGGTGCACAGATTCATTAGAAGCTTATACTCTGCCATTTAGTAATCTTGGTGTAGAAGCGGAGGCCTTGCTTGCAGCACCCCAAATAAAGGGAGAGTCAAACAGTCTTAGGGCTTTTAAGATTTTGAGTTCTGCCTATTTTAAAATCAGAAAGAGGAATAACAAAAAGGGAATCTCACCAAAGGAAATACGAGATGGAAGGACAAAAATCTAAATAAAAGATGTCTTGAGCAAATTCTGTACGTTATCCATGGGTATTTTGATTACTCTTGTGTCTGAATAGCTGCCAAATATCCCTTCTCCTTAGGAAAACTTGATTAATACGTTCCTTCTGTAATACTTATGGGGTGACTTTGCCCTCCCTTCTTTTCAGAGGTGTCTTATTCTAAATTGCCTAATACCAGTTCAGAGATGCTTGGCCTGTTCTGAGCTGCTTAAGCACCAGAGGCAAAGGCTTGTTCTTTCATGGGACGGTGCATTCCTGCCTTTTGTTTTGAAGGAGCTGCCATTTCTGCATGCAGGAGAGGAAGGAGATATATATATGTGTGTGTATATAAAATAAATATAAAAATACTTTCCCATTTCTGCATTTGGGTACCCTGTGGAAGTCCTAAAGTTGGTGTCTGGCTCTTGGCACTAATAGTGCTGGATTGATTTGGTTTGCTTGTAGCTTGGGCCAGTTACAACAGTTTCCATAAATTTTTAATTGAAATGTTGTCAGAGGTGAGTCCAAGTTCTTGGAATGTCTCATGTTTGCAAATCTGAGTTCTAGTGGAAGAAATCTTTGCAGTTTAGCTGAATGTGTGCTGCTTCTGTAAAGCTGAGATGCAAGTCTGATCTCTTGGAGTGAAGAGGAGCTCTTTGTGACAATGTTTGAGGATTGCCATCAGCATCAGTCAAGGAGGAGAAGAATGTGAACAAACCTGTCAGTCAATTATGCAAACTTAATTATTGGGGAACAGATCAGTGTTTTAAATGTAACTTTTGCAATGTAAGCTATACTCGTGTTTTCAGAAGCTGAATTATAACTTGGAAAAGAATGTCACTTCCACTTCTAAAAGTTCTTGATTTGGCTAAATTGAATTAGTAAATTCTGAAATAAATTCTTCCCATCTTGTAATGGAAGGAAGAAGAGCCCACTCTGAGTTTCTGAAGTGCTTTACAGCATGTAGCTTTTAGCCCAGCAATTCTCTCTGGGAAACAGAATAAGGAAGCACAGAGCCTGTTGGCTTCAACTCTGTGTAAACCTTGACATGGCTGGTGTTCATTATTCTTATGGTTTTTTAATCTTTGAACGTGGACTTTGCTACTTTCTGAATTGCCAATTTTAGGACTACTTTCAGCTTGTTTGAATTGTTTTTATCCCTCTTTAAATACCTACAGAATCCGACATGGAGGAGTCTGGACTTTGGAATAATGCCTGATCGTCTTGATACCTCTGTCTCTTGCTTCGTTGTGAGGATCTGGGGTGGCAAGAAGGAGCACTTTCAGCTTTTGATTGAATGGAAAGTCAATCTAGATGGGTTAAAGTACTTGGGCCAGCAGGTGATGTGAATTTTTTTTCCTCAACTTTTTATTTAAGAAAACAAAACACTTGAATGAAGAAATATGTAGAATGTTAAGAAAGGAAATTAATGCATTTGAAGAGTGAATTTTAAAGTTTGCAGAAATTCATGTTAGCTTACTTCAGAGCTTTAAATCTTGACTAGCTGAATATTTTAAGTTACTGTTGTTGACTGAGCCTCTAAAATGATACTGCTAGCACTTGGTGTTTGAAATTGCAGTGCCTCGATGCAAGGAAATAGTGATATGATCGCACATGTAGTTAATACAGGTCACAATGTTTGTGTATATTACAGTTTTAATCCATTCTCATAGCAATGACATCCCAGCAGAGATCTTCAGTCCAAGGTGCTTACTCTGTAAGATCTGTTTTAGTTCTGGTATTTGTCTCTTACTAGTAGCCTTTTGAAAAAGGTGAAAAATTAGGAGTTTTCTGTATTGTGGAATTTATAGTAAAAGTAGTATTTATGTGATATGGATTTCTTTTTGAGCTAAAACCACCAAAAAATATGGTGCCTTTTGTATCAACTAGCTTGTCCTAATTTTAGTGGATGCTTTTTGAGTGATTGATAGGATCTATTTAGAATAGATCATAGTTTATTTCTCACTTTAAAACTTTTTTTAATTGGGATGTTTCAAAGCTTGGGAAGAAAGTTGTAGAGGGAATAACTGTGCTCGCTTCACGTGGTACATTGATCCTGGCTGACATCCCCTCTGCAGTGATCACATGGGAGAGAATCAGAGGAGCAAAAGCGAGGAAAAACTCTGGGGTTGAGATACAGACAGTTTAGTAACTGAAAGGAGAAAAAAAAAAGGGGGGGAGAGAACACCACACAAGTGATGGGAAGGATAGTCACCAACCGCCTCCCACCAGCAGACTCATGCTCAACTAGCTGGCACCAGCTGCCTTGCAAAGCCTGACCACTAGTTTTTTCTGCCGAGCATGTTTTATGATATGGAATATCCCTTCAGTCAATTCATATCAGCCATCTGAGCTGTGTCCCCTCCCAAGCCTTTGCACACCCCTAGCCTACTCACTGTGGGGGCAGAGTGAGAAACAGAGGAGGACTTGATGCTGTGCAAGCATCGTACAGCACCAGCTAAAACACTGCGGTGTTACCAACACTTGGTCGTGCATCTGAAACACGGCACCATAAGGACTACTGCGAAGAAAATTAATTCCATCACAGCCAAACCCAATATGTTTCATCCTGTAGCTTTCTTTCCATTTGTTTTTACTGGACGGAAGAAATGGCTCCCTAAATAATATGCTCTAGTGCATGGTTTTATTTGAAATAATGTTCTTTACATTAATAGCAGGATATTAGCTGTAATACCGAACTCTAATTTTATGTCTGCTATGACCACAAAAGGCTAATTTTGAGTATAATTTTAGATAATATCATGTGAAAGCTAATTACTCTTGAGATTTAATCTCTTTGATTAGTTTCCTGGTCTCTTAGTTATTTTTGTCAGCTGGAAATGCAGCAATGGGAAAGATGCTCTGGCCAGTGTTTAGATTTCAAGATAGAATGGCTGAACATAGTGACTATTATTAAAGCTGTGAAGCAAATTCATTTTCTATGGTTAAATTCAGTTTTCTCTTAGGTTCCATGTGTGTCTAGAATTACAGGTGCTGAAAAACTGCATTTCACTGTCAAACAGAGCAATTTATGCTCGTTTGCACTGTAAACTCATAGTAAATGGACCATAAAATGATTTATTTTCTTCTCTTCTTACAGATACACGCGAGAAACCCAAATGAGATTATTTTTGGTCTCAATGATGGTTATTACGGAGCTTCATTTGAACAGAAGGTAAGGGTATCTCGTATTTCTTTTCTGGCTTGTTAGTACTGGTGACAAGCTGAAATTCAACTTCTAAACTTAAATTTTCACACTTGGGTGCTCAGAACGTTAAAATGCTTAGTTTTGAAAATAAATGCTTTTTTGACATGACAGATGAGAACTATTATCTCGCCTCTTTTGCATCGACATCTGAGCTGTTCTGGGAAGACTTAACAGCGTAGCATTTTAAATCCAAAAAAAGCTTGGTTACTGAAAATAAACCTTGAGTTGATTCTTTGAGGCAGACATTTCATTCCAGTGTAGAACATACTGAAAATGGTGTGGCTGGTAAGACTCATTTTCGTGGCAAACATGGAAGCACATTGAGGTTTCATTACCAGTCTTAAAACCAGAATTTGTAGCTCTTACATGGGAAGCTGTTTACTTGCTCTACGTGCAACTGTTTCACCCCCTTTTATTTTTTTCCAAAAAAAGGGGCAAGGTGGCCATGTGTGCACACCTCTCTGGCTATATATCTGCAGGCCTTCAAACATATTTGATATTTTGGTCATCCTTCAAAATGTAGACAGGTTCGGTACACAGCTTAGGCTCTGCTTAGTTCAGTTTTCCTGAAGCGGGATAGAATTCTAGTTTTTCATGACTTTGGTATTGGTAATCTGTCCCTGAATTTGATGATGGTAACGCTATCCTCTTTCCTGATTGCTGTCAGGACTTGCTCCCTGGCTCAGAAGGTTTAAAAGTGCATCTTGGTTTTGGTTCTTGTACGTGATGCTCTGTAGCTAACTTCCAAATACAGTTGTAGCCTATGTAGAGCACAAATAATCTTCTTTTTCTTTCCTTGTAATTTACTCAGTTCTTCCTGGCTGCAGGAACTAGAAATTTATTTTATCACCCTGCTCTGTAGCTTCCAATGGCTTGCTTTCTCAGTTCCTGGACTTAGATCTCTTTTTTGTATAGCTCATACCTTCTATATTTAAGCGACTCGCCTGCCGTTAAAGCTGGCACAAACAAACTCTTCCTTTTACCTTGAGAAGCTGTGTGCACCTAATCAGTATTTCTACTCCTAGTTGGCCTCGCTGGATATTCTAAATATTATACAGCCCCATTTTGATGGTTATACTAAGGATACTTACGAAGCAGCACCTAAAATCTTCTGTAGGAAGGGATTTTTGGTGTCAGGAGCGTGGCTCTGGTCCTGTGGCAGCTGCAATACCTCTTCTGCTTGGTTGGGTGGGTATTTTGTGATCTCTTGGAATGCTTTTTTTCTTGGTGGTGAAGGGTATTCATAATACTTCAAGACTTCTTAGTCATAAGCCTCAATTTTTGCGATAATACATGGACGGAATAGCAGTTTTAGCTTCTTTGCCCTGGCATGTATGAAACTTCATTATGAAAACAAATCCTTAAAATACCATTTTGCAAGTCTAACGAAAACCTTGTGCACAAAGACACTTCAGTCAGTGTTGGAAGTGTCCTCTGTTTTTGCACATCTCAGTATGGACAAAGTTAAGGGATGGGACTCTTTTATTTTTTTTTTCTCCCCATTGCTCCAGAAATATCCTTGTTACTTTAATTCTTTGGACTATGGATTAATTTTAAAAGTAGATTTATGGAGTCTTAATACACTAACAAAATGTACTTTATTTAAATGTCTTTGTCATTAATTAAAGGCCATTTATGAGCCAAAATAAGAAAATTGTTGGAAACGAAACCATTCCGGCGATATTTCATGAACTTAGTTTCAAAACACACTGTAGGTGTACTTCTGAGCATTGCTGGAACTACATAAAAATTCCCATTTTCTGTCCTGTGAATTCACCTGGGATAAACTGAAGTAGGGCAGGAACATCAGGGATTTTATTGATGAAAATTGTAGATTTATTGATTAAATGTGTATCTTCCTGGTAGACAGTACCAGCAAGAGGAACATGCTCAAGTAGGAATACTGTTTAATTCAAGATTGAAGCACTGAGAGCTTACAGCTTCCCTAAGTAATGCATTTTAGCTGCTGTTTTAGAACCTTCAAGCCCCCTTACATATAACGTAACCTTCAAAATGTGGGTTTGTGCTCAAAATCCTTACTTTATAAGAAGCTTCTGTATTTTGGTATTTGGAATTTTACCCCTCTTCCATCTCTTCTGTCCAGCAGCAACTTGGCGGTTGCTGATACGCGATGAAGAAATGAACATTTTCTTTGGGTGTTGTTCTTATTCAAGTTGCAGTTTTCTTGCCGTAATGGATGTTTAGCTCAGGGCAAGAAAAAACAGTTGGGAAATACACAACAGAGGCTTTTGAAATCTTTCCTTCTGAGCCCTGGAGGGTATTAGTGCTTTACTGTAGGTGTCTGACAGTGCTCGTGTAACTCAGTGTTTCCAGCGTTTCTTCTCGGTATAAATACAAATGTGCGCTTCCAATACAGCTGCTTTCGTCTTAACTACTTTGACTTTCACATAATTGTACCTCCAGCTTTTGTTTTTGTTCTGGTTTTTTTAATTATTATTTTGTAGTAAATGATGCAGTAATTTTGCCAGAAGATTTCAGCAGGATTCTGCTTCTTTCATCACAACCATGTCCAATTGATTTTCCTGTTTCTTTTCTGGCACGTGACTGCTGACGCACATATTCCTTGCTTAGTTTCATCCTCTCTAGTAATCATACAGTGAAACTCTCATTTGGGTTTGCTTGAACTGGACCAATATTTGAATAAGATAGATGTGTACTTCAGAGATTTTTTTTTTTTTTTTTCAAGCTATCAGCCTGGTTTTAAAGTATTCCCAATCCTTTAGCAATTTTCTGAAGTTGCTCGGTTTTGTCCGAGACTGCGTGCTTGTGTGTGAAACCACTTTTTACACTTTTTTATCAATTCTGGGTGCTGTACTGGCTTTCCTAAAACCGGATTTCTCCTTCTCTGGTTTCCTCGATGCCTTCCTAGCTTTCAGATTTTCTTTCAACCATATTATGCTTGCTGCTGCTAACCGGTAAGACTTGCCCTTGCTCTTGCAGCGATTTCTTTTCAGAAAGCGCATTTAGGGAAGCGAGTACAGCTTGTAGTTAATGTCTAGCTTTCTGTTGTCTCCTTAAAGAAATAAAACCAGAACTAGTCCATACAGCTCTCTATTATATCACTCAGAACGTTTGGCTGTGGTCAGGAGTATGGGGGAACAGAAGAATAAATTATATTCTTCAGGAATACTGAATTGTAGCTACTTTTTCAACCGTCAAGCAGGAAAGATCTTTATCTTTAGGAAGCTGCATCTCTACAGTATGTGGTCTCCATCAGTGCAGGTAGAGTCCTTCCCTGAATATGCTTTTATTTTTAACAGCTACATCCTGACCAATTTGCACAAGCACAGCCTTTCTGTGTGTTGACGAATACATGTGCCTGTATCTAATAAATACTGTGGCAGAGAAGTAGACGAACTCCCCTTTCCAAGGGCAAGCTTCTTTAATAACTACCTTTGAAACCCCTCCACTGCATGTTCTGCAAGTTCCCTCAGGGTAGAACAGCTTGTCTAGACCACTTAGTGTCTGACTCTTTGGGAATTTCCTTTCAGCGCCCTGTAGTACAGGGGAAAAAGAAAACTACTACTCCAAATTCTTTCCCTTCTACTCCAAATTCTTTCCCTTCTGAAAAAAATTTTGCACATTTGCTTTCTGAAGGTGGTGTTTCTTGAAATGAAATAAACTTCATGATGTAAAATGGTGATGCTGGTAGTTGTGTATTTTCAGTTTCCAACCATCCTAGTTCACTGAGGCATCAAGATATCGTTATTTTGGGATTTTTTTTCAAGGGTTATATAGATTTCAGCATGTAGGATCCAGCATCTTGAGAATGGAAACGAGGAGCTGAGACAACTTCTGATGTGGTGCCTCTGTTGCAATACAGTGCATAAAGTAGTGTACAGATCTCATGATTATTTAGGTGGAATAATCTTTTGGTGGAAATGAATGTCTGCTGCACAGCCTGGGGCTGGCACAGTTGTGTCAGTAGATGTCGACATGTAACTCTGCATTTCAACATCTATACGGAACTCTGAGTAGAACTGTATCACTGTTGGAAAATTAACCGATCACGTGTCCCATCTGGGGCTACTTCATACACTAAAATAAATGCCTTTTTTCCTACAATCCGTAAAGTTTCTGACGATACTGCCAGGTGGTTTGACCTACTTACAGTTCACTTTATCATGTGAAGAAACACACGAATGCCTGAGTTTGTGGTGTTTTTAGGAATGTGTGTGACTGTGCCTGATACGGAAAAGCTCAGTGTCTGACCTTTGCAGCGTGAAGAATTGCCCTTTGTCTGTTACTTTTTGATGCCTCTTGTGCAGAATGTACACTTTGGTCTCTTAAGAATGACGTAAGGGGTTTTTTTGTGACATTTATATGCTTGTTCACATCATTCAAAAGTGAGATTGCTTTGATCTTTTAAACATGTTACAGCATGGGTAAAAAATAAAGTTTTATCTGGTGGTCTCGTACATCTCTGGTGCATTACGGAGTAGGCTCTCAGATCTGAAGCTGAAAAATGGCAGTACTGTAAATTGCATCCTTCAGTATTTCTGTACATAAAACTTGTGCAGTAATGGATTATAAAGTTCAACAAAACTCACTCCCTGTCTAGAACACAGGTGATTAAAGTCATTAACATCTTTAGGTACGTGCTGTTGTAGGCTAGACTTCATGTTGTTACCACCTTAAATTGTTTCTACCTACTGTACATAAAACTGTATGAAAAGAGATGTAAAATACCAAAAGTGCATGCTTTTAGTCAAGATGGAAAAATTTTTGATTCTTAAATTAACATTCTTTCTTTGCCTTAAGGATCACTCAGGTACCCTGAAGAATAGTCTTCTCCAGGTGGATCAGAACTGTGTTCGTAACTCTTACGATGTCTTCTCTTTGCTTAGGTAAGGTTTTTTGAGAATATTCTGTAGAGCTATTGTAACTTTAGTGTGTGTGGACGGAGCCTTTCCAAATTAAAACAAAAACTCTTCTGGACTAAAATGTGCAAAGCAGATATCTAGGTAGTGCCGATTTATTGCTGGTAGCAAGAAGGGACTTGATGGATGTTCCTCGGTGGTCTCTAGGCTTCTGCCACGTGGACATTTGAGTATCCTGAGCTAGAGCACTGCACTGGAGCTAGCCCGTGGACTTGCCTTGTGAATGTTGAAATCATGGAGCTGCTTTGCTGGAGAGTTTCCATGGAAAGCCCCTAGTTTGTTCTCCTCAACAAAAATAAAATTTATTTAAATAAATTAGAGCAATATAAAAAACAAAAGCAGCAACTTGCCAAAACTTAAGTAGGTAGAATGATGCTGTGGGTGGAACAAAACTATGAACCTGAGTGTGTGTGGCTTTTTTGATATTTTGTTTTGTTTTTAAATGTTGAACCCCTGAATTCAATGTACCTTTTGCATAATTCTCCCGTGTAACCCAGAAAAGAAGCACCGCATAGTCAGGACCCAGTTACTCCAGCATGTGTATGGTATAAGAAAGGTACGGTGACTGCACTTTTGGGTAGTTATTTCGGTGTCTCTGGTGAAAATCACAAAATGCTAGTGTGAAGGTAAACAAGGCCTTTTTTAGGTCTGCTTTAGTTATAATAGTTCAGTATTTAGCTGTGGGGATAATAGAGGTTTTAAACACTGTAAGTAGGTTGATTTTGAGGAATTTAAAAGGCATTGTACAAGGCAGGTTGATAACTTCAGTTCTGCAGTAATAGCAATAGATGTGCTACAAAGGAAACCCGTGAAAAAGAAATGTTTAATGTGCTTTCAAAAGTGTGGAAAAATGCATTTTTTTTATCATTTGTAAAAGTTGAATCCATTTGACAGTGTGAACAGTAGGTGTCACTGTTGCCTGCATGAAGTGTTACCTCTCTATTCTATAGTGAAGAAAGGGGTCAGAAATGTTAACATGAGGTTGCTTATTCAGAAGTTTTTGTTTTATAAGCTCTCTTAAAATTTAAATGTGCTGTTTCTTGATTCTTTAAAGCATATTTAAACTAAAAGCTGCTTTTGTCTGTACTTTTAGTGGAAAACAACCAGGGGGTATGTTGTGAAGTTCTGGTTATGTTCTGGCACAGTCTGTTAGAAGAGAACTCTTATACTACCTAACATTGTCTCTGTTAAATAGAACGAAGAAAATGTGTGCTTGTCATCCTGATTGCTTTGTTCATGCTTGTTTTTTTTTTTGCGTTTCCTTTGCACTTTGTAGTATGAAGTACGCTTCAGAAAAAAATTATTATGCCAGATGGTCATGAACTTGACCAACTGGAGCCCTGTCTAATCTGAACTGTGGTCCTTCTGAAAGTGTCTGAGTGTCTATTGTAAATCTGACAAGAAATGAGGATGTCCGCTTTGATAAAGCTCACCTTGCTGGATGCTCACCAGTGCTGTTTTGAAACCCAATTACTGGAGCCATAGGCTTTGCTTGGGAAGGTGAGAGTCCAGGCACTGTTTCTAGGCATGCTGTTGGGTGTAGCTCCTGTTTAGCTGTGCCTCTGAGCTAAACCATCCTCCTTTCTTTTGGCTTTGTCCTAAAAGGAGCAGTTTTTTTTCTAGGTGTCAGCACCACGCTTGCTGCTGGTTATGTTTCAGTGGAATCTACAAACTTCATTGAGGAGTGTATATTGCATTGTTTAGTTCCAGCAAAAGTTAGGAGTTGTAATTTATGTCCATACCTAGGTGCTATTTTTGCTCCTTTCCTTCCTACCTGGGAAGGTTCTTTGGGAGCTGAGGCAGTCTTCTCTGTAGCCCTGAATCCTTTCTGTTCTCTCTCTTGTTAACTCTGCTTTTTTATAGGGACACTTTCTCTACTGCTGCTTACTTTTGATCAAAAGACAGGTGATAGTATTTATTTTAAAATAACCTCTAATCTCTTTTTGTCAGGTGTCCTTTTTCTCTTACCAAGCAGTCTGGTTTGCTGCCGCCTCCAGGAGCCCAGGCTTGCGTAACTAGCCCATGAACTCTTTGGGGTGAGAGAGTTTGGTGAGAGTATGTTGCACTCACGACCAGAAGAAAGACAATGGCATAATTTGAGTTGTGATTTGTTGGACAGGATGTGTACTTTGGGAGGAAATGAACTGCTGTCTGTCTCTGTCCATTGGCTATAAAGAGAACACGGAGGTGTCTATGCCTCAAAGGTTTGCATGTGGTCACATAAATCCCACACTTTGAAGACTTTCTCATGATACGATATTTGTCTCTAGTGAAAATTCACAACCTGCACGTGTGGTTTCCTAATGTTTTCACGAGACACATGACTATGAAGAACAGCTTGTACTGGCTTTGCTTAAACTTCTCAAAAAAGGAAGCAAGTCCTGGTGATGGTGGTGTCTGCATCCCAGTTATTTTGGTGGTACCGTGCTGCCAGGTGTGGCATAGCCACTGTGATCAGCTGTACAGGGTGAAGATTGATGGAGAGAGCAGGTTCTAGCTCAACCCTTAACTTTTGAAAATGAGAACTTCTGTGGCTGCTCTGTCTGCTCTCAAACCTGGTTTTTGGGGAATAAATTATTTTTTTAACTTCTCAGAAGAAGTGAATGGCTAAAACTTATGAATCGTAGAATCATTAAGGTTGGAAAAAGACCTCAAGGATCATCAAGTCCAACCATCAACCCAACCCCACCCAACCCACTAACCTGTGTCCCCAGGGACCACATCCACACGTTTCTTGACCCCCTCCAGGGATGGTGACTCCGCCACTTCCCTGGGCAGCCTGTTCCAATGCCTCTTCACTCTTTTAGTGAAGAAACAAAGCTTGTGAATAAGCCTTAATGAAAAGCACGTGCTTGGCTCAAATTATGTGGATTAAAAAAAATTAATTAGGAGCACCAGAGTGAGCGAACAGTAGAAAATTTTTTAAAGTTTTGGATTAAAAATAGTGCCTGTGTGCTCAGATGCTTAATTACATGGATTTACAAGATAATTAAGCAGGAGGAAAAGTTTAAATACCCACACAGCTTAGCTTTACACAAGGAAGTTCTCAGCACATCTGTCGCTCATGAACCTTTTTGTTTTGGGGCAGGGACAAGATCCTCAGGAAAACATAGTGGTGCTAATAAGTTATTCATGCCATATGGAAGTGACGAATGTTCTTCCAGCCATGTGTTTTAAAAAGGCTAACTAGCAAAAATTAACCACCCCAACTGGAAAACTAAAATTTGGAGATTTTTTTTTTTTGTCCTTTGGCCGTATCTTCAGATTTCCTGCGAAGAGGTCACTTAAAGGCTTTCTAAATATTATGTAGCTGGTAGTAATAGGTTATACAGCAACACGTTTCACCTTTCACATAACACTCAGGATGGGCCAAATACATCTGAGGTCATGTTCTGGACGCGTCTCTATAATCAGGCTCTCGGCACGTTTGCAACACGAATGGGAATAGGTTTATGTTTAGTATTCTCTTAGTTTTCTTTCCTTTCTTTAAACTTTGAAAAATAGACCTTTCGGTGTTAAGCGGTGTTGGGAAGATGGGATAGGTTGGCAATCACTAAAGTAAGGGCTTAAAATCCCGTATGGTAAAATTTTTCTTCAGTTCCTAAATACAAAACTTTATATCTTGTATTCTACAACAGCTTTTCATGGTATCGTGACACTTAAAACAATTGGTCTGCTAATAGCTTTTGTGCCTCCAAATATGTGAGTGCCTGAAATCCTCCCAAATTCTGCCTGGAGACTAAAAGTGCTTCAAGAACTAGTGAAACCTGCCACTTCAAAGTTTTTTGCTTCCTATATACTATTCCTGTTCTCCAGTCCAAACCTCTTTCTCTATGGTTTAACCATTCTTTCAGCAGATGGGATGGGCTGTTTGGTCAGCTAGTAGCACAAATTGAAACCGTTTAAGTTGTATTTTTGTTTAAAAATGTTGTATTTTGAAAACAACAGCAACAGAATCTGATAATGGTAGAATTTCAGTGCTGGAGATGAGTAAATGACCAGCTCCAGGCAACTGCTGTAATTTTTCTAATATCTAACCTGGCTGAACTTGATTTAAATAATACTTCTAGGTGTTAAAGGACATCCTCTGTGACTGCCAGGTGTACATCTGATCTAGTGGATTCAATCTTAAAAACTAGAGCAACTCCAGAGACCACACAGGCTGCGCCTTCATTAAACACAACAAGTTCTTGCCATTCTGGTGATAAGCAAATAAATCTGGCTGCAGCGCCCTGGACAGGTAAAGATGAATTTTCAAACCAGGTCATGACACTAAGCCAACAATTCCCTTGTATTTTATGTCACAGCAATGATGGACCAGGTTCAGGGACGTCAACAGATTGCCAGTGACAAGACGGTGCTCTGTGGAAGAACAGGGCTCAAGTTATCATAGAATCATGAAGTGGTTTGGGTTGGAAGGGACCTTAAAGCTCATCTCATTCCAACCCCCCTGCCATGGGCAGGGACACCTCCCACTAGCCCAGTTTGCCCAAAGCCTCATCCAGCCTGGCCTTGAACCCCTCCAGGGATGGGGCATCCACAGCTTCTCTGGGCAACCTGGGCCACTGCCTCACCCCCCGTACAGGAAAACATTTCTTCCTCACTTCTCCTCTCCATCTCCCCTCTTGCAGCTTCAACCCCTTCCCAGTTGTCCCTCCAACCCCTGATCCAGAGACCCCCCATCTCTCCTGTAGCCCCCTTTCAGCACTGGAAGGTTCTGGAAGGTCTCCCCGGAGCCTTCTCTTCTCCAGGCTGCACACCCCCAACTCTCTCAGCCTGTCCTCGCATGGGAGCTGCTCCAGCCCTCGCACCATCTCCGGGGCTCCTCTGGCCCCACTCCAACAGCACTGAAGAGATATTGTTTTAATAACACACACATCAGTAGTGTTTGTCTGCAGTCTGAAACTTTGAGGTATTGGTAAAATCAGCTGTATTAAGTGACCAAGACTAAAACATGGAGACACAAACATAAAATCAGCTTTTGTTTAGTTCTGCCTATCTTGGGAAAGCAGCTTTTTAACAAATACGTTGCTTGTGTGCTTAAATTCTTCTATTTTTATTAGCAGTCTTACCGAACAAACAAGTTATGTTGATCTCTGAATCTAGAAATAAAGCACTCAGTCAATGTAAGCAGTTGTAGTGTTGAAAAATTAATTTGTAGCTCAGAGTAGTTTCTCTGAGACTAAAGAGTTGGTGGAATCGTATGTGCCAAATGTAGGAACTGCCTTTGAGCAGCTATTTTTAACACATGGAAATTGTACTAAACTTGAAGCTGTTTTGCATAAGCTCTTTGAGTGAGTAATGATGGAGTGAGTAAGGTCTTCATGGGCTTAAACTGCTTTGTGCTGAGGTGTATCTCGGAGTACATTGACCTGTTTACAGCTGAAGAGAAGCACGAGACAAGTCCGTTTGATCAATGCTGGAGTGTCCTGTTTGGTCCGTAGCTCAGTCAGACTTTGCTGTTGTATAGTTGCTATAAGCAGCAGTTCTAAACTTTATGTTTTCAAATGTTTGGTGGGGTAAAAATGAGGGAAAGAAAACCTGTTATCAGCTACCCTCTGTGCAGCATCAGGTAACAAATCCAGAGGTAAGCCAGACAAATCTGTGCTGTCTTTTTACAGTTCCTCTATTTCCATCCTCATCTCCGTGAAAGAAGCTGTGCAGTAGGTAGGATTCAGCCTCTAGCCTCTGCAGTTCTGATGGCATGGAAATAGAGAGTTGTTCTTTGCTACCCTCTTCCCTGTAGGATGCTGGCAGATGCATATTTAGAGATAAGGGGAAATACGAGTGTGGGTTTTTTTTTTTCATTTTAAAATATGCATTGACAGGTAGGTCCTTTGTTCCTAGCTTTTTCCTTTGCTGTTCTTTCCTCAGAGAAGGATCCCAGGTCATAACTGGATCTCAGGTCATAACTGCAACCAAACCCTTCATAGATGCTGTAATTACAGATGTTCACGCAGCAGGAACAGTGCCACATCCTGTGAAGGTGGCACATGTGTGGCAGAAGGCTGCCGCTAGTAGCGTGATGCTCCTCCAGTGCCTTGTTTTAGCTTTTTCTGTGAGTATCTTAGCAATCAAATTGCTGGCTCACATTGCAGACTTACTTTCAGATTTTAGTGTTGCTGCTGCTGCTTCCATCACCCTCTCTGAGCAGATGTGGAAATCCACTGTCTTGAGCGTGGAATGGGTAGTAGGATTCCTCTTAGCCTGATTTGTGCTCTTAAATCAGTAAGTTCCTCTTCTAAAAATTCCCTTTGCTACTGATAAGTCTGGTTGTTTTTCTGTGGTGGCCAGGCTTGATGGTTTTAACTAAGATTTCCACCTGGAAGACTTGGCTCTTTGTACCGTATAGGCAGCCAAGACAAGGCAGGCATCCCCTTGGCTTTGGACACGAAAACCCAGGTGGCCTAAGGCCAGCATAAATAAATATGAACTGTAATCGGACCTCTTGAGTGCCTCTGTATACTCTAATAAGCAGCACTGAAGCGGATGAAGAATATAACAAGTGTCATCTCTCTTGGCTGGAAAACCACGTGGGTCGGAATTGTGGGGTGGTGTCTTCCTGGGAAGTAGCGATGGAGATGGAAACTGGGATCTGAATTTTTTTTTTTAAGAGGTTCCTTAGGGATTTTGATCTGGGCAATCAAACTTTCGGACAAATCTGTTCCCAGGCATTTTATTTGTGTGGTGCTAGGCTGTGTGGAAACTGAGGCTAATCACTCGTCAGAAGAATCAATTTACAAGCCTGACTTTTGCCAAAATCTGTTGAAGAGAGCAGCATGGGTCATGGCAAGTTGAAACAGTCCGTGAAGCGTGAGGTTTGTTGTATGTTAACTCAAGTGGAAGGTTAGTAGTTTTCCTCTGCTGCTCTTATCTTCAGCTTTCCTAATATGCCGTAAGGAATAAAACACCCCTACGGTGGCAGATTGAGTGTAAGCATGATAGGCACGTTGCTAGTTCTTGATCAAATTTGGTTGCAGAGCGCTCTTTAAGAGAGAGATTACCCAGAGCTGTGCAGGACTTCAAAAATAGCTTTATTCTTCTTTATTTGGGATGACATGTAAAAGACCATATCAATGAAGCGATATTCAATTAGATTAGAAGTCATAACCCAGTCCTTCTCCTTTTTCTGGCTTTATTAGAGTTGATGAAAAACAGAGCATGTTGCTTAGCTGAATAATTTTCTAACGGGTACCTGAAAGTGTTTAAGAAGGAGGATTTTATGAACAGTGGCATTGTGACTTTTCCTTGTATTTTGTTATGGTTTTGTCCTGGATTTGGCTGTAAGAATGATGCTGCTGATTTCTGCATCTTCCAGCCTGGGCAAAGATTACAGTGAATGTGGTCACTTCTTCAAAATGCTCAGAAATGCCCAACTCCATTAGGGAAAGTCAATACTGTATTCTGAGAACAAATAAAAGAAAAATCTCACGCTGGGGAAAATGCTCTAATCTCTTGATAATTAAAAACAGGGCAGGGTGGGGAATGGACAGAGGACTTGAGAAGCTGCAGAATAGTCCTCTGAGCATCCCTTGGTCTGGTGGGAGATCTTGCTTCTCTACTTCAGCTGCAGAATTATACTTGAAAGTAAACTTGGAGTTTGGGGATGGCTTCCAGGAAAAAAATGCAGCAGTATGTCACTTGGAAAAAAAAAAAAAAGTCACCTGAATATTGACTTGTGTTTCTCCTTCTCCCTCCAGTAAGGCCCGTGCTCAGTTGTCCCAAACACCTTATGAGTTGCATGGGCTGCGACTGGAAGAACGCAATCAGCTTGAGAGCAGCTGTTTCCCTTTTTGGGTGGAGCCTGTGACCCATTCTGCCTGAATTTATGCATTTTCCTTTTCAGTTGTGCAGTGAACCCAGTCTTAGGCTCGCTCACAGTCTCAGAGGGAGAATTGAAACTTCCATTAAGATTTGTTGGCCAGTTACATGTCAGCAAAAAGCTGTTGGATTCTCCTAGTGTCAGTGGCCTTCTGGCAGGAGTCATCTTTACATATTTCTGCCCTTTGGAAATTTGATTTAAATGTAATTTACCTTTCTACTATACACAGTGTCTTGAATGTGATTCTGTCTGTTGCCCCGGCAGCAAGATTTCTGTAATCACAAGCTGATATGCATCAGTATAAAGAACAAAAAGAAACGTCCTTTATTATTTGCCACAAATACACTTGTTCTTCGAATAAAAAACATCCAGCCATAAATCCATCGCAATGCTGGAGTCAAATCTATGGATTGGAATAAGAGGGCTAGAGACATCTTGGGTTTTTGTGATTTCATTTCTGGAAAAAATTGTGCTTTGCAGTAAGACTCTCTTCTTCTGTTCATGCCCCGTGTGTAGAGAAGGTGATCTGTAGACTAGCTAGCTCCTTTAAATGTTCCTCACGCTGGAGGCCAGCGCCTCCTCTTGATAGATGTATTTTTTCCTTCTCCATTTGCAAATAGCTCAAAGCGTCCAGCGTTGCAGTGCTCCCATGGACTTCATTATTCTGAAACTTAATTTGAGTCTTACACGTGTAAGTCAGTTCAAAACTGTTTGAAGGAAAGATGGAAAGTATCTGTGCTTCCAACAGCACTGTCTTGTTTGAGTTTCTTACAGCACTGGCTCTTGTAGAGGTTTAGTGCCATAAATGAATAAGTCAGACTTAAATTTTATTCTCTTCTTATTCCCTACTGTCTTCTCTCGCCCTACGTCTCCTCTTGACAAATTGTAGGTATAGGTTTCTGAGGAAATTGGGAAAGGGAGTATATGATTATAAATTAGAAAAACTTTTCTTGTGGGAAAGCAGATGTAGCAAATGATGGTTTAAGGGGATATATAAAAAATATGTCTGGCTGGCACTGTGCATAATCTAATTTCTGCAGTGATATAAAGAAATGTGCATTTCATTTTTTATCTCTAATAGGAAAGTCTTGGATTTTTTTTTTTTCTTTAATAGTAGGTTTGGGTATTTTACTTCCAGGATCCTACATCTCACTTATTGCCAGAAGTGTTCTGTTCTATTTTCTAAATCCCTGGTAGTAATTCTCAGTTTAAATTTAGTCTCATTGTAAACTAAGGTTGTTCTGGCAAATAAGACCATAGGCATTTATTTCTCTTGTGAGAAGTAGCTGTAGTATGTGACTGCTGTAATTAATGGATGTATTTATGGCTTAGAATTCTGTACATGAAAAATCCAGATGTGTTTGATAGAAGGAAATAGATATTTGGGGTGTATGATAGAACTGCAAAATCATGTATCAAATGTCTAATAAAATTGAGCCTCTTTCATTAAGGTAAATATAAGCGTATGTTCACTAAACAGGCACAACTGTCACTACAGTCCAGCTTTCAAGTTTTTAAAGATTGCAGCCAGGAATGAACTTGCTATATAAACTAGGAAATCACTAGGCTCATTCATGACCAAGAGGGATAGCTCAGCTGCAGGATACTGCAGCGTGTCTTAAAGGGAGTTGCTTCAGCTGAACCTTCAAACTTACTGCAAGCTGAAAGGGAGCAAATGTGTTGTTCCAGCACATTCCCAAGTTGTAAAGTCAAGTTTTGTCCGACTGCTGCATCGTGCCGTCTTGGGAAGTCAGGAAAACTTCTAGATCTTGCAAACAAGACAAGAATGTTATTGCAGAGAAGTTATAATGCTGAAGAAGTCCAAAAGCTGGCAACTATTTTTTTTTTTTCTCCCCCTCCAAGTCAGTACCTATGTGGAATTCATTGGTAGAACACTAAGCTAGAGTTGTTTCAAATCTTACAGCCTGGATAGAAAGTCTCCCCCATCTCAGAAAGTAGATGATACTAGAATGGAAGCAGAAGAGCAGCTTCATGGATCTCATCTCCAAACTGTATTAGAGTGGTAAGGAATTTTAGTATCTGCTTTTCTTTTCAGTTCTTTCCCAGACAGCAGCAGCATGCGACTCACCTAAGGTTGGACAATTGCACAGCAGCTTTCGGGGCCCCAAGCAACAACAGTAAATCTGTCACACTTCATGTTTGTATTAGTCTGCTGCTGGCTGACAATGGCTGTGAGCTGCTGCAGAGACACCAGAACAGCCTGCAGACACAGGATGACGACACTGTTGGCTAAGTTACCTCTTTAAAAAGGCATGAGTTTCTGCTGGAACGGGCTTGGCTTTCCTGACTGCCGAAGGAAATTTGGTAGCAGGCCAGTGGCCTCTCGAAGCCCTGAATTAGCTCTTAAAGTGCTATGGAAGTGCTAATTTTAATAATAAATAATAGAAAAAAACCTTCTTGAATAATCTAGGAGGAATCCTGCATTGGCTGATAGCGCACAGATTATGCCATCAGTTGGCTCATCGTTGTCAAATACTAAACCAAGCCAGACTGGACTCCAAGCACAAGTTGTGCTAACTTTAGGCTGTAGGACTGGACTTGCATTCAGACTAGAAATGGAAACAATATGCGGTCCATTAGGATTGAAGTTTCTCTCCATTCATTATATAAAAATGTTAATCCAGATTTATGGCCTGAACTTGCTGATCTGCATTCAGTGGTGCAATCATAATCGCCTCCACCAAAAATCTGTCTGGTGAACACAGAAACGATGGAGAAAATTTCCATGCTGATGTTCTTATGGCTTAGTTTGTATTCCCATTGTTGGATGACCAAAGATTTCCATGTGGGTGCAGTAGGGTTTTTTCTTGGCTGGGGAGGGGTGATATGTGTTGATAGTTGCTGCTTTTGTGACATGAAGTCCCTAAAATTTTAATCTTGGAAGACTTGATTTAGAATGTGGTCATGATCCTACTGTTACCATTTTAAAATTCTTGGAACAGCAGTGAACACGCTGGGATTGCAAGAAGGAAAAATTACAGATGCTGGTTGACTCAATGTAAATGGCACTATTTGGCATCAAGGCAGCCAAGTTCAACTGTAGGATTTTTTTTTTTTTTATATTGCAAGAAATGACTGGATGATGTTTGGCCTAAAAAAGAAAACTGTTTTGTATTAAAACCAGGCTTGGTTGCTGAATTATTCTGCATAGCAGCCTCTATAGGTTAGGAATATACCTTTAGAAATAGATTCACCACATGGAAGAAGTTTTCTAAGGTGTGTGCTGGTTTGAGAAGTCAGTCTGAATAGATGTTTGTTCCTTATAACTGGGCAAGGGTAGAAGAATTTGAAGCTGTTATGAAATCTGTAGGTTGTTAGCTGAGTACCACGGTGAGGAACTCCAAATGACCCTTCTAACAATTTACCAGTTTCAGAGATACTTTTTCAAAGAGTAAAACACTTTTCAGCACTCAGATTTTGGCGTGACGATGAAGACTTGTAGAATTTCTCTCTTAATCACCTAAAAGGCTAAATCAAGAGAGTTCTTCCAGTATAAAATTAGAGGAAGGGGAGAAAAAGGGGGTTGTCACTCCCTTAGTACTCTTTACCTATAACTTTTAGCTTTCTTATGTCTGGAAGGAAAATGTTCCAGACTTTTGGAAAGAGACAGGCTGGAAATTGTTGAAGTAGGAAACTCAGACCCTGCTGTATGATCTGACAGCAGAGCTCCGAGTGAGGTTCAGGATGGTCAGCAAAACTCGGCTTTGACCTCTGTAACCGTATGTTACGTAGCCAACAGCCTCAAGGTGCCTTCGGGAAGGTGGGGAGGTATAAGTCAGTTCCTAGTGGGAAAGAAGTGTTTCCAGGAGGTCTCAGTGCTCCGTTAGGGATGTGAGACTGAACCCTTGGGTAACCCAACACCCTCAGCAGTCTTTTTTTTTTTCCCCACCCCCAGCAGCTTTTAGCAGCCCCCAGAGCTCATACTGCTTGATGTGTGATTCAGATGAGGTGCAGCTACCCCCAAAAAGCTCCTAGGCTGTGTGTGCCGTGAGTAGTCTGAGAAGCTCTGAAAAAAAACAGTGGAATCAGTATAATTTGAAATAAAAATGTACTACAGAGTGTTGTTTAGGAGGAACAATAGGGTAAAGGATCTAAAGGTGTCTGATGACCTAAATGTATTCACTTAGAGATATAACATGTAAAAGTCGTAAAATGTAATGACCTTATTTAATATTACAAACTCTGCTGGTTCCCTGTTGTCCATGTATGATCTCCTCTCTGTGTTTTTGCTGGGCTGGGTGATTTAGGCACTATCCTCACACTGATTAACCAGTACATAACGTGTGCTGTTGAGATGGGATGCAGAGTGGAGATGGTGTGAGAAGGAGTAATGCTTTGTGGTTACTCGTACCTGAAGCACGTAGTAGCCTGGTTGTCTTGGTTTAGCTGCATACAGACCATTAAAACCTGTTAGCCAAAAACTATTTAAAGAGCAATGCTTTATAAATCTGTAAGAGATTAGAGAATGTAAAAGGAAGGAGCTGAATACCCTCTTCTATGTGTCATAGTGCAAATTTGTAGCCTTGCTTTAGTAAAATGAAGCATTCCTATGAATCAGACCATGTTTTTGATGTTCTCACTAGACCTTAGTTAAGTGTTTACCCAGCAGCAAGGCTGCCGGAGGAATATCCTTACAAAAGGAGAAGCCGTCAGTAGTGAAACTATGAATGGGAAAAGTAAGCCTGGGTTTGCATGCCTTAAGAGACATAGTCTGTCTTAAAAGAAATAGCCTCTATCTGCAGACCAACTCTAATTTTTTCTAATAAATAATTTCCACTCTAAGAAAAATGTTAATAACCTCTCTTAGACCTGTTTTTGTCATTGCTTTCCTCTGCCTGATTTTTTTTTGTCAATATGACAAAAAAAAATCAGTTTCCCTCTTCACCCTGAAACCAGGGCTAATGATCAGAAACACATTATTATCTTTTCACACTTCAAATATTATTCAATTAAGAAAGCCATGTTTTGTTGCAGAAGGGCCCATGGCATATTTGGAGATGATAAAGTTTGTGGTCTTGGCTTGGGTAGTTGTGCGTTATCCTGAGGTTGCTTGAACTTTTTTAAAGCTGGCCTGTGTTAACAGCGATCATGGTAACTGTCATGTGTGTATCTGTCTTGATGTTAACAGTGTTATAATTTAATTTACATAGAGATCCCTATTAATTACCTCCTCTCTCACCTACCTCTTTGCCTTATTGGCCTCTATTGAATTTAGCAAATGGAAAGGACGCTTGGTACTTGATTGAATTTAGAGATTTCCTGGTTTGCTTTGGATACTCATTTTTAAACTGTGCAAGTTCTGATTCCTCTTCTAATGTTCTATTTCAAAACAGAAGCTGACGATCTGATTCGTATTACTGCTGCTGGTCTTGAAGTGGCTGGTGCATCCATCATTAGGAGACGTGTGGTGAAGGTTTAGTTACAGCTGTAATTTCTCTTTGTCTTACAGGCTTCACAGAGCCCAGTGTGCAATTAAACAGACTCAGGTAACTGTTCAGAAAATAGGAAGGGAGATCGAAGAAAAGCTGAGATGTACATCTACAAGCAATGAACTGGTAAGTTTGGTTATTTAAAACCTTATTCTACAGGCTTGCTGAAGCACCTGGGAGGTGTGTCTTGGCCATAAGGTTGGGTTTTTAACACTTGAACTTGAAATCTTTATTTAAAGCTGTCATTTCAAATGGGAACTCATCTGAGAAGGATAATGTAAGGGGTTTTAGATTTTTGTGTGTGTTACTCAGATGGATTGATTGATTGCTTAGCCTATTTTTACCTTTTTTTTGTATAATCGCTTTTATATTATAAAAGCGTAAACATTGCACGGTGCATGAAAGAGGTGTACCAGGAAAAACAAACTTTTAATGATTTAGATCAATCTTGACAGGAACCTGTAGTGGATTTAGAGTGGGGTGAGTCTACCTTCTTGCACCCTACTCCCTTGGGGCGAATAGAACTCGGGCAAAAGCTGTCACTCAAGTGACATGTTCATTTTAAGCAGGAATTATGTTAGATCTTGCAATAGCTTTTGACAGTTTGTTTTGCCTGTCCTCTTCTCCTCTCCAAAAAAGCGTACTGGCGCTAGTTTCTACTTTCTGTGCAGAAAGGCTGAGCTCAGCTCAAAGCCGTGAGTTGACAGAACGGAGGAGCTTGCGGTGATTTCGTTGTGTGGGTGCTCACTGGCACCCGTATGGTGCCTCGTATAGAAAAGGGCAAACTTGGGATTGTGAAGTTTATTGCTGTAAGGTAGGTTCTGGGTTGAGAGCATCAAACTGGTTTAAGGGTTTGACAAAATGGAAAAATGGGAGTTTACCTGCTGTAATTACAAGGTTGCACTGTAGACAAAAGGCAAAGAAGTCAACTCCCTTAATGAGCAATGTAGCATCTCCTGTGAGTGGCTCCAACCCAGAGCTGCTCTGCTTTCTGCTGGTATCTTGGCTGTTACAAGGTTTTTGACCATCTTTTTTTTGGTTAGGGATATCCTTGTCCCTCTATGCTTTTCCTTTATAAGTATGTGCGAGCAAAACTGTAGGAACACTTCACTAAGCACCTGGCAGTACAATATCTTAATGAAGACAGTGCATTGAAAAAAAAAAAAATTAAACACGGGAATAGATTTAGAGTAGGTACAGGACAAATCCTAAAAATTTTAAAGAAGGGATCCTTCAAACAGAATTGTGTGTAATGACATAATCTGCTCCCTGTCATAGAGTCCTTTAGGTTGGAAAAGACCTTTAAGATCATTGAGTCCAACCTTGAACCTAGCGCTGCCAAAGTCCACCACTAAACCATGTCCCTAAATGCCACATGTACACATCTTTTAAATCCCTCCAGGGATGGTGACTCTACCACTGCCCTGGGCAGCCTGTTCCAATGCCTGACTACCCTTTCAGGGAAGAATTTTTTCCTGATATCCAATCTAAACTTTCCCTTGTGCAACTTGAGGCTGTTTCCTCTTGTCCTGTTCCTTCTTACTTGGGAGAAGAGACCAACCCCTGCCTCACTAAAGCCTCCTTTCAGCAGTCTAGAGAGTGATGAGGTCTCCTCTCAGCCTCCTTTTCTCCAGCCTGAACCCCCCCAGCTCCCTCAGCCGCTCCTCATCAGCCCTGTGCTCCAGACCCTTCCCCAGCTTTGTTGCCCTTCTCTGGACACGCTCCAGCACGTCAGTGTCCTTGTGGTGAGGGGCCCGAAGCTGAACATGATATTCGACGTGTTCTTTCCTTTTGAATCTTTTTTTCTCATCACCCTGATGGTGGGAGTTGGATCTAATAGCACAGCTCAGACATTTCCAGCCTTTTTCCATCTTCTTGCCTCAGTTTAATGTAGACTCCTCATTGCTCATCTTCCCTCTTGCTGCGGAACCCTTTGCCAGGGAATGCTCATCACACTCTTAGTGTGCTGCTATTAGTCTCTATCAGCTTGTTGTGCAGAAGCTTCCTCCCACCTCTCCTTCCTTTCTTAATTTCTGCCCTGGGCCAGGTTGCATTGCTGAGCATGGGAGAGAAGATGCGTCTGACAGGAAGAACAAAAACTGTGGGACAGAGCTGAGTTTCCCTCCTTCCAAAACAGCAAAATAATTAGGGTCTTTGGTAATCTATTGCCTGTGGTAAACCATGAGCTCAGCCATTAGTCTGGCAGATATTAATCTTCTGTTGTTTTTCCCTTCCCTCCTACCACCCCTGTTATGGAACTGCTTGTATGCAGAAAAACTTTTAATTTTCTTTTTTAAATCTGTTTTTCTTCCAATAGAAAAAGGAGAGTGAATGTTTACAGTTGAAGATCCTGGTGCTACGTAATGAACTGGAGAGGCAGAAGAAGGCCCTTGGTCAAGAAGTAGCCTTGTTGCATAAAGAAAAAAATACTTTGCATGACAGAGGTAAGCGTAGCAACCTTACCGCTTCTATTGCGGATATTCATAATCCACCGATCAGAAGAGTAGCAGCCTAGTTTATGATCTTCATGAGCAAAATGAAGGTGCTGGTTTGTTTTTTTTGGTCTGGCTTGTGATTTTCTTTATGGGAAGTTTGCAGCCATATATAATCTCTTCACCATCTGTGTTATACTGAATTCTGGACAGCAGTTCCTGGTATCCTGTCTCTAAATAACTTCTTAATATGACACCTCTCTAAAGCATCTTTAATCTGTGCTTAATTAAAATCGGAAGAGCTGTACTGTAATGCAATAGACAGTGGCTTGATGCAGGCACACTTTATAATGTCATGAGGGATGTTTTTGTATCTGTAATTAGGATCCCATTTAGCGTTAGAAGACAAAAATCTCTCTTAATAGCTTATTACATAAGCGAAGGGTGAAATGCTCGGTCGTCTTGGTGTTTTGTTTTACTGGGGGAAGGTGTCCTGGAATAAAAGGACAGTTCTGTGTCTTTGAAGCTCACCAGCAACCAGGCTACATGGGTGTTTGCTCTTCTTGCAGAACTTTTTTTTTTTTAATTCCTAGTTGAGTCCGAAATAATTAGTCACTACTAGAAATGAAGTTTTTTGCCATTTACTTAATTCTGGCTCTGGAAGTACTGAGGTGCCTTCACTGAATTACTCCACTACTGTGGACATGAGACAAATGACTGTTAAAGGAGAATGAGGTTTTGTTGGTTGTATTTGGCTGGTGAATGGTGTAGAGTGCATGAAGGCAGGTGTTCCTCTTGCAGTTATTCCCCAGTTTGGCAGCATAACGTGGAAAATGGGCATGTAAGAGTAAATGGAGGATCGCTGCCAACTTTTGTGTCAATATCTACTTTTTAAACTTCAGATAACTAAGAAAATGTTTGATACTAATTTTTTTCCTGATTCCTTGTGTTGTTTAGAAAATGCATTTGAGACTGAATACCAGAAACTCCATGAGCATAACGAATCCCTGCATGAATTAAGAAAGGAATGCACTGCTAAGAGGTAAAAGGACCTACACTTTTTCTGTAAATGGAAAGGAAACACAGGCTTGAGAGTAGGATGTTTGAAGTGGGACTCATGGCGTGAAATTCTTCCTAATGTCACCCCAAAACTTCTGTTAAGACATCTCTGCTACAATTTGTAGATATCTAAGGTGATAATTAACAGTGGCAAGTCTAGAAGAGGAGGAAATAGGTGCTTGGTTGCATGTGTAGACTATGGTTGGACTTTTAAGCCTGTTTTAGTGTATAATATTTAATTCTCATGGTCAAAATAGGCCTATAATATGAGCTACAACTGAAAATGAAAAGTTAGCTCTGTCTTCTGTAGTTATTTTTGTGGAATTACCTAGCTTTTGTGGGAAGGCTAGATGATACTTGAGAAAATGAGGCTTTAGGCTTTGAGCAACCTGGGCTAGTGGGAGGGGTCCCTGCCCGTGGCAGGGGGGTTGGAACTCGATGATCTTTAAGGTCCTTTCCAACCCAAACCATGCAATGATTCAAGGAAAACACAGAAGGGATACTAGGGCTTGATACCTTTGAAGAAACTAAAGGTTTTGGAATCTCTTTTCCCAAAGAGAACTGTTTCTGAAGACAAACGCCCAGCAGACTATTCGATGCAAGCAACTGCTGTCGGAGCTATCCTATATCTACCCTATTGACCTGGTATGTTTCTAACATTCTAAAAAGCTGCTTGATATGAAATGAACTTCCTATTTATTACACTTTGAGCAAATACCATGTTTTATTCATGATGAAACGTGCTCTCCAGTCATGCTGTTTTTTCCAAGCTTTTTCTTGGATTTACTCCTTAAGTTGGAAACCTCACGGGGAGAGGATTTATGCCAGCATCTCTCAAATAGTCTCCGCTATAAAAGTAGAATGGCTGTAGCTGTAATTTAATGGATACTTTCCATTTTGTTTACAATTTTATATAAAGTAACCCTGACATAGGCTAGCTGAACTTTAACAGAGTGCACATAAACAGATGTCAAAAATTTGAGTCCCAAACCCTTTTATATAATGAATTGAATAAGATAAAGCTCTTCCTTCTTTAAAAAAAAGTGCATTTATTTCTGAAGTGTGTAAAATGTGGACTAAAACACTATGTCAAAGTCACCCTGGGTTTCAGTGAATGTTGAATTTTTTCTTTACAAAAATGCTTTGCTGTCATTGGATTTTGTGCAGGTTTCTGTTTTCTGGCTGTTACTGTTCCATTCTCACTTTCCATTGTTGATTTTAAACTTACAGAATGATCAAAAGGATTACTTTGTTTGTGGAGTCAAGCTTCCTAATTCTGAAGACTTTCAAGGTAGCTGAATATTCTTATTTTAGTTGTTACAGTTGACACTGCTTCTAAACTTCATAAAATTAAATAAGCTGATAGCAATGCGTTCTGACTGCAAAGGTCTAGAATAGGAGAGAAATTACACATTATTTATTCCTGCTTCCTAGCTAGCACAAAGGAAGTTACCCTTGATTCTTAGAAAAGTACCTTTATATTCTAAGACTCAATACTGAAACTCTGGAACAGATTATTTAGAGAGGGTGTGGAGTCTCCATCCTTAGGGATGCTTAAAACCCAACTGAACACAGTCCTGGGCAACCTGCTGTAGCTGACTCTACTCTGAGCAGGGCTAGGATTGTGCAAGTTCCAGAGGTGCCTTCCAAACTTAGGGATTCTGGAAAATATTTGCATCTGACATAAAATTCCATTGTGGCTATTTTCAGTTCATAAATCTTGATGGGGCAATTTGCACGAATCCCCATTCAGTTTGCTGTAGTTGCCAGTGAACTTACTAAATAAATATCTTGCGTGAGTAAGACTTTAAGGTTGCTTGGCAGTGCGAAGTATTTTACAAGTCAGCTTCTACTTTAACTGTCTACAGTCATCCTATAGCAGAAGCAAATTTATAATATGCCTGTCTGTATAACAGTTGTGCAGGTAACTGCATGCATTCATCTACAAATGTTTGACATTAATTGAAACTTCATTAAAATCCTCTCGAGAATTTCTCACTCCTAATACTTGCTCGCTCTGCCAGGCATGTGGTTTCTTGGTCGAAAACCTCAATCAGTTGTCTGACTCTTCAAAGCCATCCCATAGGTTTTAGCTTGTGCTAACAACATGTATATTGGATGCTAGAATAATGGAGGAATAAACTTTAAAACAAATTAAGACAAAAATCAGTTTATTGCTTTATTTTCCTGATCGCACTACGTGTTGTAATGAACTCAGTTTGATAATTCTTGAGAAATCAGTGGCAGGCATCTTTTGGCCCATTTTCAGTATTAATTCCTTACAAAAGAACTACTAATTCTTTGTCAAAGTCTCTAGAAATATTGTGTTACAAGGAAGAACTACAAAGCATTCAGCTTAGTGATCTATGCAGTTAAATTTGAAAACCGACATCTTATTTCAGACTCTTAGTAGATAATATTAAAAAAAGAATCGGGCATCTGAAATGTAAAAAAAAAAAATTATTCCTTAAAAAGCCATTGTTTTTGCAAATGTTGAACACTTTTTTTGAAAACCTTTTTGGAAAGGGACGTAACTTATAAATGCATATATTGTGTTGTGTTCTAATAGAGCTCAGTATGAATTCATAGTTGGCGTTGAACATCATTATAAGATTGCTTAGAAGGTCCTCTGAGCTGATTTCATGGGACTCTCTCAGAAAGCATGACTCTGTATTGGTTTGTTCACTTGCAAGGAAGAAAAATAAAGCAAAACAGAAAGCAGAAGCCTTTCCATGGCTAAAAGAGTGACTTTTACTCACAAGACCTGTGTGTATTCCCTGCAGGTGAAGCTTTAAGGTTGAAACCTTTAAATACCAAATTGAAAGTGATACTCTAAAACAATGGGTTAATCTAAGATCTTCCAGCTATTGGCAGAGAATAGAGTTTGTACCCTGGGGTCAGTGTCTCTTCAACTGATCTCACTAATGAATAAAGCTATGGAGGAATGCAGCTTTTCCCTCACCCCAGTCACACGTGTCAGCTACATCTAGAGAAATGCAGAAAATTTAAGATTTGAGTTTTGTCTTGGGAGTTTTGTTTCACTTTTCCTGTCTCTACCCTCCCTTACCCAGCCAAATGTTGAGAAGAGTAACTTTTAGCTTTGAAATTGTAAAATTGGAAGGAGAACAAGCCATCACCCATTTTACCTGTAATCACCCTGTAACAAAAGAGGAAAACAGTGAATGCACACAGTTGTAAAACAGTCCAAATTTGTTTCAGACTTGCGTCTACGTCTATTGTTAAATTATAACTTTCAATAGCTTCATTAGTTATATCAGTCTCTAAGCAATGAGGATGAACTTGTGCTGAGCCTGCAGTGAGATCCAATTGATTAAATGATGGAATCTTTTTATTGTTGACAGCAAAAGATGATGGAAGCATCGCTGTTGCCCTGGGCTACACCGCTCACTTGGTTTCAATGATATCCTTCTTCTTACAAGTGCCACTCAGGTATCCTATAATTCACAAAGGCTCCCGGTCTACCATCAAAGATAATATCAACGACAAACTGACAGAGAAAGAACGAGAGTGAGTATGTCGTAAATACGTACTTCATAAAAACATAAAAAGCCTTGAACGGTTTTGGGTAATCTGAAGTGGCAGAGTTTGAAGTCATGGGATGGTTGTTTGAGTTTCTTGTGTTGGAATTCTGTGATATAAGAGTAGCAAGTCCAGCTTTGTCATTCTAGGTCTGTTGGCACATATACCATTGGTTAGGCTTCTAATAATAATAGGAAAATTTTAAATACTGTGTCTTATAGGTAAGTTTTGGCCATTTATTGGAAAACTTACCTTTCACGTTTTCCTACTGGCTATGGGAATAAACTGAAGATAGCGAGTGTAACTTCACTGAGGAGTTACTGCCAGTACTGGAGTAGTGGTTGATAAAAAGAAAAAAAAAAAAGCTTTTTTTAGGGCAGAGGACTTTAATCACTTGAAAAAGAGCACTGTAAACTGTTATCTCCTATAAATCAAGTTAATATTCAATGAAGAGTTTTTCGTCTGGTCTGTAATCGTTGTCTTTCGATATGTAGCTACACTATTGTTGTTGTAGTGCTGCTAGGAAACTATCTCGCTGTCCTTAAATTCACTCTCCGAATGCCTTCCCCTGCATTTTGGCACTTAGCCTATTTTCCCGCTGTCTTTGCACCTGTGTGCTCTAATATGAAAATAGTGGTGATTTTTGGTTAAGCTTCACTTTGTAGCCTGCGACCACAGAACTCAAAGGAATGTGATGCTGACCAGCTGTGGGAAATCAGCTGCTCTGCTCTGATCCTGTGCGAATGGACGGCTGCAAAGTCAGGCTTGCAGCACCAGTACTTTTTTTTCCCCCTCCATAGGCAGGGTTTGAAAAGGGAGCGAAGGAAATGACTGAGGGGAAATGAACTTGTGGAAAGTAGCTGTCTCTCGTGACATGAAGCCTTTAAAAAGACTCTTCTCTTTGGAAGTATGCAATCAAAGTATTATAGTATTTTAATACTAATTCCTAATAGTCCAAATCAAGATGAAAGTGACATCAAGCTGTGTGGTGTGGGGACACGCTAGAGGGAAGGGATGGCATCCAGAGGGACCTGGCCAGGCTGGAGAGGTGGGACCACACCAACCTCATGGAGCTCAACACGGCCAAGAGCAAGGTCCTGCCCGTGGGTCGGGGCAACCCCCAGCACAGACACAGGCTGGGAGGAGAATGGATAGAGAGCAGCCCTGGGGAGAAGGACTGGGGGGTGCTGGGGGGTGAGAAGCTGAAGACGAGCCGGCAATGTGCGCTGGCAGCCCAGCAACCCCCCGTGTCCTGGGGGCATCCCCAGCAGCGTGAGCAGCAGGGCGAGGGAGGGGATTGTCCCCCTCTGCTCCGCTCTGGTGAGACCCCCCCTGGGGTGCTGCACCCAGCTCTGGGGTCCTCAGCACAGGACAGACACGGAGCTGCTGGAGCGGGGCCAGAGGAGCCCCGGAGATGGTGCGAGGGCTGGAGCAGCTCCCGTGCGAGAACAGGCTGAGAGAGTTGGGGGTGTGCAGCCTGGAGAAGAGAAGGCTCCGGGGAGACCTTCCAGCACCTTCCAGTGCTGAAAGGGGGCTACAGGAGAGATGGGGGGGACTTTTAAAAAGGACATGTAGTGATAGGATGAGGGCTAATGGATTTAAACTGAAAGAGGGGAGACTGAGATGAGATGTGAGGAAGAAATGTTTTCCTGTGCGGGGGGTGAGGCAGTGGCCCAGGTTGCCCAGAGAAGCTGTGGATGCCCCATCCCTGGAGGGGTTCAAGGCCAGGCTGGATGAGGCTTTGGGCAACCTGGGCTAGTGGGAGGTGTCCCTGCCCATGGCGGGGGGGGTTGGAACTAGATGATTTCTAATGTACTTTCCAACCCAAACCATTCTATGATTATTGTGCGTAGTTGGGAGGACTGGGATGCTTGCAGGTGTCTGATTTCTCTTTGAAGCTCAGTGACTTGTGGCAGGACAGAGAGGTAGCTTGCCTTAAGAGTTAAACTCACTGTGGTCTTCCTGGTTTGACAGAATAAAATATGACTCGAGTAATCTTGTCTTGCAGATAAATTCTGGGACCATTTTACTAACTTGTCCAAACACTTCCTGGGTAACTTAATAAAACATTAATCTGTTTTGCTTTTGTTTAGTTCTCTAAGCATACGATCCTACTCCTTCCTGTACGTTACTTTCAGAAGGGTAGAAAACTAGAACATGTCTGTCTGGAAAACAAATTTCTGAGGAGCAGAGCTGCTTGTGTGTGGGTGGATAAAGATTAAACCAATTTCCTGTTGCCTGAGACAGTTTGGAAGGTTTAGTCCTTCAGGCTAGAGCCTTCCAAACCCTCCTAGCTTGATACTTTAATTTCACCACAGATTTCTGAAAAGCAGAAAGTTTAGCTAAGTATATAAATCCCTGTTGGGCTGTTTACCTGTGTTCTGCAAGATTTTTTCAGGATTAGCTCCTGCCTGAGATCTTCTCTTCCCAGCTATTGGAGAGTCAATCTGACCAACTCTCAAAGGACTTCAGTTGCTATAGAAAACCTCAAAACTTGCAGTTTTCTTTCTAAACTCATGTCTCTCACCTGCTCCTAACTGAATTTAACATAGTAATTCACATGCATTAGTAAATTATTTCAGTGACCTGTCCTTTAGCAGCTTTGCAAAGTCCAATATAAACTGTTGAGTAATTACAATGAGGTTTTCTACACATAGCATCATGATTATTGAATAGGTTAAACATTTTACTTGGCTTTGCATTATTTTTTTTTCCTGGACTGCAGGGTTGCCCTGAGATCCAGATTAAGAGCTTCTAAAAATCGTCTGTTGGGGGAATAGCTAGTGTTTTCACCTGAAAGCAATTGCTTGAGTACATGTGTTTGTTTTTCATGTTGCACTCTATAAATGTGTTACTTCACTTTCAAGTTTCTTTACCAGCTTTTTAAAGCCCTTCTAATAAGCTGGTTAAATATTTTGAGAGCTTCCAGAATGTAAATTATATTTGGGAAATACTTTACCCACTTCAGATTTGTTTACTTGGATGATCCAGGTCATTTACCTCTCAAGGTTCTTGTAGAAGTATTCAATTTGTACAATTAATGTGATGTTGGAACTTAACAGTGTACAAAAGTAGGAGGCTGTGGTGAGAGCTTAGCACTCGTGTTTGTCCACATTACTGAAGGCAGAATGAGGTACAGAGTACCTGCCAGCGGCATACAATATACGATCAGTTTTGTAATTGTAGAGAGAATAGTTTTTATAATCTATTCAATAACTGTTCCCTTCTTGTTATTATTATAAAATAATTTTGGTGCTACTAAAAGGCTGTAAGTTTTCTCCCATGAATCTACTTTTAGGACTTTCTTGGCTTAGCTTTGTGGTTCAGAATATAATTTTCACTAAATAGCTTATTAATTTTCACTAAATAGCTTATTAATTTTCACTAAATAGCTTATTAATTTTCACTAAATAGCTTATTAAGGCACTTCTGCAGTGGTTCATTTCAGCATCTCCAGAGTGCATCAAATATCTAGGAAGAAAGTACCATTCCTCGAAAGTTCGGGAGTCTGAAAGATTTCAAAGGAAACGATGGATCTGTAACTCCCAAATTTAAACTCCTGAGGACAGCAGCATGTTCCTCTCTCCAGTGACAAATATTCTTGCTGAATCAGCCACCTAAATTCCTTGGCATTTTTCTTGTGGAACTGAAACCTAGCACTTCATCGTGTCCTCATAAACATAGTAAGAATGCTGAGATTAAACTATTTATGATATTTACTGACACTGTCTGTCAAGCCCTGTATTTAATGCTTCTGTTAGTCTGCTCCTGAATTTTTAAAGAGGGAATAGCTTCCAGTTTAGAGCAAAATAAGGAGTGTTGTGTCTGGAGCGAGACATCCTTTGTGGAGTTGCCTGTGGTGGTGTTGCTGCTGTTGTCGTCATAGTTTTTAGATAGTTTTCAGTTCTCTTCTTTGAATGCCAATACAAGCTAAATGTCTCGGAAAATAAATGCCTGCATTTTTCTGTCTGAAAGCTACTGAATCTTTTGAAACAATATCAGTCTCCTTGTTAGTTTTGAAGCGAGTACAGCAAAGCACACTTCTGCCATCTGTGTGGGAGACTTTTGGCATCTCTGACTCAAAGCTGTGCTCGGCTGCTACTTTTTATAATTGAAACTTCACATAACACTTCTACAACCTGCCAGTTGAGTATTTAAGAAGAGGATACTTGTTTAATCAAGTCATGTTAGGCAGCTTGGAAATATGTATAATTCCCTAAGAAAAATAACATCCTTTGTGGTTTAATCATCTTTTTGGTAGCCTACCTGTGTCTGTACAAGTGAAATTCGCAATTAGAGCAATTATTTCTGTTGTATTTTTGTATTCTTGAAACTGTCTCTTTTGGAAGATTTTTCAAGAACTCATGCTTTCCTGTTAGGTAAGTTGGAGATGAGAATGGTTTCAAGCAATAGTTTTGCTAACATTGTTTCTCTGTAGTGTAATAGTAAAGAGAAATGAAATCCTGCCTGCAGGCTGTTCTGGCTTGTGCTGCACCTTCTTGCAGGAACGTGTTTAGGGAGGATTAGAAAACTAAGAGTAGGAAGGAAGCAGTCACCTCAAAGTCATATTTCAGGTTAGGGGAAAAAAATGAAGGGGTAGAAGGGCAGATGTAAAAAGGTTTTGTATTTAAAAGGCAAAAAGAACACTGTTCAGAGTTGTCTGAACTTGAAGAGGTGCTATTTTTTTTGTGTGTGTGTTGTATGTTTAAATATTGAACTTGGTGCCACCTGATGTTATAAAGGGCAAAAGTACATGCAAAGTTTAAAAATAAAATAATAAAATAAACCAAACAGGCCCTAGACAGTTATGGAAGATCTAATCTAGTAGATTTTTTTCAGGAACATTTGGCATTAGTTTACCTGACATAACAGTAAACTACTGTAAAGGTTTCCTTGACATTTTATAGTTTATAGAAAGATTTAAAATCCCTTCTTCCACCCTGTTTGACAAATACAGACACCAGCAGGCAGAAGGATACGCAAACAGCCGCGATGCAGTCCTGCACATCTGCATTCAGAGGCATCTGACCTCTCTGCAGTTACATTTGATGATTTTTTTTTTTTTTGTGTGTACCTCAGGAACCAGACAGTGAAGCAGCATAAGGAGGACTGAAATTGAGCAATCTGCCATTTACCTGTGGCTTAGATATTGGGGACACCTGAAGGCTTGAACTAGACCACTTTCCTTGCCAGAGCTCTGTCGTATGGCTGAAATCAGGGAATATTGAGAACAATTAATTTTTTATTTTCTGGCCAAATATCTTTAGCTGCTTGAATTTGTAGAAAAAGTAACAGTATTGAGTGACAGTTGAAGTATTTGTTAGTTCTGAACCCGAACCATTCTGTGATTCTAAAAAAGGATCAAAATGTTTACAGCTGAAAGTAATAGGTCTGATCTGACGTAATTCTGTAGAAACTATTTCTGTGATGTGAGGTTATCCTTCAAAATGATCTTTTCCTGGACCTCAGCTTCATCATTGTTGCAAACTCTGAGCATGCCAGAAGATTGTAATTATTAATAATTTTTTGTCTTGATGTTTAATTTAGGCAGGTGTTCTAGAAGTAACCGCACTGAGCCCGGGTTGTGGGGATCTGCTGGGATCAGACATGATCGGGAAGTAAAGTCCGAGTGCCTCCAACCTCTTATATCACAGAGGCACTGCAGCACTTGGAAATAGCTGTAATTCTCTGGGTGCTGGTACCTTAAAAACCAGTTTATTTCATACCCAAAGCCTACGGGGGAAGTGCAAAGGTACAAATAACAAAAACCAGGTCATCTTTCACTGGGATGAAGCAGTCTTGTAACAGCTGAAGAGCATGTCAAGCATGAAATGCAGGTGTCCTTGTTGGATCTTCGGAATGCTTCTGGATTCATTAAAGATGGAAAATCGTGAGTTTATCCTAATACAGCTTCTGCACAGATAAAACTGCTGTGCAAGTGCGGGGCCAAAGGGCTGCAGGGCTTGGTGACTGAACCTTGAATTCAAACCAGTGGGTTGGTTTATCCTGGTTTGGGATGCTTTAATTCATTTAGGGAGGCAAATTTCAGAGAAGTGGAAAAATTAAGAGTAGTCAGACCCGATATATTTTTAACCTGCACGTGTTCAAGTACTTAATTTGCTATGTTGACGTTGTGTACCCATTTGTGCTGCTCCAGAAAACTACCATTATATTGTGTGTGGTTATGCAATCTGAGTTAGTGGCAGTGTAAATTCTGATATTAAAAGTTTCCCTTCTGAGGCCTTGTGAGTAAAGGAAAGTTTATATCAAAACCAGTTCTGCTATGAAACTGCTTCCAAATTACCTTTCTTTGAGAACTTCGTTCGCTTCTTAAGTGTGACAAGCTGGATTTGCAAATAAGAGGAGATAAGTGGTGCTGAACAGGCAAAGGGATAATTTTGGAGCATTTGGAAACCACTTGTTGAACGAACGTAGTCTACAAGTGGTCCTCGCTACTGTGGCCTTGCTCCTGTTTCGAAGAATGGGAAAATCAGAGTTCCAGCTGTAGTAGATTTACTACAACTGAAGGTGGTTATTGCTTTGTGTCTAGTAACAGATAAGCCACTTGCAACAAAGCAATCTGAAAAATCTTGACACAAGCGAGTGAAGAATAACTTTTCACTTGACATTAACTTCTTCCAGCTCAATCGAGAGGTCTTTAATCATATTTGGTGCTTTGGCTGAGATAATAAAATAGCTTTGGGAAGAAATCTTGGCAAACTCAGATGGAGGGAGATGGTTTGTTGAGAAATCTAATAGCTGTCAAAGCAAAGTTGATTCTTTGTGGTAGATGGAGTGTGTGTTAAGTGTTCAACTATATTGCTCAAAGAATGCTTTTTGCCGTGAACTTATCTTGAACTGTATTTTTACGTTCCACATTCTTGAGGATATTTAGCTAGAATCCAACGTTATTTTATTCTTGATCACCAAAATAGCGCTTTTGCCTTCATTGGGTCAGCACATATTACTGTGTGTAGATTAATAATTAGATCAGGTCTTCATTAAAGAATTTAGATACTGTTAATGCTATTTCTGGGAATGAGAAGCTTTTACGTGCTCCTGGCCAGTCTGAGAAAGCAGATTTTGTTTACTGCAGAGACCACTGACCCGAGACATCTACAGCTGAGAAATGTTTCTGTGAAGACATACGAGTCCTAATTTACTCCCGTTGGAACACTATACTCCTGATGAGATTATTTTTCAAAACATTACTTCATTTTTCAATAAGTGGGGACTTGACCTGTATAAAGTGTCCTCTAGTTAAAAAATGATCCTTTCAGTGGCAGGGAGATTTTAAGTTCTGATAGGGAGGTTGTCTGCTCTGTTCTTACAGATAGTCCTGATGTTGTGATATCCATCGCAGCTTGTACAGAGCAAGCCTTGAATTCAAGCTGAAACGTGTCACGGAAAAGCACAATCTCCAAAAAGCCATCAGTGTCACTTGTTCTGTGGATTGCTGGCTGTGTTTTTGAGGCATTTGAAAACATTATTTGCTGAACTCATAGAATGATACCCTCTTGTATAAATCGGTGACTGGCTTATCAAGAACTGCCTGACTTCCCTAATCTGGGTTTTTTTTCTTTCTTTCCCTGTATGCAGCCTGGACATATTGAAGCTATTGTACATTCTCCAAGAGCAAGGTCACAGCAGTTACACTTTGTAATAGAAAGATGGCAGTGATTCTGCTTTCCATTATCTTCTTGTTGAGCTATTCAGACAGGCATTTTGAAAATAGATTTCATAAAGTTAAACTGCCAATATGTTTTCCTTTCCCAGTAAACTAATTATCTTTGTATTGTGCAAAGCTTGAATGAGGAGATGCTTCTTTTTTTTTTTTCCCCTTGGCAGCCTGTATTTTTGTCATCACGTTTGTTTTACAAGTATCGCTTTTTCTCTCAAATAGAAACGAAAAACGATACAGTAATCAAATCTGAATTCACTTGTGATTTGTGATTCATATTCATATCTTAATCTCATCTCTAACAAAGCAAAGTGCACATCGTAATCCTTTTTTCTGCCTTTTCGTTTGATTTCAGCGTTGCTCACCAGGTGGGGATCTTAATTTTTGTTTAAAACTTTTCCAGTTATGCTGATTGTTGGCAGACCAATTAGCTGTTCCTGGTGGACCAGTAGTCACCCTAAGGTCAGCTTGTGGCCTCCACTGTCAACTGGTAGCTTGATCTAAAAAGGATCCGATGTGCTCTGTGTTGTATCTCTCTAAATGAGAAGCCTGGTGGTAAATTTTCATACTGTTGCATGTTAGTTGTGTTCTTTCCAACTAGCACTCAGCTGCTTGGGTCTGCTGCTTCAGATCTGTGCCAGCGTCTGCTCTGAAGCCGATAGAAGTCCGGCGCAGCTTATCTAGAGAAGGAAACAGGTTTTGAAGCTGTGCAGCCAAAACTTCTTGTGCCTTGGTCTTCTGGTGGAGTGCTAACAGGTTGGAAACGCTGGGTATTTTGGTGCCTGTGGCTCTTCAGCAGCTTGCTTTTTCTACTGCTTAATTCAAAATATCCTGGGGAATAGTGGTTTCCAGTGAACTGGCTGGACAATGGTAGTTCTCATTTGAAAGGCTTTCAATGTTTACTTTCTTCTGGTTCAGAAAACTCCCAGCGCTTCTAAATAACACAAGATTTCTCCTCTGGATACGACATTCCTTTACGATGAGCAAACAGGATGTGGCTAGTGTTTTCCCTCCAACCCAACTCTTCTGCCCTTGCCTGCCCCCCACGTAGCCCCCCAAAAGGGGGTGAGGTTGAAATAACTCAAATGTCAGTAAATATTTAAACCATGTTCTTGTACACTCCTCATACTTCAGTCATATCAAGCAAGAACTTGTGACTTTTTCAGGTCATTATCTTATCTGGATTGGGTTATTTAGTTCTATCCTTGTTTCGGGTGTCCTATCTGTGGGCTTAAGCTTGAAATTCATCATTTTCTAAACTGTCCTATTTATTGGTAGAGCTGTGTGATGCGTGGTTGTTCCCTAGATCTGATGGATGACTCTCTGCTGTCACACAAGTGACTGTTACAGAAATTACATTACTTCGTTATCTGTATGATAGTGAATAATTGGGTTTCAGCTGCATTCTGCCAAATCTGCCGTACAGTCATCTCGCCGCAGCCATTCTGCTTACTGTCCTTGGAAATAAGAAGTGAAGGAAAAAGCCATGTCAAGTTTCCTCTCTGACACATTTGATGCATGCAGTCGGGCAGAAAGTTTCATTGAATCACAGAATGGTTTGGGTTGGAAGGGACCTTAAGGATCATCTTGTTCCAGCCCCCTGCCATGGGCAGGGACACCTCCCGCTAGCCCAGGGACGGAGCAGCCACAGCTTCCTTGAGCAGCCTGTCAACGGTACTGCAAATATGGCGATGTGAAAATACAGCTGAGTTGATGGACTAAGTTTCTGATCTTCAGTTAACTATTAGTATTATTAACTATGTAGTTAACTAACTGTGCCCTCGTGGCCAAGAAGGCCAATGGCATCCTGGGGTGTATCAGAAGGGGGGTGGTCAGTAGGTCAAGAGAGGTTCTCCTCCCCCTCTACTCTGTCCTGGTGAGACCTCATCTGGAATATTGTGTCCAGTTCTGGGCCCCTCAGTTCAGGAAGGACAGGGAACTGCTGGAGAGAGTCCAGCGCAGAGCCACGAAGATGATGAAGGGAATGGAGCATCTCCCTTACGAGGAAAGGCTGAGGGAGCTGGGTCTCTTCAGCTTGGAAAAGAGGAGACTGAGGGGTGACCTAATCAATGTTTATAAATATGTGAAGGGTGAGTGTCAGGAGGATGGAGCCAGGCTCTTCTCTGTGACATCCAGTGATAGGACAAGGGGCAATGGGTTCAAGCTGGAACATAGGAGGTTCCACTTGACTATGAAAAAAAACTTCTTTACGGTGAGGGTGACAGAGCCCTGGAACAGGCTGCCCAGAGAGGTTGTGGAGTCTCCTTCTCTGGAGACATTCAAAGCCCGCCTGGATGCGTTCCTGTGTGATCTGATCTAGGTGTTCCTGCTCCGGCAGGGGGATTGGACTGGATGATCTTTCGAGGTCCCTTCCAATCCCTAACATTCTGTGATTAGATAATTAAGCATTCTTAAAACATAAATGTACTTGCTGTTAATTGAGCTTGCAAAGCCACAAATGTTAGCAGTCCTTGAGCTTTTGCATCACTTTGAAAGTTAAGGTTATCTAACACAATTCCAAACTAGATTTTGAATTTTACTTAGATTTGCCAAATGGGATGTAATACGCTCTTTAAATGGTGTCACACTTCAGGCTGTGGAAAACAGTTAGATGTGATGTGTAAAAGTCATTATTTTACTGATTTCTTCCCTAAAGAGCTTTATGAAGTAGAGATTAAAACTTTTGAGACTTTAATATAATTTGGGATGTGGCAGGAGTCTGAACAGAAGAGCGCATGAAAGATCTAAAACATATGGTGTAATACCAAACTAGAAGCAGGTGAAAGCAGTTAAAAATGAAGCAATTCCTTAAGCTTTAAAAATAGTTTGTATTAAAGACAGGCGGTTATAGACAATAAAAATTGGCCACCAATATATTGGTACATATGTGATTTTTCTGGATGCGGAGGAGTTCATAAATCACAGAACACAACAGTAAATGTATTTGGACTTGAGTTCATATGAGATACTTGAGGTCTGAAATAAATGTACGGAATAAGGATTCTTTTAGCTTTTCCTAACAGTTACCATCTGAGTAAACCAAGAGTCCGGTGTTGATTTACTGCATGCTCATCGAACACCGAAGTTGTTATGTAAAACAGCTAAAGATTAGCTGAGGATATAACGTTAAATGAGGTCTTGATGGCTGGTAAGTACTTGTCTAAGGTCAGCTGAAAAAGGTGGGACAGTGAAGAGAAGTTCTTAGTGGTTAGAGGTTTTTCTACGAGTTGTAAGAAGGGTGGTCTGTGATTAAAACACTGAGATTAGGCTAATCACGTTTTTAGCTTTGAAACAGAGCTCTAGTTTTCCAGAATCAGTATCTTTGGGCAACATAAGCAGTGTTTAAAAGACTTTTCTAGTGTAGTCAGCTTTCTGATTTTTAAATACATCAGTATTAGTGGGTATTTTTGGAGATGCAGTGGTAGTAAGCTTTCTGCTCATTCAGTCTTATCAAAACCAGTGGCATAGTCCATCTCTTACTGGCTTTTGAATATATGGGTTAAAGCCCTTTCTTTTGTTAAGAAGTGACTAATACTTTTTATAATGAAAAAAGAAAAGCACCGCCAAACCTGATTGATCCAAACCATAGGTATCTCACCTTAAACTGTAAATATCAAAAAGAAAAATCCTTGCAAGAAGCTTTTATCTATGGTCTACCCTTGACATTTCTCAGATTTCTTTTCAGCATCACACATAAGCATAATTCTCCTTCATTATGCTTTAAATCATAGAAAATATATCTGAAATCAGTACTGGAAAGTAATTGAGACAGTTTTTGTCTAAATGAGGGGAGGGAGGAAGTTTATTTAGAGGGACGTGTTCCCACAGCTGAGGTACAGGGTGGTTTGAACTTGCCTTGGAGAGGATACATTAGATTTCTTCGTGCCTGTAGCTTTATCATTATAAGATGATCTGTTTGTGTGTGGATGAACATATCCATATTGACTGGACGTACATATATTGAGCTTCTTTGTTTTACAGAAAGACTTTTAAACCAGAGTTGACTATTCCGTACCCTGTCTGTATTCTTTGTAATCTTAAAGTATGATTTACTGTAGTAAGATTATACTTTACTTTTCAGTTTTAGAGTTACGCGTGGTTGTTATGTCTTAAGATGTGCTCTACTTGAGTAAATACCACGTTAGGAAAAAAAAAAATTAAAGACTAACTCCAGGGTAACAGCTCCCTAAGACGCCCGCTGATGGTATATTTGGGTGCCTGCAAGCTTGATACCCATCTTAGGCAAATATTCAAACTATTTATTTCAAAACTTAGCAATTGTGAAGTGTTGCAAGATCCTTGAAGAACTCAAAATTTAGTTCCATTGGTGATGGTAGGGTGCTGGTTCCATAGTTTCGACTCGGAGAAAAGGTAGATTTTTCAACCCTGTGATTTTTCTTTTTTATTTGAAGGGCTGACTGGGGGTTACTTTTCTCCATCAGAGTAACTGCGAACAAAGCATGTAACCTTTGCCTCGATTTTTCTTTTTCACAACTCTTCTGGGATGGTTTAATGAGGGTTAGTACTCTAGAAACTTTCACATAGAGTCTACAGCGTGAAATAACACCGATGTTGACACTTCACTTAACCGCTCCTTTTAGCTGGGATTTCTTCCTTTTCCTCCCCTGTTTGCCTGGGCAGTTTACAAGGAAATTAGAGATTCCTCCTCTTAGGCTCTCATTAATCTGTGCATGCTTTGATTTGTCCAGTCTCGCCCGAGTTTCTTATGAGTAGATACATTTGGTTGTGTAGATCAGCAGTGCTCTAAGCCTTGACCTGCTCATTCTTGTTTGCTTTCTTATTGCCTGTCAGCAAAATCTCCTCGTGTGTAAATAGACTGAAACTAGATTGCCCTATGTGCTTCAAAAACCCAGCCGTTCTTTTTTCTTAGATCTGCTCATGCTTAGTGCCATCCAGTTGTGTTAAACGTGGGTTTTCAGTGTATCTGATTTGAGCATCAGGTGCCTTTGATGGAAAAGGGGAGTTTCTTGACTAGCCGTTAATATTGTGCTCCCTTCTGACTTCCATGTTTTTCTTGGACCACATTTAAGCTGAAGAGTTCTTTATCCAGCAGCCAACGTCTGCTTTGGAAGTGTGGCAGTAATTAATAGGGGAGAGGTTGAAATAAAGCAGTCGATGTTAACTTCACAGAATCCCAGAATGTTAGAGATTGGAAGGGACCTCGAAAGATCATCCAGTCCAATCCCCCTGCCAGAGCAGGAACACCTAGATCAGATCGCACAGGAACGCATCCAGGCGGGCTTTGAATGTCTCCAGAGAAGGAGACTCCACAACCTCTCTGGGCAGCCTGTTCCAGTGCTCTGTCACCCTCACTGTAAAGAAGTTTTTTCTCATATTCAAGTGGAA
>WKFP01014674.1:543614-556525 GCA_011057875.1 Pterocles orientalis | reverse complement strand
TGGAGATGAGATGTGAGGAAGAAATGTTTTCCTGTGTGGGGGGTGAGGCAGTGGCCCAGGTTGCCCAGAGAAACTGTGGATGCCCCATCCCTGGAGGGGTTCAAGGCCAGGCTGGATGAGGCTTTGGGCAACCTGGGCTAGTGGGAGGTGTCCCTGCCCATGGCAGGGGGGTGGAACAAGATGATCTTTAAGGTCCTTTCCAACCCAAACCATTCCATGGTTCTGTGATATTCACTCTGATTTCCAGCCAGGATAAGGTGGGTGAGTTCTCTGTACCTAACTCTGCACTCCTGAGACTATTGCAGACTTGGTGGAAAAAGCAAGCTCCTGTTTTTCTCATGAAGAGCAAAATTGTGTTTGGGGAGCTAAGTGCGTAAAGAAAATGTCATGTTTAAGATGTAAGTACAAAATATTACTTATCGTTCTTCTTCTGGCTTTTGAACATCTGACCTTTTGTTCTGTGTCTGATGTAATGATTTTTAATACAAAAGTTCAGGATGAATGAGGTCATAGGAAGTAAGTGTGCCCATGTCTTATAATCCAATAAACCTCACTTTGTGATATCGAAGCGTTTTAAGAAGTTCTGACCTGAACCTGGAAAGGTTACGCTGTGTAGTTTCATCTCATCAAGCTATAACACAGCAAGACTACAGCTGAACAGTAAACATGGTTTGAGTTATTTGCTTCACTGGGGAAGGGGGGGGAGCTTTTCTGAGGCCAGTAATTGCTCTATCTTCTAAATTGCTTTTTTTTTTTTTTAATGTTCTTTCTGTAAAATGGTCATGGTAGATGAGAGGCACCTTTATGGGCAAGGGGACCCATATATGTTATTTTTATAACGAGCCCACTAACTGCCAAATTTTACAGGAATAGTTTACTTATTTAAGTGGCTGTTTCCCCCAGCCTGTCTTTGACGATGGTTTCCCACATCCTTACTGGGACACCAGGCTGGAACCATGAAGGCTAACGTTTGAGACCTCTCTGGAGGGATATTGTGTTTACTCTCAGGAAGGGCTTCATGAATACGAGCGAGAGAGTCCTGGAGGAAACGCGGCTTTTGGCTCATCTGAATGTTCAGTTCTACAGTATGTTCTGCGTGTACTCAAACACGTACTCCTATTTCCTTATTTTCTTGTGGTCTATCTCCAATAAACACTATTGCTGTGAAACCAAAAATCCACTATTAAATATTGCCTATTATCACATTTTGGTTTTAAAAATTAGAAGAAAACTACTTGGTGAGTGTTCGGTGGGACATTACAAGTTGCTGAGCATTGGCCTCCAGGCTGCTGCTGTGTTTGAATAATGCCAGACTTTGAATTTTGGGGGGAAGAAGCAGCATATCAAAGAAAGTAGAAGAGTATTTGATCTGTTACCAGAAAAGAATGAGTTTCCCTGCTCATTTCTGAATCTATCCTGTGCTTGTATTTCCTGCATGAATTTCCCCTTTGCCTTTTAAATGGAAGTGAATGAAAATTCTTCAGGCTGAGCAGAGAGGAGGCTGCTCTTGGGGTAGGAAGAACCAGTGGGTGTGAAAAAGTTACCGTAGGAATTTGATGCAGTTTGTAAGAACTGAATCAATGAGAGCTCCGTGAGAACCTCATGTGTGCAGACACTTAGCCGTGACGTAGAGATCAACATTTCCTGACGGTAGCGTTGATTTTGCAGCATCTCGACTGTTAGTTATCACTGTCACAGATCAAAGTAAAAGAAGAGGAAAGTGTCTTATTGATAGCAACCCCTACCTTGTAAACTGGGGGGAGAAATCAGGCTGGTTTGGACTGTTTTAAAAACAACAGTGTGATAGTAAGCAGCCATTGAAGGGACAGCATACAATGGAGCTGTTATCGTAGAATCATTATCTCCTGTTACTTCTTCGCTTGCTGTTTGTCTGCTGTATTTATTATTGCTAAATCAAAATCGGGATGGGATTCCTTTAAGATGGCTTCGGTGAAGGCTTTTTTTAAGGATTCTGGGTCAGCTTGAGAAATTTTAGAGCGTGTACCCAATGGATTAATGAAGGACGTGGGTCTTCAAGGATGTTGATGTCACTTGTTTTTCTTGTTTAGTACTCTTAGAAGAATTGCAAAGCAAACATCTGCTTTCAGGTTGGACCTCTGAACAGCGTTGAAATCCACTTGGGAAGAGAAAGAGGCAGGCGTTGGCATATCGACATACAAGTCAGTGTTTCCGTAAAAATAGCTGTGTATTTGAGCACTTCCTCTTGTTTGGCTGAGGGCTGTCACTACTGTGGCAATCCTTGATTTGCTCCTTCTGAAAGCAAGATTGAGGACTTGAAGACTTGTTATAATCACACTCCATGCTATGTTATTTTTTTTCCTCTATCCTGCTTCCCCACGAACCTTAAAAAAAAAAAAAGCTTTGATTAGATTTACTTCCAAATGGTGATAGATGTATGCTGACAGTCTTTTAAATACGAGAAATAAAAAATGAATTTTAAATGTTTGGTTTGGAGATATGCTATCTGAAGAGCTAATTGATACCACAATGTGTTTCACTAATGTTGCAGTTTAAGGGTTTTCCAGTAAAGCCACATCGCTGTTCAGAGCTAGAACAACTCCGTAGATTTCATAAAACGAAGGCAAACAACATGTTAAGAGTGCAAATAATCTAAAATTCTATAATTTCCCCCAAAAGGTATAAACACACACAACTGTTTGTATAGCAGCAGGCATTCTTTCACTGATCCCCCAAGGTTGTTTATATAGCAACAGGCATTATAACAACGCTTTCTGTTTTCATTATTGCACTGCTTAGTCATCTGAATCCCAGCCAGTGCTCCTTCATACTCTGAAAAGTCATCCAGGATCTTGTAAAACAATTAACTATGTCATTTTATTAAAACTTGCATTTTAGATTTCTGTCCCAGCATTTGACATCCTCTGAAAACCTTCTGTAAATGCTTGGCTTCTAACCAATTCTGCAAACTTGATTGAAAGAACATTTTTTGCTTCTATTTTTGTTTGTGGCTTTTCACATTTGTGGAGCAGATGTCCTTTTAAATGCTTGATGCTATCAAGAAAACCTCCTGATAGAATGGAAAAGAATTCAAAATTACTCTTGACTGCCTTAACAGCACAAGAGCTTGCACCGTGTAGTAGCGGGTTGGTTCCACCTCTTATGTAGATACAGATGGTGCTACAACATCGAGGACGTGTTCCCTCCAGCAGACACGAAGGGAAGTACAAAAATGCTGAAGATTTCAGCATAAACTCAAGTATTATGCGGAACATGTACCAAAGCGGCTGCTATTTTGAACTTTATTAACATAATCTGAGCTGTAAGACTGCTTCCACATGTCTTACAACAAGATGGATACGGCTGGGGAAACAATATGGTAAATGATGAACAGATGAGTTCAGAATTAGTCATTCTGCACTCCTAAAAAAGGATATTCCAGTCCAGGTACTCTGTGGTTTCTGTCTGGAAATAAATGTATGTGCTTATATACCATTAGTCATTAAATACTGTTACAGGGATTAGTCTAGGAAATGAGTTATTCTTCTTTGCACATAAGTGTAGGATATCATTATTTTTCTTAAGAGGCAGCCCCTCAGTGGCAAAAGCCTAATTTTGATCTTGGGTATAATCTGATATTACCCAGAAACACAAAGATAGCTAAATGGTTTCTTTTTAAGCCAATTTATTTGAAAAACTTGAATAGTCCTGGTACTTCTTCTCTCTTTATAAGAGAGTAACTGAACCTTTGCACGTTTGTATTTTAATACATTAACAAATGAGGTAGCTGCACTTGTCATGAGTTGGTGAATGAATGTTTTATCGTGGAATTGTTGCCTTTACGAAGGTGGTAACCTTCTATGTTGTCTGACATGACTTTAATTAAGTAGACTTGTCTGGTTGACAAAATAAATGACCAGGAAGATTCTTGGTTAGCAGGAGTGGTTTGGAGCTGATTCAGTGCTGAGGACTCACAACATCCTTCCAGTAGAAATTCAAACCATTGTACAGAAGGAAATCCAGGTAGAAACTGGAACAACTGAATATTTATTTTTTCCCTCTTCCTAAAGAGTCTAAACCAATTATATCCGACTTGTTACGAGTTAACTTTAATTTGTTTGTCGTGCCTCACCTACAGCTGATACTGTGGTTGTTGTGTTAGCTGGAACAATTTTTTTAGTCTTTGATGGAAATTAAGTATTTAAACATTTTATTAGAAAGCTTTATACAAGTTTTAAGAATCTGTCTACCTTTCACTTTGAGAAACATTATTTTAAATGAATCTTGTTTCAACATTTATAATAGAATAAATAGCAAGTATGATATCAAATACCCAATGGTGTGATAAGCTGGTCTTGTATAGAGGTAGGCTTGGCCTTAATAGAAATTTAATCTCCTCTTTCTTTAGATTCTTCTTTACAGATGCTTCTTGAAATTGTCTTAGGACAAACAAAAAACTCGTCTTTTACAGAAGCAGGCTGGGCAGTCCACTGATAGTTACAAATACCACCTATCCTCTTTTTAAAGTGTTTTCGGAGTGCTGAAATTTTGAAGTTTTTCACACTGGATTTGTAGCATCAGGTTTGGAATACAAGTTTTCTGAGAAAAGAATCAACTTGGATGAATCTAGAGTTATTTTCTAAAATCTTGTAGAAACATGAATAGGGACTTTTTTTTTACAGTGATGTTTGTCTAGCTATTTTTTTTACATCTCCATTGACATCATTCCAAGTTATTTAATTACACATAGATGCCAAAGTAACAAAGGACAGTAAAATGTTGAAACTTTCTCTCTTTGAGATGAGTAAAAGGAATTAATCTGTGTAATTGAAAGAAATTACGAAGTGATTTTTTTTTTTCCCCTTAAATATCAGTACCCTTAAGTTCTTCTGTCTTGAACTATTCATAAAATAGGATGCGTCTTATCTTGTTTTGGAGTAAGTATTGCTAGTAACCTGGATGAGAGCAGACTCAGATTCTTGTCCGAAGTGTCTGATGTCTTTAGCGTATTTGTTTCCTGGTTCTTGTTTACTATGTGTTTTTATTCAATGAAGTAACGTTTTACACAACACTTGGGAAAACCAAGTTGTATATAGGAGCTAAATATTAGTAAGGAAATGGCAATTAATATTTTATGACTTGAACATCATTAGTGATTTACTCGCAGCCCCACAGAGAATACGCGGTCATAAATGTGAACACAAATCTTGGATGCTGGTTCCCTAAAATTAAAACAGGCACGTTTGCTTTGGATGGCTGGGTCTGTAAAATCCTGAAGGAACAACCTAATCTTCAGATAAAACGCTGCTTTTGCAAATGATACTTGGTTCCTTTGGAAACTTAGCGTGGGACAGGCAGAGATGGGTGATGTTGGATGGCAACAACTGAAATGTGAACTTGGTTTCTTAGGAGAATCAGGGCAGCGCACGATCGCCCCTTTCTGCTTTTGTCTTCATAGAATCACAGAATGGTTTGGGTTGGAAGGGACCCTAAAGATCATCCAGTTCCAACCCCCTGCCATGGGCAGGGACACCTCCCACTAGCCCGGGTTGCCCAAAGCCTTTCCTCCCCGGACATCATGTTCCCTGCTCTCCTTCTTGCCTCTTTTCTCTTTGCATCTTCCATAGTGCTAAGCCCTATCTTTAAGTTCCTTTTACCTCTCATGGGCAGCTCTTTTCTCCCTACATTTTTCTCTTTTCAAAACTGATTGTGATGTTAAAGGATACTTGTTTGAATCCTGCTGCAACAGGTCACAGGTGATGGTTATTACTGTTGTTCAGTCTTAATATTTATCGGATCAAGGTGGAGTAACTATCCCTGTATGTGTGGTATTGGCTGCTAAAAAATGTTAATTAAATGAAAGATGTATAAGAAATACTTTACTGTTTGGAGGAAAAAAAAAAAACAGTTGTTCCTACTGATGCAACACTGTCAGATGGAAGAGCAGTAAGAAGAGGAATTCTGCTCTCTTAAGTAAAAGAGAAATCTCTTTTTTTTTTCTCCCTCCATGCTGAGTGTGTTGTGGGTTCTCTCATTCCGTAGAGACACGTTTCTTTTTTTGGGGTATGTGAGGTTATTGTAGACCCCTGTGAAGCAGTAGTTAAGCTTGTTGCCTTAATGGAGAGGTAATTTTGGAACTAGACTAAAATCTGGGAAGCAACTCATGGCGCTTGTGCTTCAACTGCTTTTTTTTTTTTTTTTTCCCCTGTCACTAGAAGGCAGGTGAGTTTTTCAGCAGCTTCTGGGATTACTTGTGGTTCGGTTTCGTGAATCCATCATCATCAGCTTGTGTTGATACAGCCACATAGGCAATATTGCTTTGTGTTCAGCTATTACAACGCCAAAATGGAATGCAGTTTATAAAGTTATCTTTTTTCTGCAGGTTTCACAAAACTTACATCCTGACTTTACATACTCTACTTACTCTACATCTCTACTATTTGCAATATGACAACGTGTTTAAACAGTGTTTCTGCTCATGTTTTGATGGAAAAATCTTGTATGCATTTCTCTGATCTTGGCTGTTGGAAATAGAGAGATCCCTTAATCCTATTCTTTTCATGCTCTGAAACATTAGAATTTAAGGATAACTATGGAAAGAGGTATTCTATGAACATTTGATTGTAATAAGATGAACAAATGTAATGTTTTAGATGTTGGGGTTTTTTTTTTCCTTTTTTATTCCTTTTGCCTCAGGCTCGTTCTTTGGTTAACCAAATCCACTGTAATCCCATCAGGAGAATGTGGTGATCGCTTAGTAATTTATATTGTATGATTGTCTTAATCCTGGTTCTGTCATTGTAGCAGAAAATAGGAATCCAAGCCCACCGTATGACTTGGCTGTGTCCATATGGAAATAATAAGCGGTGTAACAAATGGCCTCCTGTTGTACAGCGCAGTACCGAGGATTATTTTCTTCCAAAACAATTTTTCTTTCGAAAATTCAGACAAGCATAGGAATAATTTCTAATTTCAAGAGTCTTTTTTTATTTGAAAAAAACTGGTTCATCGTTTGGGAGAAGTCAGAAATCTATCTAACCTCGAGGATGCTTGCCGACACCCTGCTTTCATGAATTATGGAAACAAGTGTGTAATTCTGAAAAACAAATTTGAGTGGGATTGTTCCATGTTTCGGCAAGTAGCTCTATCAGTATCGAATTGGTGTGGTTACTGTGTGTGTATGTTGGAGGCCAGCTGTGACTCCTAGAGGGTGTTAACCTCTGCTGAGAACTGCATCTTGCGTGGATGCTGCTTCATTCTGAGAGTCTTAAAGATACTGGAATTTTGGGGATTTTTTTTTCCATATTTTAACTACATGAGGGATAAATTTTCCTGCAAAGCTTCCGTGAAGTTTTGAGATTCAAACTTGAAAGAAAGACTGACTTTTTCCCTTCTCTGTGCCATTTTCATCAGAAGTATTTTTAGTTTGAGGACCATAAATAAGTAGTTTATAATTACCAGCAGTGACAGTTTGGTCGTGTATTTCATTTGATAATCCAAGGGTAAAAGCAAGTTGCAGTTTGCATGGAGTCAGTGCATTGAATCTTTTATGTTTGCGCCCATGCAGAAGTTAATTTAAGTCAATGTTTGAAGCCTTTCTCTTAGCTACGTGGCATTTTATTTGAATGCTGGCTTTAATTATGAGAATAATAGCAGCAGCTTAAATGTTGATGTAAACTGTGTAAGGAACACAGATTTCCATCAGTTGTGTGGCAGTATGTATTTTCACGGGTTGATTTTACTGTAATAATTCCACTATTGATTCCAGCATACATTGATACACGCACGATGACAGATGACACTTGCACACAAATGGGGAAATTTGATCTTTTCACTTGATGGCTGTATTTTTATTAAGCTCTCCGGCTTCTCTCCTGTTCCAGATAGGAAACGGAAAAAGTGTCATGAGGTTTGAGAGTCAGATTGACTGATTATTTTGTCCCTGTTCTTGGGTGGGTTTTGCTAATACGAGGTTATGAGTATTAAATGGAACATTTCCTGAAGGGGATTAGATCTCTTGGAACTGCTCAATTATCCTGGACTTCAAGTAAATTAACTGACCATAATGTTATATCCATTGAAAACTGGGATTTGGAAAGCTGTGCTAATTTTAGGTTTTTTCTGTCCTTGTAGCTTAGATATCAACATGGGCTGAGTACTCCAGATCTAAGGCAAACTCTTCCTAACCTGAAAAACTTCATGGAGCTTGGGCTAATGGTTAGATGGTAAGTACTTTTTTGTAATTAAAAAGAGGTGGGTGCTACAAAAAAATTTAGCTGTAAAATTTTTTCACAAACAAGCAGCTCCTCTTCTCATTACTTGAACATGTTTGCTGAAGATTGTGACTTCCCAAAAATACAGGCCATGTAAGATGTCCACAATATTCTGTTTTCTTCTACTCATTTAACATCATCCCTGTGGTGGGCCTACAACAGTTCTTGCAGGAGCGTTGGGCGTGGGGGAAGACTGTTCAAGAAGCGATGTTCCTCACTAAAGGGAGGTGAATTAGTCATTCTCCTAAGACTGTATCTAGGGATTGTGTCCTTATTTCAGCTGGGACAGAGGGAACTCTCTCCCCAGCAGCTGGTGTGAGGCTGTTGGGGTTTGTGCTGAGGAGAAGCTGATCACACACTGATGGGCAAAGCTGCTGCCAGGACACTCAAGGACCTTCCAGCTTCTCTGCTGTGCCTGTGTCTGCAGGGGCAGGAGGAGCTGGGAGGGAGCACAGCCCCAGTGACCAGCCCAGGATTTGACCTCAGGTTTAGGACTGAGACCCAAACTGGATGATGGTCTGTTCCATCCCATGCCCGGCATGCCCAGTATATAGGTGAGGCTCTGTCCAGAAGTTCTCTCTCTTGCTCTGGGTTACCCCCATCTCAGGGTTGTCTACATCTCTTGGACATTCAGGCTTTTATCTGTTTCGGGATTGTAGTTTTGGGATCTCCCTGCTCTGGGATTATTGGCCAGGAGCAGACTGAGTGTTGGTCATCGGGTGCTGAGCAGTGTCACTGTGTGTCACTCATTTGTATATTTGTATATATCGCTATTATTATCATCATTATTCTTATTTCCAATATTATTGTAGTTTAGTTAGTTGTTCTTATCTGAATGCATGAGTCTCTTTTCCCTTCACCCCTTTAGTTCTCTCCCCCATCCACAGGAGGGGGAAGCAGGGAGGATGAGCAAGCGGCTGTGTTGTGTAAAACTGCAACACGTTGGTAGCAGAGGCACCCTTCTGTATTATGATAGTCCAGGAGGCTAGAGAAGCATAAGAACCTCAGCAGAACAGCGTTTTAGCCTGGTCAGTCCCTGGCTTTCTGTTTGCTTTAAATGCATAAATTAGGTGAGCTGCATGGGAGTCCCTGAATTATAATCACCGCAATTTGTGTTGAGTAGAATTGCTGCTTGTGAAAGTAGCCATTGGATGTTGAGTGTTGTTGCTAAATGGGAAGCTTAGTTAATGAGTAACTGAAGGTTAGAGTAACCTTCCAGGGAAATGTTGAACCTCCTGCTCTGATGCTCTCTGGAGGATCCAGGCTCACTCTCCCCTGTCTGTGTAGGAAATCGAAGCAGACTGGTTTCGATGGTAAAAGACTGAAGTTAGTGTAGGCTGATCAGCACTTGTTTGAGCATGAGGCTTGACCAATTCCCCTTAAACCCACTGGGATAAATTTTAGTAAATAGGGCAGACAATTTGCTAGCCAGAGTATTTCTGCAGGCGTTAGGTGCTTTGTATTCTTTTTCTGTTTTAATTTGTGGTCTTTGAATTGTGCACATTTACGCAGCCTCTTACCTTAAGCAATCATTTTGTCCTGCGTTCTCATCGTCAACCTTTGGGTGCCTGAATCCCACCCAAACATTGCATTGTGCCATTTTAAGATCCCTAGGTTAATTATTCACTGCTCCGAAGCTGCACAAGTCTTGTGTGGTCCCTGTGTCACCCCTCTCCCTGTGCAGATTCCCTGGATACTCCAGGATACTGAAAATACCATCCAGTATGAGTAACCCCGCCAGGTTTGCTTCCAAATGCAGACTGCTCTTGTCATTTCTGCATGACAGGTATAGAGTGCATAATGGAATAAGGTGAATTTCGCTGGTGATGGAAATACTTTCCTGAAATTAATGTAGAAAGAGCGTTATCTGATAAATAATCTTAGGTTGAATAACAGCGGGCAAACTCTGCTCTGATTTTTACTATTCCAATAGGTTTCTTATTGCTGTATTTGAGTAGGGTCCTAAAATGTTGTAAAGCTCTAAAAGCCTCTTTTTAATTTTTTTTTTCCCCCCACAATATACAGAACATGGGGAGAACAACACGTCCGTTCTAAAGACAGTGTGCGATCGCACATCCTTTTATGCAAAAAAAAAACCAAACCCAAACTTTTTATTACTGCTCTGTTTGAAAATTATAAGGGCAGTCTTCAAACAGGGTTGGTGCCTCAGAGCTCAATATATCAGACCTTTGGGACAAAAATTCTGCTTTGGGTAGCAGTGGTGAAAATCCTATTAATAGAATAGAATATTTCGGTTGGAAGGGTCCTACAATGATCATCTAATCCAACTGTGGGACATCGCCACTCTCTGCCTTTGTTATTTTTCATTCTTTGCGCAGAAATGCGTATCCATGTGAACTCTCAGCTAGTTTCCAAATCGCTTACTTTGCAAGGAGAGTCTTGGCAAAGGAAAAGAAATACAGGAGTAGAAAAAGTCTAATCTTTGAGCAATACTGTGAAAGGTGTTGCCTGACAAAAATTCAACTCGGCCAACAAAACAGGGGAAGTAAACAGGCCCTGAGAAAAGGCAACTCAGTCCCTTGGGCAGTTTTATTCTGTCAGTAATTTCAGGCACAGCTGCAAAGATTCGCCCTGCTTCTTATCTCCTAGCAAGATGCATAAGGAAAACCCTTCTTCATTGGGAAAATATTACGGTGAGTTTTTGTGGGGTATCCATCACTGTGATGTAAAAATCTTAAGATGTTTAGGTGTGGTCCCCTAGTTAAATCTGAAAATGAAGGGATAAAATACCTAAACCGTGACTTTTGTAGCTCTTGTGCGTACTCATCAGTAGAGTGGGAGGTGTACAGGTGATGGATGACTCTGGAACATGTTAAATTGGAATAATTTTCAAAGCATAGGTATCTGTTCTTCCCTTCAGGTGTGTGCTGGCTTTGAAGAAGTGATAATAAAAGCTTTAATTACGCCTTAGATGTTTTGCCAGCATAGAACCAGGGGTATTTTTTTCCTATAGGTGATACACAATCATTAGCAAGACAAAACACACTTCTTGGCTGGATAATATTTCAAAACATGTAGGAATATTAAGCATCGTTCTCCGGGAATATCACATTTCCTCCTTCCTCCCCCCCCATTAACGTCTATGCCTCGTTTCCTTCTCACCTCCAAAACTTGGATGAATAGTTGTTCATTTTTAACTTTATTTTTTTAAGGCTAATGATTCTAAACAATGCTTCTTAGTACTTCCTAATAACATAAATGGAAATGAGGCTTTATGGGGAGTCTAGCTCAAGAGGAAAACCGGCGAGACTTTCGTAATCGGGCATTGCAGTCGAGCACATAGCAGAGTGCAGATGCCCGCTGTCTTTTGGATAATATCTGGTTACGTGTATTTAAACAAGCATACAAGCCACCAGCTGTTAAAATGAAGATTTGAAGGCATTTTTTGGTTTTAGGATACTTTAGGTGAGTCATCTGATACCCTCTGTCAGTAAAGTATTTCCAAGTTATCCTTCATTTGCAGGGTGAGAGCAAGAACATATGAGGCAGTGATGAGTTTTTATTATCTACAGATTCACTTGCACTCTCTGGTTTATTTGGTTTTGTTACTGGTCTTCAGTTCCTTTTCTTACCACTGGAGCTGGGTTTTGCTGAACTTAAGTTCTGCCAAATCAGAATCACACTGGTGAAAAACAACACTTACAATGTGCTTAGTTTCTCTTTGAACTGAACTGTTTTTAACTCTTAGCCTATGTGTGCTCATTGTTATTTGCTTTTGGCTGGACAGATGTGTTTCTGTGCAGTCTGATTCCCCTAGATATTGAGGGTAAGTGAAATAGAATCATAGAATCACAGAATGGTTTGGGATGGAAAGGACCTTAAAGATCATCTCGTTCCACCCCCTGCCATGAGCAGGGACACCTCCCACTAGCCCAGGTTGCCCAAAGCCTCATCCAGCCTGGCCTTGAACCCCTCCAGGGATGGGGCATCCACAGCTTCTCTGGGCAACCTGGGCCACTGCCTCACCCCCCGCACAGGAAAACATTTCTTCCTAATATCTAGTCTAAATCTGCCCTCTTCCAGTTTAAATCCATTAACCCTCATCCTGTCCCTACATGCCCTTGTAAAAAGTCCCTCCGCCTCCCTCCTGTAGCCCCCTTTCAGCACTGGAAGGTGCTGGAAGGTCTCCCCGGAGCCTTCTCTTCTCCAGGCTGCACACCCCCAACTCTCTCAGCCTGTCCTCGCACGGGAGCTGCTCCAGCCCTCGGACCATCTCCAGGGCTCCTCTGGCCCCGCTCCAGCAGCTCCGTGTCTGTCCTGTGCTGAGGACCCCAGAGCTGGGTGCAGCACCCCAGGGGGAGTCTCACCAGAGTGGAGCAGAGGGGGACAATCCCCTCCCTCGCCCTGCTGCTCACGCTGCTGGGGATGCAGCCCCATCAGTACTCCCAGGACATGAGCTGCAGTGTGAGTTGAGGGGCTCAGGATCTCACCTGAGACCAGGAAAGCTGTTGCTAAGATTTCTACCATGTAGACATGGGTTGCTAAGGCTGTGACCCCAAACAGCCAGGCTGTCCAGTTCTGGAACAGGTGCCCTGGAAAATAAAGCAACTGGAAACCACTCCAGGGACTGTGCTGGGTGGGCAGCACATGATAAGCAACTGCCTTCAGCAGGAGAAGATGGAGGTCTGGGTTTCTCCA
>WKFP01014674.1:526216-543594 GCA_011057875.1 Pterocles orientalis | reverse complement strand
GAGCTGGGTGCAGCACCCCAGGGGGGGTCTCACCAGAGCGGAGCAGAGGGGGACAATCCCCTCCCTCGCCCTGCTGCTCACGCTGCTGGGGATGCCCCCAGGACACGGGGGGTTTCTGGGCTGCCAGCGCACATTGCCGGCTCGTCTTCAGCTTCTCACCCCCCAGCACCCCCCAGTCCTTCTCCCCAGGGCTGCTCTCCAGCCATTCTCCTCCTAGCCTGTGTCTGTGCTGGGGGTTGCCCCGACCCACAGGCGGGACCTTGCCCTTGGCTGTGTTGAGCTCCATGAGGTTGGTGTGGTCCCACCTCTCCAGCCTGTCCAGGTCCCTCTGGATGCCATCCCTTCCCTCTAGCTTGCTGACTGCACCACACAGCTTGGTTTGGTGCTTTGTTATTTCAGGTTTAACATCTTTCTGTGATAAATAACAATTCAATTTGTGTACAAAATAGTTTCTTTATCCCTTCAGATTAAAAGAAAGAAAAGCAAACAAAAAACCCCAAACATACAAAAACCCAACAACAACAAAACCCAACAGAAAAAAATCCCTACAGCTTTTTGGAAAAGCCCACTTATTTCGTACTTCTATCAGAGCAAATTTGTCTTTTAAAGTCTCTACTTCAGGCTTTCATAAACTGCCCGGAGCTCTGGGACAGCCCTCGGCCCTGTTGAAGTTCTGCAGTGCCTTTGCATCGCGGTTTAATTGCGTTGCTGCTGGATCCCTCTGCCTGGTGAGCTCTGTGTTGTTCTGGTTTCTCAGGCATGACACTGAAATGATTAATACATGTTTTCACATCCCAACGTGTCTGATTTATTGCAGCGAGCTTGCAGGTCTACAAGCTCTGCTTCCCTCTTCATATCTCTCCTGGCACCTATATTCTGCTGTGTTTACTTTTCTTCCCCCTTACCCCTACTGCAAAATATTATTTGTATGGAGACAAAATCAAGGCAGATCAGTCGGTACCCACACACACTGTTACGGAGGGTACAGAACGGAAAAAAACTTTATTTTTCTGATAACAAATCTGGATGTTGACTCTTCAAGTGAAAGATGATGAGCCAAGGTTCTTGTTGATTTAGACTGTCCCAGTTGTGGTCCCCCATATCTTTTCTGTTTCCTTTGGGGAATAATTCTCTCGGTTTCCAATTTTTTAGTCCTGGAGCCTCACTGGCTTCCAGAAAAGCAACTCATTTATAAGATTAGCTTCTGCTGATTCGAAAGGCTCTCTGTCTCTTAAATTCTTTTTCCTTTGAGTATGCGGTTTATTCCACTTTTTGAGGACACCAAATCTTTACTTAGGCATAGTCTGTACATTTTGAGCATTGTTTTAATCCTTTTTGCGTGTTCAGAATTATCTTTCACAACTCAGGCTCTTTAGATCACGGTTGCATTAAATCAAGAGACTTTTTCGTTTTCTCTCCTATTCTTCAGCTTAATTTTATTTACTCTGTGTTACTTTTGAGGGAGAGCATTTGTGATTATTAACGGCAAATAAAGAGCACACTGCAAACTTGAGCAGCCCCGTGAGAAGGAGATTTTTTTTCCTAGTTAATCGATTAGACAATAGGTTTATCTGATGCTGGCAAATACGAGATACTCCTTCAGAAGGTCTTGTCTGTAGTCAGGGAGATGTCCTTTTGAGCCTGCATTTACAAGCTTTACCCAAAAATACTTGGTGTGCCAAGGCTTAAATTTGTGTTTCGAAGGTATGTCGTGATCCATATACCACTAGATTCAACAGAAACTTAAAACTTAATGTCTGAGTTAAGAAAACTCTGGTAGCTTAATTTATGAAGATTTTTTTGTTATTATTATTTTTCAAAAGCGTGTGTCGGAATTTTTGAGCTGCCAGAAGACGCAATTTCACCTTGGCTTCATATTGGCAGCCTCCCTTTGCAGCCCCGTCACTATTGTGCGTTATTTAACCCGTAATCTCGAGGAAGGTGAGAAACTATTATTGTTTTTTAGCACAGTTGACATGATATTGGCTCGGAGCTGCTCTTGGAGCTTCAAACATTTCAGATGGCTATAAACCAACTTAAACACCTTCATTTAGCGTTCTTACTGCCATGAGGTCATAGTTTGTAACAAAAAAGATCAAATGGTGTTTAAGTTGGGGTTTTTTTTGTTTTTTTTTTTTTTATTCTCATACCAAAGAGCTGTAGCTGTGGATTTTGGCTTTTGGCCAGACAATCAAGATTTAGTATTTTGACCAGCTGTGATCCAGTAATGGTCCTCAGAGGAAACATTTTGTGGGGAGGAAAAGATACCTATTTGAGCCTGTGAATTGTATTCTGTCTCTCGTACTGCTTTACGGTTTCTCTGAGCCCCTTGCAGACAGATTAAATAATCACAAGTGAATCTGACTGAAGCAACTTTTTTTTTTTCTTTTTATCAAAACTGCAAACGGATTACGACCAGAATCTGTTCGCTAGAAAAATAACTTTGGAAGCATTTGTATCCTACTTCAATCACTTTATCTCGCCTGTTTACAGCTCAGAGTCTGTGTCTTGTGCCTTAGGTCTGTAAGAATGCCCAAATGGACTAATTATTAACTAGTGAAAACTCATATTTTGGGGAGAAAACAGCTACTTTGTAGTTTTGCTGCCAGTTAAACTTACAGCTGGAGTTCGACTATTATGAATTGGCTTTTGAGATGTGGATGCGATTGAAACATTGAGATGGGTGATGATGTAATTCTCTTATCTATAATGCCCAATAAATCTGAGGTTTCTCCTCTTTTCTTTCTTTTTTTCCTAAATTTAGAACTCTTGCTTCCTGAGAGCAGCTTGGCGTCCTGCTATACGTAACTACTTCTATTCTGATCCAACTTGATGACTAAAAGTCATTAAGGCCCGATTACAGTTCATCAAATCCGCTTTTATACTCCGCTAGGCTCGGGCTTTTCTTTTTGGACAGGTGTCCACATCTGTTTGCTGTCTCAGAAGATGGACCAAGTAATTGTGGCTGGAAGCTGAACCAGCTCAACCCAAGTAATTGAGGTCAAGGTTGTACCACAGAGTAAAGGGCTGTGCTCCTAAAAGCCAAAATCTTTTTACTAGTGACGATACCTTACAGTCTTTAAAGCTTCTGGGAAATTTGATGCTGATTTTCTAATGTGACTCGCTTTTTTATAGATATTTTATTAATTCTGTGAGCTGCAAAGCTGATAAAGCATCTCTTTCTCTGGACTTTGCGTTGATGGACGGCTCTGAATTCTGGTAACCGTACAGCCTTTTCCTCAAGGAAAATGCAAATGGAAGAGACACCCTCTATCAGCTGCTTGTTTTCGTGAAGGTTAATAGCAACCTAGTGTTTCTGAGCTCTGTGCCTCTCTTATTGTTGAACCAAAACCTCAATTTGACTTATTCTCACCTGGAGGGAGGTGATGGAACAGAAGAAGATCCCTTGACTTAATTGCTTAATCCACTGTGCCTAGAGCCTTTTTGGTTTTGTTTTACTTGCCTACAAGACTATGACCATTGTTCTACTTAAAAGTATACCGAGAGCTTTGTCTTCTCATGTTTGACTTCTGGATACTCATCAGTCAGCCTAAACTAGCTGCCTTAGGTTGGCCGTGGGGTCAAGAAGAGGCATCTTGAGGGGGTGATTGTCCCACTGATCATAACTGCCTGTCGATGGGGTATTGCCCACCCTTCTCTCCAGCTCTCGTTTTCTTTCTGGTGGAAGGAGCCTAGGCAATGAGCTCTTTGATGGCTGATCTCCAAAGTCCTTCTTGGGTATTTACTTTAATCTAAATGCCTTAGATAAGATTTGATAAGTGGTTAAGCCGTTTGATTGATTTCATTCCTGCTTTCTCAGGTTTGGGATGTTATCCCTGTTTTTATTCCTGACTGAAGCTAAACCCATCCTGTTCATATTTATTGGCAGCAATGAATGGTTTTGGAAATCTTCCTGTATATGTCTCTAGGAGCTTAAAACCTGATTTTGCAGTCTTAAATAAGGTCCATTTCATTGTATGGAGTTTAAGGAACCTGGCTGCAAGTGCTTTTTGTTCTAATTCATTAGTTTGAACGCTCGTATGATAAATGAAGATCGTTCCTGCTTTACTGCCCTGCGGGGCAGCCTTTGGGTACTCTATTAACTGGGAAGTTATTTTGTAGACGAAGGAGATTAGCTTTGTATTGCTGCTACATTTAGGCTGTTAGATCACTTAGTGTAGATCATTCTGCCAGTTCAACTTACTAAGGGGGAAGGAAGATTATTTTTTTTTCCTGGACTGAAGAGGTATTGTTCAGGCATCCATAGCGTTTTAGCTTGAATAGCTTTGTCATAACAAGCTCTTTAAAAAAAACTCTCCTGGTCCTGCAGGCTAATTAATTTCTCACCCGCTTGCCTGTAAGACCTAGATTTACAAAAGAATTTAGGCATGTTTCTTTTTAGGAGAAACTTAAATTTACATGCCCACCAGAACGGTTAGTAAAGCTGTTTCTCGCAAGCTAATTAGACACACCACCGTTTTCGTGTTCGTTTACTCGGACACTTAAATTTCTTCTGCTGCTGCTTCTTTCTTCTGCTTCGTGGAAAAGTTGCTGTTGTGGCTAAATTGGGCTTGCTGAAGGTAATTTGGGGTTTATCAGTCAGACATTCTCATGCTATACTTGTCTTTACCCTTTGAAGGGTCGAAGAAAAATGAATTTGAAAGCGCAGTCCAGCACAACAAATAAGAGTAGCAAATGTTACTCATTGAGGTGGTGAAGAGGCTTTGCCTTGGGTTTGATCTCTCCAGGAATTACTTGTGTTTTGCATGAGGGTGTGCCTCTGCGACTTCAGGAGCTAGGGTTAAACCTAGGATTGCTTCCTGCTGCAAGATGGTATATTCAACTGGAGGACTAAGTTGACACCCGTCTGTAGGCTGGTGTTCAGGCCACTGAGTTTGTAACTTGTCTGGACCCTCTTCTGACTGCTTACATTTCAGGCAAGAGCTTTTATTAATAAAATGTTGTGTAAATAGTAGATATTCTTGTGATTGTTTTGGGAAACACTCATCTGGACTTAGATCCACGGGGCACAGTTTGGAATTTCTTTCCATGGTTAGATTTTAATCTCTTAAATGCCTGTTCCAGGGCTGTGGATGGTTGAATCAAGTCCAGAGAAATGGCAGAACTTCCTATAAACCTTTATTCTTGTTGTGCCTAGATCAGGAGATGGGAAGCCCTCACTGTTGTATGGGGTGTTGTGGGTCTGATGATTTGGCACGAAACTCTTCATGGGATCATGGAATCACAGAATGGTTTGGGCTGGAAAGGACCTTAAAGAACATCTCATTCCACCCCCCTGCCATGGGCAGGGCCACCTCCCACTAGCCCAGGTTGCCCAAAGCCTCATCCAGCCTGGCCTTGAACCCCTCCAGGGATGGGGCATCCACAGCTTCTCTGGGCAACCTGGGCCACTGCCTCACCCCCCGCACAGGAAAACATTTCTTCCTCACATCTCATCTCCATCTCCCCTCTTGCAGCTTAAAACTGTTCCACCTTGTCCTATCAAACTCTTCTTCACTCTGCAAAGGATACAAGTGTCTTTTACCATAACTGCTGCAGCCAGCATATAGACTGTTCCAGCTGTTGCTGCTGAAGTCCCTTGGTGAATCTGGACCCAAATGGGGAAGAAAAAAAAAGTTACCCTTTTCTGCCAGTTCATCTTGTATTATTCCTAGTCTTGGTTTTTATTTCAAATGTGCGGGGTTGTTTCTCTGGAATGTGCAGCCCTCCTGGGGTCCAGTTCAGCAGGAATACATTCCTGTTTGACTCATCCCTGGCATCTTGATAGAAACCAAGAAGAATGATTTTTATCTTGATTGTCGCAGGGGATGTAATACTGGAATCGGTTCTGGGAACAGCCCATTTCTTTTGGAAAGGGATGGCAAAAAGTGGCCTTTGAGTTTGAAAAGGGACTTGTATGAGCATGGCGTTCTCATACACCCACCTTCTTTGTGAATTGCATGTTTGCACTGTCTTAAATGGTGTTAGACAACTGGTTTGTTAAATACATTAACAAACACATTTTATTTGGCTCATTCTGCAAAAATGTGTTGCCCTTTGGATCTTGACTTGACAATACAGTACAAACAAAACAAAAAGCAAACTTAAACAACTGGGTTTGGGTTTTTTCCCAATCTAAAATCCTAGACTGAGCACAGAACCTCTCTCTCCTCTTTGCCAATCTCTTTCTTTTGAGCCTTCTGCATTTAGAGCCCCAGTGCCATAAAAGGATCGGCGCAGTGCACGTATCCAAACCCTTGTAGCACAAAGCTCGGAGCTCTCCTGCCTTGAAGGTCCTCCCTTGTACTCCTGAAGACTCATGGCAGGCTTGGACGACTCCTAGCAGCGAGTCTGGTCCCAGCCTGTGCCTCAGGCTCAGTTTTGCAAGCAGAGGAGAGAGCATCTTGCTACATCTCTTTGGTAAGGCGCACAAATCACAATGTTACACGCTATCTCAAGTAGAAGGGAGGTGATGCAGCTCTGCACCATCTGTCTGGAATGGGAAAGGCAGAAAAACCTTCGATGTCTTGCACTGAAAAGCTCCATCTACCTAATTGCAGTGTCTTATAATTTGAACAGTGGTCTGTAGTGATCAGTTATCACTCGGCCATGAGGAATTAATTCATATAAACATAGGATGATGTGCGCTTGGACCCAGAGGAGTGTCATGAATGATATCTCTCCTTGTGAATGCACATTTTGGAATTCGGGTAAATTCCTAAAGCTTACCGTTTAATTGTAAAGTTTCTAATAACTCAAGCTCAATGCTCTATTTCCCGTGTTCATTCTTAACGAAGATTCAGCAAACCTAGAGGAAACACGAAAAAGTTTCTCAGCTAAGATTTAAGATAAACAGAATAATGAGGTAATTAATACTGAGTGTTCATTTATTTTTTGAATCGAGGCTGAAAGCACTAAGCTGGGAGAAGGCGAGGGGAAAACAGACCATCCCCGCTATGTCTAAGTACAGTTCACAAGTGTCCTGCCTCAGATTCTTGTGTTTTGTCATATTACATCATTTTAAAAATAAATGGTTGATTGTTTAGGGGTCAGCTGAAGTATTTTGAAGTCTCTGGTCAGTAAGGAACTTGAGGGCTAGTCTCCAAGACCACAAATACAGCACTTCCTAGCATCTGCGGCACATACTGCTTTCTGTTCTGTCACCTCTCTCAAGAATGCTCCGAACCTTTGCAAACAAAGCTGGAAATGCTGCTCAGAGTTTGTGTTAAAAAAGATCTGAAACAGCAGTTGAAAGCTAAGAAGAAAGTGGATTTTTTTTTTTTTTTCCTGCTAGTGTGGTTATCTCTCCACTGTCCACAACTGTAAATTCTGAAAAGCAACTTTTCCTAAAGGTAATTTGAGGTTTTATGGAAGAGGAGGAAGCCCTACGCGTGTATTAAGGGGCAGCCTGGGAAGGAGGTAAGATGGGAGAGGAAATTAAAGAGCAGTAGTACTCCACACTGACCTCCCGTCGGGTTGCCTATTTTTCACAGATTTTTTTTTTTTTAATATAGCTTATCCTATTTACAAAGGGAAGAGGGGAAAAAAAGAAAAAAAATGTGGAAAAGGATCCACGCTAGGGGACTACTCATAACTGCTGTTCCAAGATTTTCCCCTGGAAGAAAAATCCCAAAATGTATCGGGCCTTGCATCAAAGGGGTTTCTTTTAAATGGAATTAATGAAGGAGACTCATACTGACAGTGGTTGAATCCTGGAGTTATATATTCAGCAGATCAGTATAGCTGTATTTTTTTATAGTAATTTTTTTTTATTTGGAAGGAAAATGAACTGGTTGCTTCAGTTATCATGCAGCATACTATTTGCATATAGGATGGCGATTATATTTGGATAAGGATTAAGCCAATGAAGGAAAATTCACGTAACGCACCCCAGATGACGTAAAGCGGATGTTCCAAATTATAGACCCCGAGACAGCGCAAGTGGTCTGTGGAAGGGTATTAAATAGTAAAATCAGCCTTGTAAATTAAGCTTGATTAGTTCGTGTTCCTCAAGAAACCAAGGTTGACGTTTGTCCAAAAAGTTTTGGAATGATTGGCACAGAAAAGCAGAAGATCTGGCAAAAATAGTCCTCTGCAAATAGCAAAGTTAGTGTGGGGTTTTTTTCTGTTTTGTTTTCCTTCTTTGTGCAGCTGTCAGGAAAGTCCACTATTGGAAGAAGTCGCTCTTAGAGGATTCGGCCATTAATACTCACTTTTGAAGAGTTTATGGTGGCTCAGTCCAGGCCATAAATACATAAATATAAGGTCAACAGTAATAATTCATAAAATACAGCTTGGTCCTATAAAATGGTGTTAACAGTACGAATTAACGTAACGTGGTGGTTTCTTGGGTGATTGACTCTTCAAACCGTAGAGCTTCGTAAATGTTCCGACACGATCTTACGGGTTTTCAGTAAAGCTGTCCTCAGGGGTGTCTCGGTACAGCATTAAACACATTTGGGGTTTTAGCATTTTAGGATACAAGTAGCTGGCCAAACTTGGAGCCCAAAGTTGTGATAAAATAATTGCTTCAGTTTTTGGTTAAACATCTGTATTGCTCGTGAACGTGCCTGACAGCTGCGATTTATCCTTTTCCTTCTTTTATAGTGATCGACACCATACATCCAGTGCAATTCCTGTTCCAAAGAGACAGAGCGCTAGCTTCGGCAGATTGGATATTGGCTTTTCCAGTGGGCTTCCTTCTCCAGATAAAGGACTCCGAAAACGAGCCAGCACGGGAAACGAAAGACTACAGTACAAAACTCCTCCTCCTAGTTACAACTCGGCTTTAACACAGACTGCTGCTGTCACAGCCTGTGTAGGAGAGGTAGATAAAAAACCTGCATCGATATCTTCCTCCTTGGATACCTCTATGGACTCCTCGAAAGGAAATACCAAGAAAGGCGAGGACTTGTGCAGCAGTTTAAATGGAGAAAACGGGAATTTAAATAATACCCAAGAGCGGCAGGAGTCTTTCCTAGGACATACTAGTGCAATAAATGGGGCGTTTGTGCCTGGTGAGTGCTCTGGCACGGCGAGCAACGAGCAACCCTGTGAGTTTCGTCCCTCGCTTGGCCCTGTCCTTTGCTGCACCGTGGAGCAAGCGGAGGAGATCATGGGGATGGAAGCGACGGGGTTCAGCACGGGAGATCAGCTAGAAGACTTTAACTCCATCCCGGTGGAGCACGCCGTGGCGGTGGAGTGTGATGAACAAGTCCTAGGGGAGTTTGAGGAGTTTTCTCGAAGGATCTATGCACTGAATGAAAACGTGTCCAGCTTCCGCAGACCGCGTAAAAGTTCGGACAAGTGATCTTGGACAGGGATTTGATAGCAGACATTGAGGTGAAATCAGTGATCTGGAATAGAGATAAAATTGCACTTATTCTTTATATTAATTATAAAAAAATAAATAAAGCTAAAGCTATTCCTATGGTGTTAGACAAACGGACTTAAGCACGGTAACACAGGATCATGGTATATTCACAGCCCAGGTAAATTTTGATTCTGCTTCCAGTCCTCTTATGTCTGGTATTTATAATCTGTTGGAATATTATTATTTTTTTTAGGCATTGGAATCCATTTATAAAGGCTTTCCTGGAAACAACTTCTAGTGCTGATCAGGCCCTTCTGTGAATATTTGTTAAGTTCTTAATTATTATTTAGAGTTAAATTTATTTTAATCTTTTCAGAAGAAAGACAAAGTTAATTTAAAAATACATTTATGGTAAGACGTTTTTACCCTTTCCCATGTAATCCTGTGTTTTCTTGAGCAATGTAGTCAGTGTTACAGAAATACCATGAATTTGTTGTAATTGGACAGCTTTCTCTTGGCTGTGCTCTGTAGCCTTTGAAGTTCTAGTTTGCACTGATGGGTCTTCGGTTGGTGGTGTAAACTTGCCAGAGAATGAGCACCTGTGTGATAGCTGCAGTTTCCTCGCACCCGATTAATCATAAATGACTTTTTTTTTTTCCCCCTCCTCCTTTCCTCCATACTCACTGTTCCTACCAGCAGAAGCCTTGAGGACTAAATCACCTCTAAGGTTTCTTAGAAAAATCTCAGCCTGACCATTCTCCCCTTCGGTTGGGCGCAGACCCCGTCAGTAGAGACCTGACAGATATTCTACCTGAGCGGGGCTCAGCTGCCACCCTCCGAGGTGTCTAACGGGGACAGCGAAGCACTTCAGACATCTCCATAAAAACCCAGACTGAAAATGCAGTCAGCACTTTGGAATTAAGCGAATTTGTGGAATCGCTCCACCCTCTGCAGAAAGGAGGCACATTATTCATCTAAATTAATATCCTTTTAACCATCTGTGCTTTAAAGGAAGAAATTTCCAGCAGCTCGCTGACGGTGCGGTTTGCTCTTCGGTAGGTTACCACTGGCACATGTGTTCAGCTGCACTAATGGGAAAGCAATTTGCAGCCTGCTTTGTGATTCCTGGTATTTGTTTCAGTTGGAATTTCATTGCTCTTGCTTTCTATATTGTATACCCAAGAATTTGGGCTCAGTTGTGAGCTCTCAAATATAAAAAAATATATAGCAGAATAAAAACCACATCATCATGCCTCTTTTTTTTTTTTTTTTTTTTTTTTCTTTCTTTTCCTCCCTGGTCTATGCTTTCTTTTGAACCAATGACTTAGTCTTTTTCCTAACTCCTCTGTAAGACCTAGCCGAAATTAACTTTTTCAAATGTGGATATGTATAATCTCAACTGTCTGTTATCCGAACAAGACGTGTATGTGAGAACCAATATACATAATAGCACCGTTCTAGCGTATGCGTTTTTCCAGGTAACACTTTAATGATTGTATTTCAATTATATTCACATTTCTTCTGTTAGCTTCTAACGTGTCTGCAACCAAGTTGTTGGATTAAGCCTTTCGACAGCAGTTTGTTGTCTTTGGTCTGTCCCAAAATGATGTGCTAGATGGAAGCAGAGACCTCGATTCCTTAAGGCATTGAATGTCATTCCAGGTGCAGACTTGGGTGTGAAGTTGGACATATTCATGAGCATCTTCTCCCCCAGATAAGCTCCTCTGTTCCGACCTCGTGATAAGCTTCCCTAAAGGAAAGGCCGGAGGAGGTTAAAGCACTGTCACCATTTTTGGGAAGAGATAGGTAGGAAATCATCACAGCCTTTGGCATCCTGAGAGCCAGAAGCGAACACTTTGTTAATGAATTAGGCATAAGGTACTCTGTCCTGTGACTATGTCTTACCGTCTTCTGATAGCAGGATAATTTTAGGTGAAATTAGGGAATGCTGAGTCAGTCGTGCACCCTGCAGGATGGGATCTGTCAGGCTCAAAGCAGCACAGACCTTCTGTTTGTAGGCACGCTCATTTTCCTCTCGAAGGGAAAGCCGTTAGCTTGTGTGTGGTTGATGACTTTTCAAAGCAACCCAAAGAGTAGTTGCGAGGTCGCTATGTTTCATAGGCAAACATGGAATGTCTCAGTGCAATTAAGCGACACGTGAAATTAGGTTCGTAGAGCATTGGTGAGACTTTGGATTTTTTTTTTTTTTCCATTAGTCGCACATTTTCTCAGGTTGCACCCCACCAGATGAACTAGAGTTTTCCTCCCTGGTGTTGTGTTGTTGTTCCTGTTTGAGTATTTGTTCACGTGTGGAACACGATGGTTGATGGCTGCGTCTTGTCGCACAAAGCTTCTTGGATGGGCTTTCTGTGGATGTATCTTTAGTAAGCCTTAAATTGTCCCCAAGTTTCTCTTCCACTTTTCCTCCCTTTCTCTATAGAAGATGGTATGAAGGGGCACAACATCGTAGAGCTCATTAAAACTTTGTCGAACTTCTTGTTGCTGTGAGGATGGGGGATTGTACAGCCTGCAGCCACCTCATGGCTCTCTTTTTTGGGATTATTTTATTTTTTTTTTCACCCACTATAAATTACTTTCAAAATAGCGTAGTGGGAGAGAAACAAATAGTAGGTTTGAAGGTGAGACGATATATCACAGTGTGCTTTAAACTGTCAAGAGCTTTTCAGTTCCTGCGCAGCTGTGACACTGTTAAATGTCTGCAAATGTCTTCAAGTGGAGAAAACATTTCATTGCAATCTTTTCCCCCCCCCTCTAGGAATTCCTAAGATTTTTAAGAATATTAGTTTTGGAAGATCCATATCCCACTCTATTTTTATAGCAAGCACAACAGCATTGGCTTATCCTGGCTTGACCAGGTATTTAAAAATAAGCAAAACCAGACTATCCCATAGTAAATGACACATGAAAACTATATTGGTAATTGCGGGAAAGCTCATCTGTATTTATAAAATAAAACTGATTAGTATCTCTCAACTTGTGTGTCTTCTCTTAACGGCTCCTTTGTGTTTGTTTTCTTTACAAGCCTGATTTGAACCACAATGTCCTCCCCGGTGCCCTAAACTCTTTGATTTACTGTTCATCAAGCCCAGCTGGGGAAGGGTCTGGAGCACAGGGCTGACGAGGAGCGGCTGAGGGAGCTGGGGGGGTTCAGGCTGGAGAAGAGGAGGCTGAGAGGAGACCTCATCACTCTCTACAGCTGCTGAAAGGAGGGTGCAGGGAGGTGGGTGCTGCCTCTGCTCTAAAGGAACAAGTGATGGGACAAGAGGAAACAGCCTCAAGTTGCACCAGGTTTAGGCTGGATAGTAGAAAAAATTTCTTTGCTGAAAGGCATTGGAACAGGCTGCCCAGGGAAGTGGTGGAGTCACCATCCCTGGAGGGGGTCAAGAAATGTGTGGATGTGGTGCTTGGGGACATGGGTTAGTGGGTTGGGTGGTGTTGGGTTGACGGTTGGACTGGATGATCCTTGAGGTCTTTTCCAACCTTCATGATTCTGTGATCTGGGCAAGAGGGTTTGGTGGAAGACCTGACCGCCTTTCCTGGCACCAAATCCTGTTTCATAGAAGATGGTACTGCAGTCATTTTTCACTGTCCTTCCAAAAAGATGGCACGCAGCTGGAAAAACAGCGTACGGTGAGGCTGGGGGACAGCTGGGTTTGCAAAACTTTTATAGATAGTGGAAACGCCATGCTCCCTCATCGGGGAGACATTGCTACTCATCCAGCACCTTCTGTGATCCAAGCTAATACTCAACATCTGTCTGCCTAAAAAAACTGATGTTCCCCTCGAACAGGAGTCTGCTGCACAAGTCTTGGGAGGAGGAGGCTGCCGACGACACGGGCTTGGTGTAACGTGAAGAGCTGCAGGGATTCTGCAGGCGTCATCAGTGCAATGGGTTTTTTGGGTTGGTTTGGGTTTTGTTTTTTTTTTTCTTCCACCCAATCTGTCTGTCAGCAGAGAGTAAGATGCCAAGATGCCGACTGTTCTGGAGCTGGTTTTTATTGAAATACAACTGGAGGTGCTGCTTGAGAGGGGACTTGTTCTAGATAAACCTTGGGCTCTTCTTTACCTGTTTAGCATTTTCCAAATGGCTGAAGAAGGTATTTCTCCTTGGTGTCTGGGTTCTGAAATTTTTCAGCTGGAAGTGTGTGTTCCTGTGCTGTGTCCTCCGAAATGATTCGGTTTAGCCGGTGTCCTTGGGCAGCCCTGAGCATCTCATCTCTACAGGCAAGGTCATCTTAACCACAGGTGAAAAAACAATAAGATAATAATTATAATATGTATTTTTAATATATATATTATAATTTTCCAGGAAAAAAAATCTAAGATTTCTTCTATTGCTGGTTATTTTGATACCAGCTTATTTTTTTTTTAATAGCAGAATGCAACATTGTTTTACAAATTTAATGAAATAGTATGAAAACTTTTTCGTTCTGGTAAGTGAAAGATCATCAGCTGTCAGCTCTGCTGCTGCTGGAATTTGTCCGGTGTGTATTGCTTGCCTAGCTTGATATTGAATCTGATGGACTCTTCAATCTAGCTTTATTAGGTTACTTTTAATAGGGTTTTTTTGCTTGTTTTTGGTTTTTTTTTTTTTTAATGAAACCATACTTGAATTTCTGAATTTCCAGCTTCTAGAACAGCTGTATCCATTCTGGTCTGGATTGTCTTGGTTTCAGCAGGGACAGAAGGTCCTTTTCTGTGTTGCACTGACCTGTTGAAAGAAACTAGAGCACTGGCCATCCAAGAAAAAAAATATTTAAAATTTAAAAAAAATAAAAATAATAAATTTAAAAAAATGAAAAAAAGGGTATTACAAAGGTTTCATTGACACAGGTCCATTAATCCTCGAGTTGGCTCGAGTAGCCCGTGTGAACCGGCGCTGCTTGCCCCAGCTGCAGCAAGCAGAAGCTTTCTACTCTTGCACAGGGGAAAAATTCTCCCGGGAACGTTAGTGGAGGAGAACATCGCCTGTGTTTTCTGCTGTTCCTCTGAGCCCCGCCAGCCAGCCAGCTCCCGCAGGAGAGCGGGGCAGCAGCCCCCAGCCTACTGCAGAGCGCCCGTAGCGATTACCCACGGTCCCTGAAACAAGTTCAGGCTGTTTATTTAGGCAACACTAAATGTCATTTCCTTGGCTGGGCTGAGGTGTGATGGGGAATAAATCTAACACTTGCTCTAATTGTTGGGTTTTTTTTTTGGCAGCAGGGCTCTGGCTTTCCATCGTGTGTCCACCTGCCAGCGATGGCACACGCTCTGCGTGCCGGTGCCAGAAGAATCGTGTAATTGCAGCCGTCGACCCTCAGCTCCTGCGAGGTATCTTGTGAGCTGTCCTACTTGGGGTTTTTTTTCATGTTTCTGTTGAAAAGAGGTTTGCAGAACAAGTTGAGTGGTTGTGTTAATCCTGAGCAACTCCTCATGGGCAACTACAACAATAATCGAGGCTTTGAGCAACCTGGGCTAGTGGGAGGTGTCCCTGCCCATGGCAGGGGGTTGGAATGAGATGACCTTGAAGGTCCCTTCCAACCCAAACCATTCTGTGATTCTATCATTCTATAACTCCTGAAGTGCTGTAGCACATTAGCACTGGTGTGGTCACATCTAGAAACATACAACAGTCCCAGCTGCCTAAAAATTCCCTATAAAATACCTGGATTTTTTAAATAACATAATAAGGTGGTTTGTTGATTAAGCTGCATATGCACAAAAAGCTGTGAAGCTTCAACTTGCGGAAAATCTGCCAAGCACCTTGGCCATGGTGTGGGGACCACACCCCACGGACAGGACAGGCAGAAGTCCATTGAGAAGTTCCTCTTCTCTATCTTCCTTCTTCCAGAAGGTGGAAGATCAGGGCACCATGGTGCGATGGTTGGGTTGGCTGTGCCTACCCAGATTTTAATTCCAGCTCTACCTCTTGGCGACTGTTCTGCTTGCGATTCTCCTTGGGCTTCTCCACTTGGGGAGGCGACATCCCTCCAACCGGCCAGTTCATCGCTGCCGATGCTGCTGGGGCCAAGTGCTTCTGTTTTCAGATGAGACTTGCATGTGCTACAAGCAAGCAAGACATTTTTGGGGAAGAAAATCTCCTTTTCTTTGCAGGGTATCTCCTGATGGAGGACACGTATGATTTATTTGCTCTTCCTCGGTGAAGCTCTGTAGTAGAAATCTGTCCGTTCCTTCTTTTCAGCCCTTGCTTTCCTTGTTTTGCTTTCAGTTGTTGGTCTGACGTTAGAATGAGTCTTGGCAGAGTTTGGGGTTGTCTTCTGCGGTTCTGTCTGACCTGGCTAACGCTGCTCAGAACGTGGCTGCTGGGTTTGGAAATCATTTTCTCATATTAATCTTCTTCTCCCTGCAAATTCGCAACGATGGTGAAATTTCACTGCAACCTGATACATCCTCGATGGTTTAATTGGAGACGCGAGTGCGCTGGCAGAAAAACAGAGGACCTTTATGCGTATCTTGTTTTCTATGGCTTCGGTTGTCTGTGCCCCATGCGGGAACAAGAGGGAACGATTCTTCGAGAGGAGATGTGGCAGCTGTCAGACACCATGCAGATGTTTCATTAATATCTCAGCTGTGTGATAACCTCCCTTCTTTCACAGATGTTTAAACCGATGCCGGAGGGAGCAGCAATAAACCAAGTTCACCTCTAACTTGAGTCCCTAAAAAGTTCCTCCTTGTCTTGATGCCTGATCTGAACGATGATGAGGATTCCCGTTGATGGACCACGGTGCTCCTGGCCACAGCTTAACACCTCTCCCCGAGAGATCTGAAATCAGATGAGCTGGTTTTAAAAGATCCCTGGGCAGCTACAGCTCTGGGTCTGGAGGATTCTGAGCTTCTAGCACTGCAGCTGCAAGTTTTGCTCAGCTCCAGAAATGCGTTGGAGTTCCTCAGCCCTTTGCAGAGATGTTCTCTGTTGTGTTGCAACAGCAGCATCACTGTGCTGTTCCTTCACCTCGAAAACAAAATCCTGGTTACAATGCTGTTGGGTTGGTTTTAGATTTTTTTTTGGTTTTTTTTTTTTTTTTTTTGCGGTATTGGAATTAAAAAATCACCTTTCTGGAGGCAAATAAAGGTAACGCCACACCGTCTATAAGGGCAATCAGGGCAGTGCACAAGTGCAGCACCTCATTCCCTATTTTCTGTTTCTCAATAACATTTGTAGAAGGAAAAAAAAATGAATGTGTTTCAAAAAGAGGTTGATTTATTTTGCATCTTTTCAGACAGCCTTCAGCGGAGAGTGTGCCCTATGGATTCATCTCCACCCATTGGTGTCTGTCACCTCTCCCTTTTTTCCTGTCGTTAGCACTGCTGTAGAATAGGTGTTTGCAACCCAATTAATCACAAGCTCTGCAGTTACTAGGCTCTACCAGCAGCTCTTAATAACAGATCTACCTGGATATTTCTCTCCTCGGATCTTTGCCAAACCACAAGCCATCAGCAGGGTTTAAGCGTGTTCCCGTCAGCTGATACCGTAGCCTTGGTGCTCGAGTGAAAAATTAGTGTCGTGGTTGAGAAGATCCGGTCATACACGTGTAGGGCAACCACGACGAGGAGATCCAGCTGCATGTGGAGAAAGGACAAGAGGCATGGAGATGTTCCACTTCATAGATCTTCTGTGGAAGGGGTGCTTAACGCCCATACATTACATGTGTTTCTACTTCCCGTGTGCGTTTGCTAGGAGAGCATGTGCCAACGGGCTAGGCTGAGATTTTGGGCTGGTTATACTATACAGGCCACAGAGTTTCACCTAGATTTTTTGGTGTATTATTTGCAATGTAAGCCACAGTATTTCAGAAAAGTGTTGAAATCCTTTTCCAGAGAAAAGGACTGTTAAGAGCGTTAACTTGGGCAGGTAAAAACTCTTATTGTGACTGCAGCATCATAGAATGATGAAATGGTTTTGGTTGGAAGGGGCCTCAAAGATCATCCAGTGCCAACCCCCCTGCCATGGGCAGGGACACCTCCCACTAGCCCAGGTTGCCCAAAGCCTCATCCAGCCTGGCCTTGAACCCCTCCAGGGATGGGGCATCCACAGCTTCTCTGG
>WKFP01014674.1:500495-510742 GCA_011057875.1 Pterocles orientalis | reverse complement strand
TTGATAGATTTTCGTTACGACAAATGACATGACTGCTTTTCCTCCAGGCTCATGTTTGTGTTGAAAAGTGTCTGGAAGCAGCAGCTGAGGTGGAGAACCTTGTTCCTCCAGGGGCTGGCTGGTCACCTAGAAGGGGACAGGGCTCTTCCCGGTGGCCACGTCTAGCCTGCCCCTAGAATATGGGGAGCACAGGCTCCTGTGGGATTTTGGGAGGGATGGATCCACAGGTGAGAGAGTCCTGCAAATTTTGATCTTTAAAAACACTCTAAAGGAAGGAAGAGAAACCTGCTCAACTTGGAGGCATGGACTTTCCCAGTCCATGCTGTTTCTGATGACTCAGAATAGATTTAGTTCTTAAAATTCTGCATTTCTATGACTCATACATTCCCAAATTGTTCCTCCTCCCTGCCTCTGTGTCCTTCTCTTCCCCAGCCCTGTGAGGGGAAGAGCCTGCCACTGCCAGGATGGGACCATGGGACCGCTGGTGTCCACAGCTTGGTGTGACGTCCAGTTGCTGTTCCAGCTCTTGCCTTTGCTGGAGCAGGCTGTCTGCAGTGTTTTACAAACTTTGCTTGAGGGCAGGGCAGAACCCTCTGTCCGCACCTGGGGTGGGACTGTGGAGTTTTCTCTTGGGTGCAGCTTGCTGCCTAAGGAGCTGCTCCTCAACTTTGAGGAGGGGGTGAGCTGAATGTGGGGGTCTGGTGTGCCACAGGGGGGCAATAATCCAGGTGCTGGGTCCTTCCCTATCTTAGAATCATAGAATCACAGAAGGGTTTGGGTTGGAAGGGACCTTAAAGTTCATCTCATTCCAAGCCCCCTGCCATGGGCAGGGACACCTCCCCCTAGCCCAGGCTGCCCAAAGCCTCATCCAGCCTGGCCTTGAACCCCTCCAGGGATGGGGCATCCACAGCTTCTCTGGGCACCCTGGGCCACTGCCTCACCCCCCGCACAGGAAAACATTTCTTCCTCACATCTCATCTCCATCTCCCCTCTCACAGCTTAAACCATTACTCCTCCTCCTATCCCTCCACACCCGATCAAGAATGCCTCCCCACCTCCTGTACCTCTCAGCCAAGGTGGGCAGAGGCCTGTTGAGGTTAGCTGCAACCTTGCAGGATTTTTGGTCCTGCGGAGCTGGAGCATCCCTCCCACATAACCAGCACGTTCTTCTTACTGGCTGCCTTCCCTATGGGTATAGGGGTGAAAAAATAAGAGCAAGTGTCCACCCCTTTATGTTCCTTGGCAAAATGCCTGGAGCCCTTTGCAGGGCAGAGTTTTCTCAGCAGGATCAACCAGTTTTTCTGCTTGTATGCACCACACACTAACATCTCCACCTTCCTGAGGACCACCATCCATGTGCCTTGGGGAACCCAGGACCTGCTTTTCATCTCCTAGAGTTTAGACCCTGACCCTGGGGAAGCCAGAACCAAGGATGCTGGCTAGTGCCACACTGTTCAGGTGACAGGCTGTGGGGAGAGGGATGGGTTGGAAACTTTGACTTGGTCCAGCTCCATCATTTTTTCTGTTGGGTCTCAGTTTATAAATAGTTTGGGTCAACCACGTGCCTCTTACTTTGACACTTTTGCAAGGCTGAGGATGCTTTGGGTTTTATACTTAGAAACTTTCCTTTCCTGGCTGCCCCCCAGCTCCCTGCCTGCCAGGAAAGTCCAGCACAAGAGTCAAAAAGGTGCCAGTCTGGATTAACCAGGAGCCTGCCACCGCCAGCGCTGAGCTGTGCCCAGGACACGGCCAGGATGACACCAAGGGGCCAGTAAAGCAACGTGGGTCCTGGGTCAGGGCTGGTCCCCAGATGATGGAGAGGATGGAGGAGCGGGGGTTTCTCCCCTGTCCTCAGTGGTGAGGAAGCAAGCTGAGAAATCAGGTAGGAGAGGTGCTTGTGAAGGACACGTGAACATATGGAAACTATTACCTGCAAAGTCATTAGAACACAGGACTGTCTTCCTTTGCTGAAATTTTTTTTTTTTTATCACATCCTTGTGCGTTTCCCTGCTGAACAGATGGGCATTGCAACACCCACCTGGATGGATGGTGGCTGTGTGGCCAGACTCCGGGGCTGGCGAGTGGTGTGTGCTCCAAGAGCTCTCTCCCAACAGGATTTGCAATGTTGAACAACTGGTGTGACATCGATTGGGTGAAATGAGCAGCAGCCATCTCCTGAGGATGGGTGAGGACAGTAAGGGTGAAGGGAAAGAGCTTGTTTGCAGAGATGTTTGCACTGCAGACCACTCCAGTTTAACTGGTTACTCTGGGCTCCAGCCAGAGTCAATGAAGAGAAGTGATCATGGCATCCTCTTCTTGGGATGCCTGCTTTGGCAGGTAGCTTTATTTTTCCCTGTCAGCCATAGAAAGAGTTTGGAAGGAGCAGCACATCCAGAGCCATTCCTGCAGAGCTGCATCCCTAGCCAGACCTGCAGGTTGTATTTTTCCTAGGAGACTGGCTTTCCTTCTTTCTCCAGGATTACATCGTGACTTCCCAACTCAGATGGCTCCTCCAAATCCTGATGCAGACCCTGGGAGACAGGGTTTGATAGCTTGCTCACTTACCTCCAGCAGTGATGACTTTTATTTCTTTTTCTGAATGGCATGAGAGCTAGAAACATGTGGAAATTCTTCATAGTCTTTGGGTTGTACATGCCACTTGCACGTGGGATGAACTTTCTTGCTGAAGGACAAGTGAGAACACAAGCTGGAACACACTTGACGACCCAGAGGCTGAAGCATCCTCTCCACAAATTACAGTAGATGAAGTAATTTTGATGAGTTGTCGGTTCTAATTCTTCTGTTAAATGCATGATGGTTGGGTGTGATTTCTTAGCACCATCCAAGTCCTCCCCAAAATTGGTTTGTTTGCTGGTGGTGGTGATGGGGAAAGAGAGAAGCCACATTGCCTTCCTCAAACCAGGGAGTACAGCAGGGTCACCTTCAGGGTGATTTCTTTTTTTTTTTGAGCCAAACTGAAGGGTTTAGGTCAGGGACCTGCAATCTACAACATCGCCCTTAAAGGTGAAGCGTGGGGGATTTGCAATGTCTTGTTGGGAACCTCCAGAACTTCACAGAGGCAACAGGCAACACCTCGTGGTGCTTGGGTCCCTCCAAGGTCCTCAAGAAGCTGGGACCTCCTGATCAGAGAGGTCTGGTTTGAGCCATTGGCTATCAGCTAACTTAGGAGACACTGTCCTCTGGTTTCTTTGCTTTTCTCTTGGTGTGTTGAGCTTCAGATGTGGCAGGAGGAAGCGTGGTCTGATACAGTGCTCCTGAATGCCTGCTGAGTTGTTGTGTGGGCAGAGCATGGCTGTCCCTTATTGAGCAAAGAACATCAGTGCACAGCTGTGTTGGGAGAAGATGGGGGAAGAGAAAAAGAGAGACGCTTGTCTTTGAGATCCTCTTCTTACCCTCTCTGGCTTTGGAAATGGATGCAAACTTTGAGTTGCAGTTCAACTTGGGCTCAAGTTGATTATTCTGGATAGGTGCTGAGGTCGACAAATCTAATCTCTTGGCTTGTTCCAGGCTTGTTTCTGTCCCTTGTGCCATTTAGAGGCAGTGCATGATCATCCCTGCTGAGTACAAGGTTGCATGGTTCAGTGTTTCATGCTTGCTGATGACACGCATCTCTCACATCTGCTTGGCTTGTTCAGCTAGACAAGGATGGTGGCACAAGAAGATCAAATCATAGAATCATTTCATAGAATCACAGAATAGTCTGGGTTAGAAGGGACCTTAACATTCATCTCATTCCAACCCCCCTGCCATGGGCCAGGACACCTTCCACTAGACCAGGTTGCTCAAAGCCTCATCCAGACTGAGTCCTTTTCTTATGATAGATATCTATATGATCACATCTTCGCAACTGTGTCAAGGACAGTCATAGCGTTGGTGGTCTGCTGATAACTCTCCAGCTCATCGACTCTCATCTGCTTTGAGCTGGGCGTCCCAAAGCAGAGACCATGCTGGCTTTGTTAAACTCAATAATCCAGCCTGGCTTGTCAACAAAGGGATGTGTTGGTCAGAAAACTTCTACAGGGCTTTAATGGAACTGGTAGATGGAATTTTTCCTGGGTACATCATGTCTTTCTTCAAGTGGAAAGGTTATATCCAGTTTTTGTTTCAGCTGTGTGGAGGCTTTGGCATAGATAGCAGAGTAAAAGCAACTCCTGCCCCAAACTGTTTGAAGTCTGAATGCAAAAGAAGAAAGAGAAAGAGGATGCAGGTGACGAGAACAGGGCTTTTCCTGTCTGTTCTGCATGTCCTGGAGCTTTCCCCAAGAACTGCGTCTTCCAACCCTGCCCTTCCACCCACAAAAATAACAAAATGACGCACTTAGCAAGGAGAGGAGGCTCTTCATCCAATGCGTTGATCTTTGCCTTTCGTTATTCCTCTTAAATGATGAAGACAAAGCTTGGTGGACACTTGCAAGTCCTGAATTGGTATTTGTGTTCTCTCACAAAGGCTTTCTCTATTAACTCTCCCCATGGCTGTAGGAGTCTGTCTCAGAGATGCTGTGGTCCAGATCCACCAGAGATCTCAAAGCACGGAGGTATTCCAGGGATGTGGGTGCTTGCACTCAACCCACAGCGGTGGGACGGAGCGTATTATGTCCATAACCAGGATAAACACATCCATCTGGCTTGGTGCAAACCTTCTGAGGCGGTTAGGGTGTTCTCCAGCCTTCAGTGAGCTGCTGAAATACTGCAAGAGGGGCCGGCTGGAGATGTGTTGCTGAAATGCCCAGGTTGCCTTCTCGGTGCCAGTCAAAATAGCGAGCTTGGCTTCTTTTCTGCGTTGAATGTTGGCACTGAGATCTCTCTGGGGATGGTGCTGGAAGGGCCAGCGTGCAACCGCCCACCGATGACGGGCCTGGTGAACACCTCCTTGGGCTGAAGAGGTGAAAAATGACAGTAATTTCCTGCCCATGCCAACCCAGCAGAAACGTTCTCCCGTGAAGTTTTATGAGGCTGCAGAGCCTGGAAATGTATGAAAGGCAGAAAGGGCTGATCAGCGGAGAGGGAAAAACTGAAAGGAAATTAATGTTGTTGAAACCTTGTGGAAATTTAGGAACTCTTCTGAAGACCCAGGGCCTGATTCTGACCTGACCCAGTGAGGTGGCAAAACCTCATTGAATCCAGCGCCACAGGTTTGCAGACCTCCTTACAGAGACTTCAAGATGCTAAAAGTGTGCAAGAATGGATGGAAAACATGGACACGGAGCAGATGGGTGCCTAGAGGCTGGCATTTCCCTGCTAGGAGGGGTCTATCGTAGATATCAGGAGTTTTGTGGGGTCTCAGGGTGTCTTCAGGAGCAACCCAACTGCCGGTGGGCCATGGAGGCTCCCTGCACCCTGCTTGTTGGTGAGTCCTTCAGGAGATGGCATAGGAAGGGATGTCTCACCCAGCCCCATGTACTTTCAGATATCCTGGCTCCAACCCAGAGGTTGAGGCGCATGTGGGGACACCTCCAAGCCCTGGCTCCTTCTTACACCTTCCATCCCCAGCAGCCAAAGCCCATGGCTTTCCAGGGGCTTTTTCCAACTGTTCAAGGCATCAGGTCCCAGCTTTTCCAACCCCAGCCCATTTCCAGAGCCCTGTGCCCATGCTGCAGACCCAGGAACAGGATGTCCTGGCTTGGTGGGACCTCCAAGCACCAGCTGTTTCCCATGGGCTGGACGGGAGAGGGTGAAGTATCATTGTCTGTGCAAGAGCCATGGGAGAAACACCCGCTCTGGAGGTGGGTCTGTTGTGTCCTTGTTCTACTCTTGCACCGTGAAGGATTTCATTGGTGCTTGGGAGTCCAAAGCAGAGGGGCAAGGGAGAATGTAAATGTGAAAAAAAAAAAAAATTGCAAAATGGAGAAAAAAAAAAATTCTAATTTGCATGTGGGTTTTGGTATTTCATTCCACTCAGCAAAATACTGGAAAATACAGTAATGGCCCTGAGTGGGGTAACGCAATTTTTTGTGAGCTGTTGAATGAGTGGCTTTTAAAAACAACCACTTTTCTTCTTTAATGTTTCACTTGATAATTACTGAGTTATGATAGAAAATTGATGCTTTTTGAAGGATCCAGTTTGAGCTATGGGGAGAATATAGACATGATTTTCCGAACGGAGGGCTGATATTTCATAGAAAACATCGTTATGTCATGAATACCTTTCCCCTCGGGATCTCCAAGTATTTTTGAAGCAAAAGCAGGTCTAGTATCTCTGCTTTAGAGGTGGTGGAAATGAGACACGTAGATGGGATTGGTCTGACACAACAGAGTTTTTTACACCTGAACTAATTGCTTGAGATTCGCTTTATTGTTGCTGGAGACAAACAGACACTTCTCCTCATTTCATCCTAATATAGATGATTAAAATAGGTCAGATGACCAGATTCAACGTATTTATGCAGTGTTTGTGATGGGCACCCAAAGGGAGAGGACGGGGGAGTAGAGACAGCCATGCATCTATACGAGTTTTTTTTTTTCTCTTTAACTACACATGCAAGATATAAATATCTAAATACTCACAGGCTCCTTCCTGTACTAGTATGTGATGATGGATGGATAGATAACCTTTCTCCATAAAAAATATACATAGTTAAGAGTAAATTTTTCATTGTCATCTCCGGCTTGTGTTTAACAATTTCTTTTCCTTATTTTTTTTTTCCCTTGGAATATTGTTGTGGGTGGAGACATCTGACCTGTGTCTAACATAATACTCTTGGATGGGTTTTGTGAGTAATGGCACTGTTATTGTACAACCTCCAGCAAGAACAATTTGCAAAGTGTTGCAAACTTTTCAAAATGACCTGACAACAGCTCTCCAACCAAAGTGGTTTTGCAGGGATCTGTTCCAGCTTTGTAGGGCTTGGAAAGAGGGAGGCAAAAAAAAGGCATCGGAGATCTGTGGAAGCTGCCGTTCACTTTGGGTTTGGGGTATTGGTAAAAGGGCTTGAGGTCTGGTGCTGCAAACCCCACGTAGAGGAGTCATTCCCCTTGGGGCAAGAGCAGCTCAATGTGCAGAATGTTTTTGGAAAACCAGAACCTGGAGTTATAGGGTCAGCTTTATGATTATCTCAGAAGGTTTCTCTTCAGCCATGGCCAACTGGGTGGATGGACAAGTAGAGGCTTGAATACAGAGCCAGGAGACTTGTGCTCAAACACTGCAGGGACCTTACAAATAAGAAGATGGTCACATGAATGTAAATGTGGATGATTACTTCGTGGGCACACTGTTCCCTGGGCTACTAGCCAGCTATGCCACCAGGACGTCAGTCTGTTTTCTTCAGACCTGCTCATGGCAAAATGCAGGTCTAATTGATGTGAAATTAGGGAGAAATTGTACCTAGGAGTGACCCCGATGCACATTGCTGTTGTAGGAACCAAGGTCTTAATGATGTAGCATGGGCTGGTCTGACACATCCAGAAGCCCCAATGTTATTTTTGCTAGCTAACATTTTTAGAAATCAACTTCTCCTTCCCTGCGGGGTTTAGGTCTTCCAAGGGGCTGAACGGAAAAGGTGAATGTTCACAATCAGGTTTTAAACCTGCCAAAAGCCAGCTGTTGGCCAAGATTTATTGCACAAGCCTGTGGCAGACAGGTCTGATGTAGGACTCCCTTGCCGTTGTGCCAATAACTCAGAGAAATCAAATACAGCATCTGGGTCAGATGGGGTGGGACCCTAACATTACATTGAGGTTCTTTGATGGTTATCGAAGGATTTAAGAGGGGTTTTGCTGTGTGGGTGGGATTAGAAAGAGCAGGTTCATGGTGTGGAGAAACCTCCAGGGGTATGGTGGGACCCAGAGTGGCAGGACCACTGGTGTTGACACCCTGTGAATACTGGTGGGGTGATGAACATTCAAGGTCAGGTTGGATGGGGCTCTGGGCAGCCGGATCTAGTGGAAGATGTCCCTGCTTACTGCAGGGGAGTTGGACTAGATGACCTCCATGGTCCCTTCCAACTCAAATGTTTCTATGATTTGCTGTCTCTAATGAAGCAGTGACTGAAAGCATTAGTTAGGGACCCAAGCCCGTGTGTGCCAGGTGCTGCACAAACACAGCAAAGCTGAGACAACCATAAAGAGGGAGAAAGCTGCTTTTTAAATGCAGATGGGGAACCAAGGGCAGGGACAAAGCAAGCCGCCTGGGCCAAGAGACAAGATGGTTACAACAAAGCCAGGAAATCCCCCCAAATTGCCTGAATCTTCTTATCCACGTCTTAACCACCAGACCCCCATGTTGACGTCCTCCTCACAGCAAACTGCCCTTGGTGTTGCTCCATACAGTGAGACCGAAAGCAGGGATGCAAGAGAGACACCAGATTTACCTGGACCCCCAAAGATACGTGATCAACACCCCGCCTGCTCCCCACTGAACAAAACCTCAGGCAGCAATGTCCTGCCCGCGTTCCCTTGCGGTGAGCCCTTCCTCCTTTGTGCTGACACGCTCCTCTGGAAGCACTAAAAATTGGCTTCAACCATTATTAAAATAATGGAGACACCCCAGGGGGTCTTTAACTAGGAGATCTTTAATAATTACTACCTCCAAGACTCTTGCTACTCCATTTGAACCAGGGTTTCTCATGCTATCCGAGTCCTGGAGCAGAGCTCGAGTCCGTTCCCCCAGGGCTACAAGTGCCATGTGAGTTAATTGTCCTCGATGTTTTTCCAGTCACGTCAAGGGCTTCCTTGGAAATGTTATATAGCTGAGAAAGAGTTTATTATTTGCTGTCAGGGGGCAAATAACACCGGGGCATCTCTGAAGACGCCTATAACGTATCTGCGTAATGTGAAGGTTAAAATAAATCAGTAAAAAGAGCCACTCTCCTGAGGGCTGTATACTGTAAAATATTTCATCAGAAGGTCTGGATATTATTGCGCTTGTAATTAATCTTCCTGGTAATAGCACAGCTTGTTTTCTCCTGCCACGTTATCTCGCTCAGTCTTTTCGCCGGCCGCTAGATGTCGGGGAAAACCCTTTCGCCGTCGGTTTTGAGGAAATTTCTCCCAAAATTGGGAGCTGTTGAGTTTCTTCATTTGTTTGAGGTCCAGGAAAGTGTCTGATGTGGCTGGGATCAGGAGATGCCTCGGATGCTGATTTCAGCTGCCAGCATACAAGGTGCAAAGCCAACCTGTCCCCCAGCTTCTGCCTTCGGTCTGCACCCACAGGTCACTTTATACACCTGAAGAGGCTTAGCACTGGTGAAATTATACCCACAGCACTGACCATTATTCACACACTGTATGCAAATCATCTCTATTTTTGTCATTACACCTCCTGAATTTTACCTGGGCTTTAAACCCAGGCTTTCCCAAGCATTCATAACCCTTCTGTTCTCAGAGCATCACATTGCAAGCACGCCATGACTTAATTTTTATGACCGGAGGGAGCAGTTTGTGTCTGTTGGATGAGTGATGGGGACGAATCTTGTGCAACAAATCCAAGCCTGCAAGGAGCCGCGACTCAAAATGGACTTTGGGACTTGGTGGTGAGGGAAAGGTGATGGGAGAAGACACTTTGTGGGTGGCTCTTGCATGCAAGGAGGCCGTCTTGGTGCAGATGTTCCCCTCCTATCACGCATACCCTGCAGAGGGATGGACCTCCTCCCCGGGAAGGGTCAGACTCCTTCACCGAAAGAATTCAGCAGGAAGGTGCCAGAGATCCACATGTCACTCCCTGTCTCCAAAAGTCATTGCAACACTTTTTTTTTTTTTTTCCTCCACAGAGGGGAAAGGAGGAATGAATGCAAACCATGAGTCCCATGAAACGGAAATGCTATTGAAATGTTTTCTTGTTAATTAGCCTCCTCAACCATGCGCTTCCTGACTCTTGAGCAAGAGCTGATTGCTGCAAATAGATCTGCCACACAAAGCCGTGACCTGCCGGAGAGGGCCAGTGCTCCCGTGAAGGGTCGTGTTTGGGAAGAGGATGCTTGAAGGTGAAAGGTTAGTGCAGGAGGACAGAGAGGGGGTCTCTGACATTTGGAGATGATATAAGAAGATGGGGTGTTGGCTGATGAGAAGCTCAACACGAGCCGGCAATGTGCGCTGGCAGCCCACAAACCCCCCGTGTCCTGGGGGCATCCCCAGCAGCGTGAGCAGCAGGGCGAGGGAGGGGATTGTCCCCCTCTGCTCCGCTCTGGTGAGACCCCCCCTGGGGTGCTGCACCCAGCTCTGGGGTCCTCAGCACAGGACAGACACGGAGCTGCTGGAGCGGGGCCAGAGGAGCCCCAGAGATGGTCCGAGGCT
>WKFP01014674.1:463253-497075 GCA_011057875.1 Pterocles orientalis | reverse complement strand
CCCCCGTGTCCTGGGGGCATCCCCAGCAGCGTGAGCAGCAGGGCGAGGGAGGGGATTGTCCCCCTCTGCTCCGCTCTGGTGAGACCCCCCCTGGGGTGCTGCACCCAGCTCTGGGGTCCTCAGCACAGGACAGACACGGAGCTGCTGGAGCGGGGCCAGAGGAGCCCCAGAGATGGTGCGAGGCTGGAGCAGCTCCCGTGCGAGGACAGGCTGAGAGAGTTGGGGGTGTGCAGCCTGGAGAAGAGAAGGCTCCGGGGAGACCTTATAGTAGCCTTCCAGTACCTGAAGGGGTCCTACAGGAGGGATGCGGATGGCCTTTTAAAAAGGGCATGTAGGGATAGGAAGAGGGGTAATGGATTTAAACTGGAAGCAGGTAGCTTTAGACTAGATATTAGGAAGAAATGTTTTCCTGTGCAGGGGGTGAGGCAGTGGCCCAGGTTGCCCAGAGAAGCTGTGGATGCCCCATCCCTGGAGGGGTTCAAGGCCAGGCTGGATGAGGCTTTGGGCAACCTGGGTTAGTGGGAGATGTCCCTGCCCATGGCAGGGGGTTGGAACTAGGTGAACTTTGGAGTCTCTTCCAACCCGAACTGTTCTGTGATTCTATGATTCTACGGTTGGTTCCTTAAGATGAAGCTGAGATGAAAAGAGAGAGGATAAAGATGACTGAAAAAACACCTTCTCTTTTCCAGGACTGATCTAGTTTGTGTCTGTCTTTCTCTTCCTTTCTGGACTAAAGTTGCAGAATTTAGTTCGATATTCAGCTTTTTTCTCCCCTCAATCTGGGACACAAGATAGTGATTGTGTCTGTTAACTGGCTTACAAGGCACTGTTGACTTCTTGCCTAGACATGAGGTGCCTTCCCCAGAGAAGCAAAGATCTGTCTCGTTGCTTGAATCTTCTACATTTTTTCCTGGAAACCAAATGAAAATCACAGTTCTGCAGAGGTTGGGAGGCTGTTGTGACAAAATGAATTGGAGCAAAAGATAATCACCTATTGTTATGCTGCAGAACTCCTTGACCGGTTGGGATTCCTCCAAGAGCCAATTGGATATGATGAATAGCGGTAGTTTCAGAGCTATGCATATTCTCAGGGTCTGCAGTTTTCCACATCTACTGCATGATGGAGAGGAGGGAAAAATAAGGTCTCTAATCAGTTCCAAGGCAGCAGCCTGGAGTCTGTCCTGTGACTTCCAGCTGGTGAGGTGTTTGCAAAGGAACGACTCATGTCTGAAGCAAACACGAGCTGCTGCCCAGTTTTTAAAATGCTAATTTATACAGTCTTTGCTGGAGAAGTTGGGAAGCAGGTGTCTCTTTCCTTCATCTGGATTGAAAAACGTTAGACTTCTGCATAATCTTCCCTACAAAACCGTTTCCTCTGAGGCAATTTTCTTTGCATGTGGCATCCTTTACCATGGGGGTTTTCTTTGCTATTATTTCTCCTTTTGTAGGACTGAGACACCAAGACCCCCAGCTGCCCCTAGATCCCTTACTGCAGTCTCCCCTGTAACGTAACGAGAAAAACACTGAACACGCTGCCCTGTCCTTGCGAAATAAATTCCCTCAATGAGTTGGACATTGGATCCCACCGTGCCCAAACCCTATTTGGGCAGACTCCATGCTAGACCCAGGGACGTGAGAATTAATGTAAAAGTGCCCTCTCGTGGCAAATAGAGTAGGTATCATTCATCATCATTTTGGGGAAATCCCTAAGGGGTTGTGATTTGTGTGTGGTTTCCAGCCCAGACACACATGAACAAGAGGGATGGTGTCACTGTGACATCTACATGTTGACCTGCTCCAAATTATTCCTGGAGGCACCCAGGGGTTGGTGGGGTTGGCTTCCCTCAGCCAAAACCAGCTGGGAGCTGGCAGTGGTGGGCTCAGGGAGGAAACCACGTTTTCTGGGGGTCCAGAGTTAACCAGGAAAGGTGCTGGTCTTGCAGCAGGGTGGTGGTGGGAGGCTGACTCTTGGGAACTTGCAACCAACAGTGAGCTTTCAGGGTCTGGAGTTTCCTTTGCTTCAGGGAGATCTGCTGGGAATGAAGTGTTTGCAGCTGCAGAGCAGAAACCAGACTTGGGCAACCCTCCTGCCGTGAAACCGTGAGCCGGCTTAAAACAACACTTTCTTGTAGAAGAGATGATTTAATAATGAAAAACCTAATAAAGCAATCAGGGGCTTTTGTTCTGCCTGTTTTCAGGACAGTGATTCAGTGCCGCTCGCTATATTAGCTGCTCCTGCACATTGTCCGAAGCAGTCATCCATTACGTACCTAATTAATCAGAAACCTGGGTAGACCTGTGTCTCCATGATACGAGCCGTAAAAGGGGAATTTTATGGACCTTTTTCCCTCACTTCCTTTTCATTAGGAGAAGGGACATGTGGTTTTCCTTGCACTAATGATTATTCTGGAGCACCCATGACATCTTCCTTCCTCCTGCTTGCTCTGCCACTTCCCTTGCTCCATGGAAGACAGATGTACGGCTGGGCTAGATGGTCTTAACTTCTGAGGAATTCACCACTTCAGGAAGGCCAAAAGCATGGCAGGAATGGGATCAGCTCTCCCAGTCCAGCTCAGCCATATGGAGACAGGCAGGTAGACGAATGCTACAGGAACCGTGCTCTTCTGTCCAGAGGAGGTCAATGTGGCCCAGGTGGGATGGTTGCTACCTGGCTTTGCTGTGCTGCGCCTCCACCTCCATACTTCATTTCCAGTGACATGTTGGTGCGTAAAGCTGGGATCTCATCTTCTTTTGTGCTCATGTGATCAAAGGTGGCTGAAAGTTCCCACCTGAAGACACTTCTCTGGCGAAGAAGGATGAATAAGAGAGGGTCAAGCCACTGTGAGGGGGGTGAGGCAGTGGCCCAGGTTGCCCAGAGAAGCTGTGGATGCCCCATCCCTGGAGGGGTTCAAGGCCAGGCTGGATGAGGCTTTGGGCAACCTGGGCTAGTGGGAGGTGTCCCTGCCCATGGCAGGGGGGTGGAACTAGATGATCTTTAAGGTCCCTTCCAAACCAAATCATTCTATGATTCTGCGGGGACTGCTGATCAGAGGCACTGTGGAGGTATGGGGCAAACCTGAGGTTAGTCCTTCAGGACAGGAATGAGGTGCTGGTCACCTGCTGGTGTGATACAGTGCCCATCTGAGGAAGGATTGTCTTTTACAGGACCTAGTACAAGGCACAACTGACCCAGTGCTGGGCTCTTAGATCCTTCTGGAATACAAGCGGCAGCAATTCTAACAATGGCCATAGATATGCACTTTGCTGGGTTAAGTGAAGCAACATTACTGTCACGACGATGGAGGTTAAAAAAAGCTCTGAGCATTGTGATTCCTTCCACACATTAGCAGTAAAAGGGAAGAACCAAAAATGACGTGAAGTGCCCAGGCCAGAAAAAGATGGGAGGAAATGCCAGTACAGCACAACCTGGACTGGTCAAAAACATGAGTCAGCCTCTCCTCAACATTCAGCTTGATGTTCATGAGATTATACAATAACATACAGCTTTGATGGTCGTGTTTTCAGATCTTCACTTTCAGTTTGTTATGACTGTGCCTGTTTTTGAGCTGCTATTTTTGTCTGGAAGCTCGTGGAGGTCCAGCTTTGAGCAGGAGGTTGGTCTAGAGACCTTCGCAGGTCCCCACCAGCTGGCACTGGTCTGATTGCATGATGCTTATATAATACCACAACCCAAAAAATAGGTGGGTTTGGTCTTACTCTCAGCTTGGAAACCTTTAACAACTTTTTTCACTTCTGTGGAGACCTCGCTCCCATGAGGGTCCTGCAGCTCCTTCAGGACAGCAAAGGTCCTCCACTGAAGGTACCGATCTGCACGGGACCCTCAGGATGCTACTGTAGTAGTCGTGATTGATAACAGCACTATGTTGGGGGGCCACTTTATCAGGAAACACCATGACGGGAATTATAATCACCATTTAAAGGCATTTTCCCCCTTCCTCTGGTGAGTTATCAGATTACAGGAAACGAGAGCAGTTCTGCTGCCTTATTATGAGAGATGGATGCTACTGTTTGGAGCGTTTGCCCATCAATCTACTTCCTTGACACCCTCACTCATCAGGGGATGCACTGCTCATTTGATGTGCAAAGGCTTCCCAAAGCTCTTTTACTTTGCTCCCTCCTTGCTGGTGGATTTATCTCTGTTCTGCAAAGCACCAGTATTTATTCCTCTGCTTCCCCAAGCTTCCCCCTCCCAGCGGCAGGCCCACTTGCACGGAAAGATGGATCTCTATTTTCTTAAATGCTCAGGTAATTATGTTCATTCTGCGAGTGGTCTCAGTGGGGAGCTCTCCAGAAAGCCCTGTCTACAGTTGCAAATCCTTTTTCAATATGGCAAGTGCCTGTAGCTGACCTCTCCTCAACCCAAACTGTGCAGCCAAAGCCCCCCAACCCCCTGATGGCCACGTTTTGGGGGAGTTCAGCATCTCTGTAGGTCTCCTGATGGGTTTCAGTGGGCTTTATAGCTCTTTCCCTGTGCCTTCTCCATCCCTCTGTTGGGTGAATCATAGATTCACAGAATGGTTTGGGTTGGAAGGGACCTTAAAGATCATCTCGTTCCAACCCCCCGCCATGGGCAGGGACACCCTCCACTAGACCAACCTGTCCTTGGACACCTTCCGTTGCAGCCCCAGGTGGATACAACCTCTTGGGTTCATGTCAAGCATCCAAAGGGGAGCACTGAGAGCACCTCAGATGAAACTTGTTGTGGTACCCAGCACCATCCCTCCAGGTTCTGACATCTTCTAGGCCAATTCTTGTGCTTTGACTAAGCCCTCGCTCCCCATCTGAGTTTGGGAGGTGGGACTCAACCTTACTGCTCTCAGGGATGACATGGGGGTCCCGACAGACAGAAGGTGCCTTGGTTTCTACTCTTCTCTGTGCTCCCATCTCTGCTCTCTGGTCTGTTATCAGCACAGGTTGGCTGTGATCTCCATGTCCCAGCGCTGCAGGATGGATGCGCCCAGGGCGATTTACCCTGAACAACCAGTAGCTATTTTATTCATCTAAAGCCAAACTCTGCTCTCAGCATGCAAATGCTTTGGCTGAGACTCTGCAATCTTTGTGACTGATATCACCTATGTTCGTGTTGCTGTTTATTTTAATTTAGCCAAGAGTTACAGCTACCCTCGCAGCCTCTTTCTCCTTGCACCCGCTTAATCCTCACCATCATCATCACTTTCACAAGGGTTTCTCTTCTAAGCGCGTTTTGCATTGAAGTCGTCTGGCTTGCTTTCTGCTTGGCTCCCTAAGAAAGCACAATTTATATGATCATGTTCTTGCACATGCCTGTGTCTGTCTGTTTATCTCTTCAAAAACCATTAAGTCTGTTGGACACTTTAAGCCAGAGAAAGGGGGAATTTCTAATATACTTTGTGAACCCAAGCAAGCAAGAGGAAAAAAATCCTGCTAATGCTCGGTGGAAGAAAGGGCTGAGGGGTGAGCACAACCCTTGCTAAACATCAGAAAACCAAAGTTGGGGGGACCAGGGTCCTTCGGTTGCATCCTCATGGGAACAAGTGGTGGTGTTGATACAATTTGCTGTTCAAACATTACAGCATCCCAGAGATGTGGCCAATTAACCCTGAAGTAAACTGAGGCAGGATACAGGCATTTCAAAGGTAAATAGCACAAATGTCTCATAGTGTTTCTCATCTATGTTTTATATCTAGGAAGACTGGTGTGAAGTCACAGGGCAGGTTTTTTAAATTATTATTATTATTATTAAAAGACCGTCTGCCATGGCAGACATAAAAGAGATATCATGTTCATTGCTCATTCCTTGGGCTGCGCTGCACATGTTTGAGTGCAAACACATCCTGTCGAAAAGGAATTTCCAGTCCAGTTAGGCTGATAAATTGGCGCTTCCCCACAGAGACTCCTGTTAGACTTTTCGGCTTAGTGAGACCTTGGTATCATTACAAGGATGCTTTCCACCGCTAGCGTGTGGCACACAGACTGACTGTCCTGGCAGGGAGGTGTGTCTGGGTGTCTTGGCAGCCTTCCACGGTGCTGCATGGTTTTAATGCCAAATTATAAGTATTTTTGCTCCACGGTGAGGATGCAGGAAGGGACATGCAAGGGGGGGTGTGGTCTGTGATCCTTCCTGCTCATGTCTGGAAGTAGAAATTGGGCACGATGTGTCCCTATGGCCTCTGGAAAGGATACGCTCCTCTCACTTGCCTGGTGATGAGCATCCCATGTGTTTTCATTGAATCATAGGATGGTTTGGATTGGAAGAGACCTTAAAGATCATCCAGTTCCAACCCCCTCGCCACAGGCAGGGACACTTCCTCATCTCTCCTGTAGCCCCCTTTCAGCACTGGAAGGTGTCCCTGGAGCCTTCTCTTCTCCAGGCTGAACAACCCCAACTCTCTCAGCCTGCCCTTGGATAGGAGCCACTCCAGCCCTCAAAAGGGCTGGACAATGAGAAATGTACCTCTGTTATAAGGATGGAGATATGTGGTCTGCAGACAGCTAGAAAGCACCAGGTTAAGAGCATCAACAGAAGCTCTAAGGCAATGGCAGATGTAGGTAAAGGCTTTGGTTACATAAATGTCCATTTTTCAGCTCAGTGAAAGGAATAATTAACAATCCCCCATGTCTTAGGGACAGTGAAACGCAGCATGGGTACCTCAAGGAAACACCCAAGAGGTTCATAAGGTTTCTGTTCCTTTTTCCCAGCAGAGGATACCACTATACTGGCAATATACTCTCCATGTTGCTGATATCCCTCTCCACAAGCAAAACTGGACCAGCAAGATGATTCAATTCTGTCTACATGGGCTTGTTTCAGGATTTCTGCTTGGTTGGTTTGTTTTGGTTTTTGGTGGTTTTTTTTTTTCCATACTGATCCTATCTCATCTCTCTCCTTGCTTTCTCCAGCTGATAAAAATGTGTTAGAGATACAGTCTAAGGGAAGGCTGAGAAATAGGGATTTTGGGGCACAAACCACACATGCATACAGATCTGGGGATAGATCAAAGAAACTGCTCCTTTTGTTTGTTTGTTCAAGTTTGAAGTTTGCAGGTTTTGCTACAAACAGTCAACATTTTACAAAAAAAAAAAAGAATTGGCTTGTGTCCCCTGTTTGTCCTCCTGGGTGAAAGACCCATTTTGGTGTCCCAAGCATCCTCTCAACAGCATGCTGTGGGGATGTTTTTCTGGTGGATCTGCAGTTAGTGTATTTGCAGAGCAGAAGAAAGAGTTAAAAATCTCCAAAACTGGGAGAGAAGAAGCCGAAAACCTTGGGATAATGATATGTGGAAACCCGTGGGGTTTGAGGAGTTGACCTTGTTGACATACACAACACAAATCTTTCCTGTCCCTCCATGAAGAAGGCATGACTTGGACACCATGGCTGGGGCAGGACCAGAAAAGCTTGGAGTGTTCCAAGGGGAAAAACAGAGCAGGACACATGGATGTGCTCATCTACAAAGGCTTGGCTGGAAATGTAAGAATTTAAATGAACTCTCCAACAGGAGAAACACGCCAGGCCATCATAACAAACAGCAGGAGACAGAAGTGCAAATTCACTCCGGCATTGTCCTGCCAGGCTCCAGCGATACAGCCAGGGTCGGCAGAGGGGTGGTGGAGAGGAGGGAGGAAGAGGGCTCCTGGGGAGGGAGGTGCTGGCAGGACAAGATTAAAATGTCCGTAACTTGTAAAAGAGGAAGTGGAAGAGCAAAGAGATAAGATAAACCCATAATGCCAGCTGAGGAGACACCTAGGACTTGCTCAACCCCGTTGCCACCAGCACTGGGGACTCCTGGTCTCTGCAAGGATTGCTGGACTTTGAGCAATGAGTACAAACGCACCCTGATTTAAAAGGTTTTCTGTTTTCTGCATTCTGTTTTCTCCAGTGCCTGCTAGCGATGAACCTTGCTGAAGCTTTTACAGTGTTTGAGATGTTCGCTGCTTCTCCCTTGTAGATCTTCTAGGGTCTAATAAGGACAGAAACCATATACCTGCTTTTCCTCAGGGGGGACGTTTGTCTTGTCTCCTTCTTCCTCTTTCCCTCCCTCCTTCACAAAACATGTTGGAACTCAAATACTTTGGAAACGGCTGCTTTTCTGTCAAATTAAGTGGAAATCGGTGAAGGGGCTCAAAAATTGCTAGAGAAAAAGCAGACGGTCCGTCAGACAGATATATACTCTCTCCCACACGCTCCATGAGTGACTACACAAACTTCATCTTCTTAGGGTGCAACAAATCACTCCCTCCTTCGTTAAACCCTGGCAGCAAAGAGAATTTGCAGCCCTCGGTGTTTCTCGTCAGTGGAGTTGCTGTACTTATATTTTTCCTTTGCAATATCCTATTTCTGCAGAAGAAGGAGTTAGAGCCTGCAGTGTTGTTTTATTTTCTGTCATTCCTTTTGTGCTTACTTCAGGGTGGTGGTGATGAGTTCTATGGAAAAAAAAATGTATATAGATGACTGCAAATTGGGAATGTTGTGGGTAGGAAATGCTGTGGATGCCTGTAATCTCCACTGTGACAGCTTGGGGAAAATAGAGAGCCTCTCATGGAGGTGTAGTTTCTGTGTGTCCTCAAGTACAAGTGGTTATATCACGACGGAGAGACAGGCTTACGTGCATTTGATCTGACCAGCTTAGACAGCAGGGAAGGTCAAGGTGCTTGGTCTGTCCCATGAATGGGAGAAGTCACAGGGAGCTGCTCGGCCAACAGGCTCCGTAGGCACTTGCCAACAGCAACACAATCCTGATGGTAAATAAACAACCATGTGCTCCAGCTACTGTGCCCTAAGTTGTCCCCCTGCAGCCCTGGAGCTCTCCTTTGCCTGTCCCCATGGCTGTCTTCTCCTCATGCTTGGGGCAGCCTCGTCCCCCTATCCAGAGTGCACCAAAACTCAATGTTGCCTGTGCCACTGGGATGCCTTTATCCAGCCGTGCCTTTGCACCACACTGTTACTGAGGCAGAGCCAACTTCAGGATCCCTTTCAGGGTGGAGGGCTATGGTCCGCTTTGTCCTCTACAGTTCTTTGTCCAGACCCCAGGACGAGGTGACCGAACCATGGACTCTCTCCCTCCTGGGATTCCTGCGTGTGTGAGTCTGATTTTGAGACCAGGGTTTCGCCTATTGCTTGGCTGGCAGAGTAGACTTTGTGGAACTCAGTTGGAACTAATTTCACCAAAGATCAGGCAATGGAAGGGCCAAATGGGGCAAAACTCTGAGAAATGGGGACCTATCTGCAGAGAGGATGGGGAAGCCACGTCCTGACCTCCATGCTGTCTCCTCTTGCCCTTTGCCCGTGACATTTACCTGAACCCCAAACCTTGCAAGACACCGACATTCTCTTAATGTGTGCCCACGTGTTGCTTAGATGCTGGGGATCTGAAAATCAGCTGTAGCCCCTATGTTCTTCCTTACTAAAGCAATAGATAGCAAATACACCAAAAGAATGTTTGGGGTGCTGTGTCTTGGCATAGCAGGGAACAGTAGGCTCCTGATTATGGCCTGAGAAAGGGTTTCAAGTGGCATTTGTCTCCAGGGTGGGGATTAGACGCATGTCTCCTTTGGATCTGGAGGCTTTGCACGTAGATTTAAATGGTCCCTGCAGGGCTGCCTTTGTGTCAGTGCCTAATTATTATCTTGGCAGATATTTTTTGTCCATATGGCACAGAAAATATCAATTGCAAGAGAAACCACGGAGCTGGGTTTGTTCTGCCACGCTGGAAGTAGCTGGAGGAACAGATTCCCAGCTACCCAAGGGTTGTTGTGGGTTGGTCTTCCCCCATCCCTTGGGGCAAGGCACATTAGGCTTAGCCCTGGAAGGCTCCCTGTGAAGGCTCTTCAACGTCAGATGGTGTTTTGAGAAGGGGTGAGCAGTATGTCCCCCTCAGTGGTAGAGGAAGGCAGAGACACTTGGGACAGGAGACAGAAACTTGGAAAGAAGCATCACTGAGTTTAGTCCCCTGCTTTCACAGACAACTTTTTAATGGGATTCAGTACAAAGAATATTTACTCTTTATGCTTCATGCCCAAAACACCACCCTAATCATCCTATAGCACATGTCAACACCAACTGTAATGTGCCACAAGCCAAGGCTGAAGAGAGATTGGGACATTGCTAGTTTCTGAAGTATCCCACAGAAGCAGAGTCCCCAAGCATGTGTGCTTCATGCCTCTGGAGAAACGTGCTCGTGGAGAGGTCTGCTGCACAAATGGTCTGTTTTTGGAGTGCTCCCATGGGAGGTAATTTTGCAACTCAAAGGAACCAGCAGCCAGAGGAATGCCTGAACCACAGGGAGAGGGACCACAGCCTTTTGAAAATCTTTACAGCACCAGCAGCTTGGTCCTGCTTGAAGTGCTGCTGAAATGCAATCGTGGTGATGCTGGAATCCAAGAAAACAGTTTGATGGCTCACTCCAGCTGGAAATGGGAATATGCTCCATGATGCTGTGGGTCTTCCATGTGGGCTTGAGCTGCCCCTCAGGGATGCCATTGAACCCCGCGGTGGGAGGAGAGGGCTTGTCTCTGCATGGACCAAGCAGAGGCAGCGGTGGAGCTGCTGGGTCCTGCTCTAGGTTGGGCAATCTTTGATCCCACACTGCTGTCCAGGAGACAGGAGGTCTGACTGGACCGGATTTCAGTTTTATGGGACCTTCATGGTAGCTCCCCAAGCTGTCTGCTTGGCGCTCCATGGAGGAGTCCACCGTCATGTCTAGCAGGCTGGACGTGATCGATGAGCTGCCAAATCAAAAGCCTGGTCCCAGAGAACAGAAATAAACTCCAGGGGTGGGAATCTTCCCCGAGAGGCCCAAGGAGACAACCAGACAGGATTTTAGAGTTTTATTCCTTCCTTAATTTCTACAAACATAAAAAGAAGTTGAACAAGGCCAAGAAGCTGATGTCCAATGTTTCGGGGGACTTTTGGTATTGCAGTTGTCTCTTGGTGGGAGACATTCCCATAAAGCTCCCCCGGACTTGGACATGGATATCATTAGAGCAGGTGTCTTTGTTTTTAAGAGATGCTGTAGCTCTGATGTTTCTTTTGTGTCTGAAACGAGTGGAAAATTGTCAGTAGGTCTCCTCTGGGCTGTTGAACTTCTCCTTATACAGACAGGGCCACCTCTGCCAAGCACTGCCTGCCTGAGGAAGGGTGAGTATGGGAGGACCAGAATAGTCCCTGAAATCCCATACTATTTTGTAAAAAGCAGTAGGGGGAAGATCCCTTCGACTCACAAGTAAATCTCCACCTGTACAGACACAAATCCATGCCCCCCTCTCCTTTTTTCTTCCTTTAGGCAGAGCATCTTCAGCCAAAAAGATGCCCATCAACCATCTTTTACTGTTTGATTTAGAGCGAGACATAACAGGTCATTACATCCCTGGGAGAGGACTGTCTGTTCCCCATGCATCTTGGTCCCTCCTCCCTCATGGTCCCCAAAGGAGCCACTTTGAAGAAACAACCCCTGGCACGTGCAGAATGCACCGTGAGAGGCAGACTCGTCTTTCAGGGCTGGGTCCCAGCAGGGAAGTTTGTTGTTCAGTCTGTATATCACTCCACATGGACTCCAACATGACAACCCCATCATAATATTTGTGAGGAATCGCTTCCTCAGCATCTTACGTTACACTAACATCAACGCTTTAGAGTTGCAAAGGGAGACTGGGGGTTACGAGTTGCTAGCTGTAGGTCATAAAACATAACAATCTAAATTCCTCCTTTCTTTTCATTAAAAAAATAGCAACTTACAGTTAACTGACTGTTTCATTACTTTGGGGGCTTGGGAAGGGAAGACCATCACATCTTTGAAGCATACGGATAGGTGTTCATGGGTCTTTGCTCATTCAGATGTTGGCATCGCTATTGGACAAAGGCAAGGGCTGTCCCTCATGGATGGTCCTTATCCTGGCAGCTGGAAAGTTTCCCTCAGCTCCTGGTGATCTCTGTGGAAGCCAAGGCTGCTTCATAGCTCACAGTTCTTTAATAAAGGTCTTGTAATTGTTGCAAACTGGTGCCAACTCTCTGCTCAGTCCAGTGAGTCCCAGGTGTGGACACCTGGCTCCTGCCAGCTACTGGCATAAGGGACTCATAAATATGTAGTTCTGAGGAGCGTGGGTGCCTCTGTGATGTCTGTTCTGTCTTTATAGTTGATGGACATCTATTTAACCGACCATTCCATTGATTTAAGCACCTTGTGGTGCTTTAGTGCCTAGAGCATACCCGAAGTGTCTAAGATACCCGATTAAAGCTGCAGATGCAACCAAAGACTTATGAGAGACTGTTGCCCTTCAAAGGGCCAGCTGGAGCCCAGGACAGGAGCTCTTAGGGCAACCCAAATGACAAGGCACCTCTGGGCAACTGGATCCTGTCCCAGGTGGATAGCTCTCTGGGCTCCATGGTCTTTTTGACTGGCCTCTCATATAATGGAAGTTGAGGTACATAATGAATTTGGAGACACCTTCACAAAGGCACCTCAACTAAATGCCTGAATCCAGGAGTGAGGCTCAGTTGCTTTGATGTAGGTGTCTACTGTCATGTTAGACGCTGCAGAACGTCCTTGTTGAGATGTTGAGAGAGGTCCAACACTCTTTCTGTCCTGTGTCATGGTTAGCAGCCAGATGTCCCATGGAATCTCACCAGCTTTCTGAGTTGAGGCCATTGACTCCACGCATGATCTAAAGACTTTTGAGATTTAGACTTGCAGCCTCAGTATCAAGAGAGACTCGGGGAACAAACTCACTCCTCAGGCATGCCCTGTTATCTGAAAATTCCTGCTTTTCTGCAGAGCCCTGCTGCAAGGCACTCAGTACTTACTGAACTCCTACTGTTGTATGTGTAAACGTGCTCTGGTTGAGGAGCAGCAGTAGTCCCAGACACCTTGCCTTATACACCTTGTCCAAAAGTTTTCAGATGTGGTCTAAGTCTTTACGTAGGATCCAACCCTGAATGCCTGCTGGTGTACCTTACCACTCAAAGGCTTCAAAACACTCTGGAGCCCACAGTGGTGTGTTGTAGTCTGTCACAGGTGCAATAACGCTAGCTAGAGATATTAACCCTGAATTTCACACCCAGCCAGACACCAACCCGTTATTGTCAAATCTACCCCTACACCGCTCCTATGGTTACCCTAGCATCTGATGTTATTTCTCCAGCATGAGGTATGGATAGGCTTAAAAGACAGACATTCTCTAATCCCAGACCTGTCTCTGCTGCGAAAGGTAGGAGTTTTCTGCCCGAATTTAGGTGTCTTCAGTGTAGCTTGATATCTGAGTTTGTAATCTAAATGCCTGCTACAGACAGTGGAAAGGATGAGCCTCACCCCGGCATAATTCATCCAGTACCAGGTCACGCAGCCGGATCAGATGATCTGTCCTTCAGACCTGCCTCTTCTTTGCACTACAGTGGAATCCAGACGCTGAGGTCCGACCTCAAGGGCTCATCTACCTGCTCGTAGACATCTAGTACACCTTGATGCCCTAGAATATCCCCCACAGCCTCCAGCTTCCAATATAGGAAGAGACTTGTGTCCCATCGGTCTGGGGTCATATCGAACAGCTCCAAGTGTTTATAAATGTACCATGCATTGAGCTGACCATGCTTCTAACACGCTATTTCCTTACTTTTTTCTCCTAATATCTTCCACCTTTCCCCTGCATTTTAGCTTGACTCAGTCCAGCTGGAGGAACAAAAGAAACCACTGATGGAATGACCCTGGACTTGACTATGGGCTTACCATGGACTCTGACCTCCCCTTTCCATTTTTTTCCATCATTCCCACGGAGCAAAGGGGAATAGGTGGCAAGACTCTTGGCTTTTTACTCTGACCTCTGTCACAAGCTGCTGGAAATAACATGATCTCAATTTCCTTATCTGCCGCACGGCAGAGATAGCACGGCTTTGCCTGGGGTTAGAGGTGGTTCTAACGAATGTTTGTACAGTGTCCGGAGATATTCAGATGAAAGGCACTACAGAGCTATTAAGCAGTCGTGTTATTTATTGTGCTTTCCCAAGTGGGTCTCCTTAGCAATGTAGTGTGTAAGTAGCGTAATTCTAGCACCCCCATTGACATGCAACCTGCCGTGCTCCCCACAACCCTCAGGAATTGAACAGCCTCTGTGTAATGGTCATCTTGTTTCATAAAACACAATTGCCTGATTTTTTGCTCTAATAGGATGGTTCCCCCCCCAGGAAATCTGTTCTGTTCAGTTGAATTTGATCAGGATGGGACTAAAATGATGTCCTGTTGAGTTGCACTTCTGGAATTGGACAAGAGTCTTCTTTCTGGTGCTCTTGAATGCTGTGCTGTAACTTCTCAAGGGCAGCAGGGAATCAAGTGAGAAGATTTGGATTTTTTACAGTTTTCTTATTGGAATGATTTCTTCCTTTGGTCTCATTTACTTTCATTACTTTTATGTTTAGTATAAGAGAGAGAAAGAGGCACTTGGTGATGCAATTCATTTAACTTACTAAGTCCAGGTGGAGATGTGTTATGTCCTAAATATGCTCTTGATGACATCACCAAGCAATTCAAACCTCCAGTCTAGGGGAAAGTGTCCTAATTATTTTTTTTTACAGATGTCACCATCAGGACAGTTGGTAGTTTTGAAGTCACCACCAGTTTTAACACAGCCAGCACTGGTTTCTCTGGCCTCTGTGCTGGGCTGAGGACTGTTTTGAAAAGGTTTGCCTCCTGGTTGTGATGCACACGCTACATCTAGGGACTGCAGCCTGGAAAACGCCATTGGAAACCATATGAAAATGTGCTTTATGGAAGAATTTCCAATGCTTTCTACTTAGATGTTTCTAGACAGGCTGGACATACCAGAGGGAATTACCTTTCTAGCAGGGTTTCAGTGGATTCAAATCCAGACAGAAAGTAGAACAAAGAATGGCAGCAAGCAGAGTCTGGTCGTTATGGATTTATGTCTCAAAGTTGATGGCTTGTTAAATTGATTTATTTTAAGATTGTCCATTGTTTTTTGTTGCACCTTTGGAATTCCTTTTGTGTTTTTTTCTGTTAAACTTGTCTACTACAATCTGCTATGTACATTACCCGCCCTGTAGAAGTTGGCTAATAGGATAAAAATTAAGAAGAAACTGCTTAGATTGAATCACTCCTTTCTCTGAATCTTGACTTGAATGTGGAAATAGGAACATAATTTCTTTGGAGACCTTCAGGTTTCTGTCAAAGCTGGTTGAAAAATCAACAGGTGGAGAAATCTGTGGGGGTTAGATGGATGACAGACTGAATGACCATGTAAATCTAATTTCCAGGGGAAAAAAAAATAAAGTTACATCATAAAACGGTAAAGTGAACTCACAAGTGGTTCCCTCACTGTATTTCCTGTACTGAATAGAGGAGAAGCAAATTGGGGAAAACCTTAAACCAGGTTTGAATTTGGGGATTGAGGCTATCTTTAAAATAAATTATTTTTTTAAAACAAGTCTTGATTAGACAAACATTTCATAGATTTTTGAAGGACTTCCTTTAGTGCCAAATGCATCTAATTTGTCCATCCTGTGCTCATCACTGGAAGAAATCTGAATGAGTTGTCCAAGTGGTGAGGGAGGGAGGATATTACAAAATCCTAATCATTGAGTCTTTAGTGGATATCCTAAAGCAAATGAGTAATGGCCCCGGTGCAGAGCAGGAGTTATCCTAGCAGAAAATTGCAGTGTTTAACTTACACAGGATTTTAAGAAGGAATCAATGTTCTTGGAGGACTGGGGCTGGGGCATAAGACTGACCATAGAAACCAACAGTACAGATATTATCTTGGGAAAAAGTCTGATTTCGTGTACGTCATCTGTCCAGCAAGACCAGTGTGTGCTTCCATGGGTTGCTTCCTTTGCAAAGAGGAAGACAACAAGCTAGGAGGCAACCTGGGTGAATGGGAGAAGTGATGCTGCAATGGAGAGAGACTTGAGACCTTTGAGTTGGAAGAGTCACCTTCAGGGAGACCTTAAAAGGGACACAATTTCAGTCCAATACTGACCATCCAAAGGCATTTCAAACTTCCAGGGGCCAAATGTTTTAGATATGGAGGCAAAACACTGCAGGGATTAGACCCCCTCCAGCTGGTTGTCCTCTCTCCTGGGACCTCACGTTTCATCTGCAGCAATGGAAAATGTGCTGGGTGCAGAAGACTTTATTTAGGTGCTCGGCAAAATGATGTTTGGACCGATAGGATTACCTCGTTGCTCCTGGTATGTGAAGTTCAAACCTTGCATGGCACATTTATCACCCTCTCTTCACTCTCAGAGGAGGGGGAAGGGAACAGTAGGAGGGAAAAGAAAGTGGGAGGGAGGAGAGGGGGGACCCATACAAGGGAGGAGGTTGTGAGGGGCGCGTCTTCCCATCTCGAGTGATTTATTTTTCTTTTGGGAAACATTGAAACTTCCAGGTTGAAATTAATGGGACAGAAACACTTTCCAGGTGCTCAGAAGTGCAAAAGTACAATAAATCAAAGGGGCAGCCTAAAGGAGGAAGCTTGTAGCCAAGGGAGACAAAAACAGGCAGAAGAGAAGACTCCTGAAGCTGTGTCTCCTCTGATGTGTCAGACGGTCTCCAAGCTCCCGTGGTGCAGTGAAGACATGTTTTTGGGTTGCACGAGGGGCTTTTTTGGTTTGCTCCAGCCTGACGGTGGAGGAACCTGTTGTAGGAGCTCATTGTCTGGGTCTGAAGCAGAATGAGTAAGACAGGACACATCTGGAGAGGAACAGAGGGACAGGAAGGACTGAAAGGAAAAATTGGCAAAGGCAGATGACAGATTCACCAGTTCTCTCTCGTTTTCACACTGGGACCCCAGAGCTGTAGGCTAGCTCTCTGCTCATGTCCCGATATCCTCCAAAATTACATTTATTCAGCTCTTCTTGAAGAAGTACAGAGCCAACCTTAGGGCAGATGGCCCCAACATGAGATCTGCCTCCAACTTCCAAATTGTCCTCCTGATGGGGAGGAGGATGAGGAGTTGCATCAAGCTTAAGCTTTCTACCCTCATTCAGGGAAGCACGGCTCCATCCCACCTCACTGACGAAACCAAAGGGATCTGATCACCAAAGGGAATCCTGGTCCAGGGCAATGATGACCTTTTTCATCTGTAGCATTTGCTTCACAATAAGTCCCTCAGTGCCCATCACCCCAACACCGCTGGCTTTGTTCTCACATCTCCATCAATGACATTATTTGTTTATTTTTTTTTTTTAACCATAGAACATGTACGACGGGGGTTCTCATCAGAAAAACTTTCAATGTCATGTGGAAAACGGGTCATCTGAACCCTCAAAAGATGGAAGCAGCAAGACCGTGTTTTTGGGGAAACTTTTCCCCATCTTTTTCACACATCAACTCCATAATTTATTATTATTTCTTATTATTTATTTCTTATTATTTGCTATTTCTATAGTGATAATACCTAGCAACTTTGGAGCAGCTCTGGCCTGTGATGTGCTAGGTGCTGTGAAAACATACAGGAGAAACCCAGGCTCAACTTTCTTTTCTATTTCTTCTCTATTTATCTCTCAAACTGTGCTGGGCTTGTCCCCACTGAGCTTATTATCAATTAGTCGACTTGCTGACAGCTGTGGTGCACAATGAGTCCGTTCCCTATTTGAGATGAGCCATTGGTCAATTAAGCTAATAGTGAAAAATCTCTGGGCGTAAGAAAGGAAACTTTTACGAGCTAATGTTAAGTGTGTGAGAGCTCAGGGAAATAAAAGCCCTCTACAATTATAACAGGGGAAAATGAGAACCCCGGCTCATTAATAAACAAAGAGCAGGATGTAATTAATAAATGCCTCTAAACTCGCCAGAATATGGAATTCCTTTCTAAATATGTCATTAGCAAGAAAAATAAAGAGAAAAATTAGGCTGATAAGGACAGGCTTGGAAACTTTGAAAGTACACAAATCACAGGACCTGGCTGACATTTGTCCTTCTTGCTAAAGGGATTTAACTAAGGAGCTAAGGAATCACTATGGAGTGGTGGACGTGTGGCTACAGGGTAGAAAAGTAAATTATTGTTTGTTTTTATGTATGGCAGAAGCTGTCTGTGGTGCAAATGCAGCAGAGGGAGGTGGTCTCTGGTCAGAGGGGAGCACATCACTGGTTCTGGTCTGTGACATGATCTCAGGGTGGGATTTGTAATATACAAGGAAAAAAACCCAAAGACTTCTTGATCTTTCAACCTTTGCGGGGGGGAAAAAAAACCACAAAAAACCCAAAACAACACACAAAAAACATAAAAAACCCCAAAAAACCCAAACCCCAAGTAACTCTGCTGCAAAACCACCATATTGGTCAGATTTATGGTGGGGAATTGTGATACAGGGAGAGGAAGGACATTCTAGTTTAAAACCACTTCTAACTATCAGTAGGTCAGTCACTTCACAACTTTTTCGTGCCTGGGACCTCATGTTCACACTCACTTCTGGTGCCCCTTTGCTACACGGACCCCAAAACCTCTGCCTTTTATCTTCTTGAGATGCAACCTGGGAGGGGCGTGGAAGGACCCCACCAGCCCCAGATGTCAAAGCACTTGAGTAGCACCGTCTCCTGAACTTCATTTGTTCATGATGAATCCAAGCTCTGGCCAAGAGAGAGATGCACATCTGAGAAACCTGAAATGGGCAGCAGATGCGAAACCTGGCATGGGGGGAACGCCTGACGCCGGCTGAGGGATGACAGGCTTTGAAAGCAAAGGAGAAGCGGCTCACATTGGATGCGGCGCAGATGGGGGGAATCGGAGGAGAGCTGCTTGGGGAGGAAGAGACATGATCAAAGCAATACTCGCTCAGGATGAATATCAGCGGGAAGGGATGGCGTTTGTCAAGATCAGAGGGAAAGAGGTTCCTGCACACGGGTTTGGTGGTGCAGATGGGTTGGAAAGGGCAGGCTGCATGTGTAAGGCAACGAGCCAGACTTGAACAGAAACGTAGATGACGATCTGACTCTCCACTAGTTAACACATCTAAATCAAGCAGTTATTTTTCCCTTCAAAAGGCATGGTCTTCCTCCATCATGAATTATCAATCGGTGGCATGGAGGTCTGCAGTAAGATTGTAGGATTGTACAACTCCACCTCTGGACTGCAAATCTGTACATTTGCTGAAGGTCAATGCTCTGCTTTGTTCCTCACTTTTTTTTTCCATTTTTTCTTTTCTCTGGGAGAAGAATCAGCCCCACAACTGTCTAGTCCAGCTTTTTCCCAGTACACAACACAAGTGACAATATTTTGGCAACCTATCTGGGATAATTTTTTAGCAGTCTTGTTCTCTTTATTTTCTGGACTTTAATATGTGTTTCAAATCTTCACTGCAAAATGCAAAAAGTAAATAAAGAGACAATTTAGACGGGTAATATACAAACCCAACAGAAGATGGAGAGAGAAACAGCAATAAATAAACCTAAATAAAGAGTCAAACTCTTAATAAATTACGTCCGACCACCAGACAACTGTAGCAAAACAGCCAAATTAGCTGCCATACCCTGATGCTGATAGTCTAGATAAAATATTAAAACAAATCTGAACCAAAGAGAGGCTCTCAGCAATGGTACAACAGTTTGCTTTCTAGCCGAGGCAAAAATAACATGTAATCATTTAATACAATTTCTTCAAATAAACTTCATTTTAAGATAATGACTTCCAGATGGATGAAGGTTTATAAACATATCTGCCACATGATACGTTCCCACTGGGTAACAAAGAGGGTAAGAGAGCAATTCAGTGACTGGGTGTACACCAGTAAATTAAATGTGCCCAGTGCCAATCTCCAGCCCTGAGGTCCATGCTGTTGTTCCTTCTGGCCATCCAAAACCAAGTGGCTGCTTCCAAGCTGCTTGTTTGGACTCCCTGGCTTGTGCTGCCTCCTGAGCTGTGCCTGGGAGGTGCCCATGAAACAGTCTGGTGGTCTAGACCTGACTGGTGCCAAAAGCATCATAAAAATTAAACCATCTGGAGAAAGGATCTCTCATGCCTGGGAATAATCCCGGGTGCTGTTTGATTTACCCATATGGACACAGCCTAAACGAAATTTTGCAGAAGATCCCTCAATCCATTCTGCATCAAGCAATACCCTCCTCGAACCTATTTTGGAAGCTCATCTAAGGCTTCAGGGCTGGATTATCACGGACAGCTTTGAAAACATGGAAGCCTACATAAAAGATCAAGTCACAAATGGTCCTACTCAAAGCCAAGGCAAGAACCTGTTCAAGATGTCTATACAGTTCGTCAACTAATAGCCCAGCACCTTTTTGGATGAAATACTAGCCCTGAGCTCCTTGGAGCCAAAGCTGCTAGTCAGGCTGTCAGTGTTACACATGTATTTGATTGCTTTGTTGGGTTGGGGCCCTGCAGAATCAGCACGAGGAATGCGAAGGAAACAATGGCACTTCGCGCTTAGCGCGGAGAATTTTGAGTGTTATTAATTATTTTTCGTTTTGCTGGTTAGCATTAAGAGACACAGGGCTGAAACGAATCCAGGCAGAAATCAGCCACAGTTATTAGTGTCTCAAATCTTTGTCTTGTAGGCTTCAGTCTGGTTAAAACAACAGAAAAAAAGAAAAAAAGCTAGACATGTTTCAAATGAAGGCCCCCAAGGTATGTGGGATTTTAGATAAATGACCTGGGTTGAGTCCAGCGCTAATTATTTCCCTTTAAATCCTCCAATATTTTTTTTCCCCCTATTTACAGGGAATTGTTAGTTTGTTTCTTTTGCCTCAGTTTTATCCATACCTCCCGCTATGACAATACCTCCATAGATCCCACAGCTGAAGTCTAAATGATCCATGGAGACAGTTGGATTTCATCAAGAACCTGACGGAAAGTTGGCACATTTCTAGCTCGTCCTGCTTGTTTTTTTTTTTCACCTGGTGGGTTGGAAGGAGAGTTCTTAGCTTCCAGGATCCCACATCTTGAGTAAATGGACTGTTGTGGAGCTGAGACCAGAGGACACCCAGTTCCTAAGCTCTTTTCCTCCCCAGAAATCCCTCCAGTCCATGGATGTCTTCAAGGACTCTCATGTTGTCAGATCCTCTGCAACCAGGCTGCTCGTAGCCTTTCAAAGCAGGAGCTGCAGGAGAAATACAGCAATGGCTTAAAGCTCCAAAGTTTCCCAGTTCCTTGGAGTTGCACATTTGTGGGGCTCTGGAGCAGCCCCTTGGTGGTGAAGGGGCTCCAGGGGTTCTTCTGCCCTGCTCCACATGAAACCCATCACATTTTAAGGTGCTCAGGTAATCATTGGAAGAGCAGATAGGCTTTGTGATGGCATTTTTAACTTTGTGAAGAGATGAAAAGGGTAGATCTTGAGCTGAAGGGTTAATGGTGGATTACATCCCTAGCTGTGTGTGATGAGATGGTGACACCCAATGTGAATCCTGATTCTGAGCCACGGATGCTCATCAGAAGATGGTGTCAGTGCAGGGGTTCACTGCCAGAAGATCAGAAACTCATTTTAATGTATTACATGTAAGTGGAAAATAATGCAAAGGATGAGAAAGAATAGGCTTTTGGTTAAAAGCACCGCACGGTCTAACGGACTGCAAGGTTATTGAATGCAGCCTGACCTCATTCCGTCTGAAATTATAGAATCACAGAATCATTAAGGTTGGAAAACACCTCAAGGATCATCAAGTCCAACCGTCAACCCAACACCACCCAACCCACTAAACCATGTCCCCAGGCACCCCATCGACACATTTCCTGACCCCCTCCAGGGATGGTGACTCCACCACCTCCCTGGGCAGCCTATTCCAAAATGGGGCTAAACCTGGAGTAACACTGTCTCCTTGCTCAGGATTATGAGTACCATAAGCTTCATAGGACATTGCTGCAAAAGATACAGGTGTTGCAGTGGGTGCCGTGTTTCTGATTTAATATCTCATCTCCAAACCTGAAGTCTGCTGAGCCTGGCATCAAAGGAGAGGGGGAGGGTGGCTGTTTGGAATTGGTGACATTTGCCTATTCCATGGCAAAAGATGTTTGTCCAAAGGCAGCTGAAGGTTCCTGGCTATCTGAAGGGAGACTCTGGTGAAGCTTTTCACAATGGCTGAATCTCCTCTCTGCAGTTTTCAGGAGCAGCTCTGAAGGCTGCAGTGTTGGACCACCTAAAAAATCCGCTGTGTTCTCCTCCTTCTCAACTGAAGAGACAACAGAGGCTGAGCCAGCTCATCTGGGACAAGGTGGGATCTGTGTTTCCAGTCTGGACAGCAGAACATGACCTGTTCCCAGTCTGACCTCATGCTGAAGTTCAGGACCATGCACAGATTGTTTCCTGAAAACATTTAACCTCGACTGTAAGAACAGCCGTGGATGAGTCTCTGTTGCTGATTAGACATCAATGTGTTTCTCATCAGTTCATCTTCCAGCTACATTTAACAACCATCTCATTATATTAATCTCCATGTGCTTTTGTCTTGAATCCTTTGTGAGAACATCATATCCACTGCTGCCAAGCTGGGTGCCAGCTTTTAGGCAGGTGGGAGAAGCCACAAGCCCATTGTTCTGCCTTTGAACGATGTACCCCAGCAGCAGTGTGGATGCCTTGCTCAACCAACTCTGCACGCCAAAATCTCCCCAAGCTTCCTCCTTCACCCTACATTGACACAACAGATCCTTTTGGACACCTTCCCAGTTTCATCAGGTCAGTTCTTAGAGAGCTGGCAATCTCTGTTTCCCATATAGTCCCCCAAAATATAAACAAATATCATCTGTGTTGGAGTTGAGCGGTGGAAGTGTGTATGACCTGTTATAGATTCATGTTTACATTATTACTGGGAGCAGATTAGGTGGTTTAATCTTTTCACTTTATTTTTTTTTAGTTTTCCTGCATGTCCCTTGGTTTTGCAACATGGAGTAAATACTGAGACTCCTTTGGAAAAGGAGAAGTGGCTTAGAGGGGCCTCAAACCTCCTCTACTCTGTCTGGATTTTGCAGTCCAAAGGTTATATATGCATTTGTTCTATGATCAGGATTTCTCTTTCATGTCCTTCTCTCCAACTCACCTCTGCTAGGTGTGCACCACCTTCCCGTGCTGGTTAAGGAGAAGTTCAACATGACCTGGCAATGTGCGCTGGCAGCCCAGAAACCCCCCGTGTCCTGGGGGCATCCCCAGTAGCGTGAGCAGCAGGGGGTTGGAGTGGATTGTCTTTGATACCTCTTCCAACCCAAACCCTGTGATTACAAGGGTGAGTACTGAGTCTAATCAACACTGAGCAGTTGCAACTGAACTGGATGAACTCTTTCCTATGTGTCTGTTGCTCCCCTCTGTCATTAAAGACCTCACTGTCCCCTCAGTAACAAGCATGTAAAGAGAATGCCTAATGAACATACAACCAGCCCAACGTCCTTGTTAATCAAGCCAGAGTCCCAAGAGCTGGCACAAGAACTGAATGCTCCTGGTGAGTCAGCATGTGGGCCATGAATATTACTTTCCATCGAATGCAAACTTAATTGCTGCCAAGTCTGGGTCAACTCTTCAGCATCGCTGAAACCAGACGAGTATCTGGATGAAGGTTCCAGTTGGAGGGGAGAGTCCTGCAGAGCTTCTTGCTTGCTTGCTTTGTTTTTCACTAAGAAAGAACCCAGCGGTGTTCTTTCCAGTTGGAAAAGGACTCAACTGATCCAGTTTGTGCAAGAACCTTTCAGCCCAGGAGCTGGTGCATCTCCTGCCGGCTGAGTCAAGCTTATTGCAAACAGAGTCTGCCGTGATGTTGCAGGGGTGGTGGAAAAGGGAGGGTTAAATTCTGCTGTACTACCCTGACCTTTGGAGGGCCTGGGAGCAGGGAACGGGTGGCTTTGCCTTGTTCTGTTTTTCACTGGAGAGGGTGGGAGTTGATTTTTGGTCTTGACACTCATCGTGCTACCGAAAGGGTCAGAAAGTCACCAGCCACACTTCACTGGAGACCAGGGAGGGAATAAAAAACAGTGTCTTCTGAAACATAGACCAATGTGTGAGATCCGCAGACAGGTGACAGAGCCCAGAAGGGGGACGTGTGTGGCAGAGGATGCACAGCCAGGTCATGCTCCGAGACTGACTTTTACGGCTGTCAGATAATTTCTTTCTCTTTGGGGAGCTCTAGCTCATGTTACCCACGGCAGGAGGTCAGAATGACCTGTAACTGGAGGCAGATAATGGTCTGTAAACTGGATCTTCTGGCAGCTTGCTGTCTCTTGTCCCCTTTCAGTCCTGTGTCCTTTAAAAGGAGGCACCTTGAGGGCAGCTCCTTCTTTAGCCAAGTGCCTCTGTCCCCTTTTTGGAAGAGGGAGGCACACAACGATGCTGTGTCTGCAGTGTTAGGACCTGGTCCGTGTTTCCCCCACTAATGCTTTTCATCAGAAAATTCTACTATGCCCAAAACATTCTCTCAAACTCATTTTTTTTTTTAATTTGCCTCTTTTTAGTGAAGCTTCACAATTTCTCAACTTGACAGAAGAATTTACTCCCAAAACCAAAGACAGACAAGTATCAGCCCTAGAGGAGATGATCACCCCAGGCCGCAGGAGGGCAGGGAGGGGGGTGATCCTGCTTTACCAGCTTTTAATGGGACCCTCATTTTCAGTTTCCCACAGTGCAGATGGTTGCCATTCCCACTAATCCAGAGTAGATTTTCCCATTCTGTTTCAAATGGTGTTTCATAATGTACATGGAAATATTCGTTGGAGCAGGATGAGCAGAAAAATTCAAGAATAATCAGATAAATTATCCAAAAAAAATCATACTAAACCATATGTATCTGCCACAGCTTGGCAGGAGGTGAGGGGAGTGTGTGAACAGACCTTGGAGAACTTGGACCACTTGCCAGTGGTCCTTGGCTAGGCTCTATCATCTCTTGAGCCCAGACTGCTTCAAGGCCAGATTGGGCTTTAGCTGAGCTTTGAGGTGCACCAGGGAACAAGTTTGGTATACTTCTCATCTGGTGAACAGGGATGACTCTGTGTCCAGCCGCCACCACTTATCTCCAAGGACCCTTGGGCATCATGTGGGTCATGCCCAGCATCAGGAGCTGAAGTAGAAAAGAAAACTTTCCTTCCAAGTTGGCCATAAGGTCTTTGGAATGTCCATAGTCTTTGGACCATGGAAATGGTCTAACACTACACATTTGGTAGAGTTGATGAAGTAAGAAGGACACTTAAGAAGAAATGTTTCTCTAGGAGGGTGGTGAGGCAGCGGCCCAGGTTGTCCAGAGAAGCTGTGGATGCCTCATCCCTGGAGGGGTTCAAGGCCAGGCTGGATGAGGCTTTGGGCAACCTGGGCTAGTGGGAGGTGTCCCTGCCCATGGCAGGGGGGTTGGAACTGGATGATCTTTGAGGTCCCTTCCGACTCTAACCATTCTGTGATTCTATGATTCTATACTTCAACCTGGGTACATCAGCATGGCCATGCCTTCTAAGCTGCATGAATATGGTGGTAAAGGAGCACATGGGCTTTAGCAGGATCACAGGGTGCAGTCCCTGCTTCTGTCCCAGCTTTGATGTTAGCTTTCTATGTGACCCTGGACTACCCTGCTCAGCTTCTCTATCCGTCAGATTGGGACAGTAATGACTGGCTACCTCACAAGTGGAGTTCATGATTTTGCCTCCGGATCCATTGTCCCAGCAGAGTGTTATGGGGTGGTTAGGGTCATTAAAGATCTGATCGAGTTGTTTTTTGTGTTTTGTCTTTGCAAGAGTACATGGGGCATTACCCTAGGCGTCCTGGCAAACCTTCCAGCTTCCTTTCTGCTGCTGTGATGAAAGGGGGCATGTCAGCCCTAGAAAATGCATGTTAAGCAAGAAAGAGGAGACTTCTGAGAAAGGACTTCTTTTCTGCAAAATTAGTTTTGCTGAGTTTACAAGGTGTCGAAGGCTATTAATGCTGCATGCTTTGGTACCACGAGATTGTAAACAAAATTTCAATATGCCTTTCTACAGAGCCATTTATCAGCCTCCATCTCTTTCCCTCTGGCTTTTTTCCACTTTTTTCTTTTTCTTTTTTTTTTCCCCCTTCCCTCTCATTCTTTTCTTTGTCTCCTGGACTTATTCCCATTCTCTAGGTTGTCTTATTAATTTTCCTCTTTCTCAAAGAAAAAAACCAAGCCTGTGGGCTGGAGACTTTACAACATTCTCTCATAGTCTTGGATTTAAAATGCCTAGCCGGGGGTCTATAATGTACTGACATGGGAAGACTAGACTTAATATTAAACTAATAATCTAGGAATTTTTATGAACTTCAGAGCTCTGCGATCTTTTCCTAACCACATGGCACGGGTTGCTGAGGTATTAGCAGCCATCGGTGAAAAGCTACTGTGGCCGGACACGCCAGCTTTGTCAACACCTGAGAACGGGGCTGAAAAGATGAATGAGCCGAGGAGGTGGGTAGAGAGAAATGGGATGCATGCAACAGCCCTAGGTGAGACCTGCCTGCTCCCTCTGAGGATTGTAGCTGGTACATTAGTCAAGTTACAGACCCCAAACTATAAATTAGGGTGTCAGCAAATATCTTGAATAAAATGGGATTGCTAGGAGTTGGGGGTGCAAATGTGTACTTGCCTTATTGTCTGCTGTGGCCACTGCTACATACCAAGTTAAATGGATCCTCGATCCAAACCAACATAGCTGTGCTTGCGTTCTTACAACAGACTGAGCTGGTTAAGATGAGATGCTGCTACACCTCTCATTTTAAAATCTTTTCTCATGATAAATACTAAAAAGACAGGATTTTATATGTGACTGATGATTTGGAATATTCATCTTGAAGGCCTTGTAAAGAATGATCTTTTAAGGATGTCTACATTGAGTTGGTGCAAGGATCCATCTCACTTGGTATCTTGGAGTACCCACAGTACTTTCCAGCAGCTGCAACGTGTGAAGATGCCTTGTTGCTTACAAATATCTTTACCAGGCACTTTAAATTTGATACGAACTGTATTCAGCCGGCATTCAGAAACACTGCGTTGCTCACTTCACTACCCAGTAAAATGCAATCACCCGTCTTGACACTGCTCACTACATTCCCAGAGCATAATTTCAAACGGTGCATGAAACGCTTTGTTCCTTGGTCCCCACACCTGGGCAGCAGCGTTGTTTGGTGCTAGGCAGCCCCACATTTCATTCGGGAGGTGAATGTGCCTTTGTGGTGATCTGTGCATGGTTTTGCAAAGGTTTTTAGTGTCCTTCAGGGTGAAAGTTGCCAGCGGCAAGAAAGATACACAATTATTCAAGTCACAGCTCAAGGCAGACAGTTGGTCTTCTGTAATGTGATTTATATCATCGCATGTGCTGCCATCGCATGTTTTTTTTCCACTGCAAGGCATTTGTGAGACCTCCACCCCTTGCTTTTTTTTTGCCTGCCTGTCAGTCTGCTTATCTTTCAATTTTATTTAATTAAAAACACTGTTTTTGATGATCCTTCTCCTCGGAGATTGAACACACCAGGCCAGTCTCTGTGCTCCTCAGGTGGTAGAAGTACATTGGCTGCCTTGAAGTCACCTGGGGGAAAACAAAGAGGAAGAAAATCTTGCTACCTCCCTGTGATGGATTACTAACCCATCCCTGGGATATTCCAGCGAGAATAGACACGCAGCCCATGATGAGGATGAATTACTGGATCCTATTATAATGGGAGGAATTAAAAAAAAAAGAAAAAAAAAAAAGGAGAACTTCTCCAGATAATCAGCACCAGCTGCCACTTGCGGGGTGCCCCCATCCTCCAGGCAAGCCGCAGCTGTGATTCATGCCACGTCCCACGTTATTGCCTACCCTTAACATCTAAACAATATGACATGTTCTGCTTTAGTACATGCATATTTCTTCCTTGCGCGTGAGTTTCCGGCTGCTCACCAAAGCAGGCGGCCGGGGAAGATGTAACTCATCCGCCAGGAGGACGATGGACGAGGGTGTAGGGGGGGGGAAAGTTTCCGGCGAGTCTCCGGATGGGAGACATGGATCTTCTTTTCTGCGTCAGCTCCATGTCAGGGTAATTGGAAGCAACAAGGCAGCGCTGGAAAATGCTGTCGTGGATCTTAATCCTTTGTGGGAGTCACTCCTCGTAATATATGGAGTGCTTACAAGAAGCTGTGACAATTCCAGCGCATGGCTGACGTGCTGAGTCTTTCACCTAAGCCTGTGAGGCAGGAAAAGAAGCTGAAAAGTTTCATGCAGTCACAGGGAGAAAAGTTCCAGGGTTGTTTTAGAGGAGAAGAGGGCAGAGGGGGTAAGGAAGACATGGTATTTCCTAGCTGAGGAGGCCAAAATTCATGAAAGAATCTGCATTTCATTTGGAAAACTTAGCATATGCTTGCTAAGGTGGGAGCAGACGATGCTGAGAAGGTCCTTCTTAGTTCTGTGTGCCACCACTGGCACAAGGGAAAGACCCATAGTCAGTGGCAACCGCAGGACAGGAGGCACAGCAGGAGCTCCTCAAGAAGCATGGCATACCCACGGCTCTTGCCAAGAGCTGGTGAGTAGGCAGGCTGCCACGCCACATGGATCCTCACAGGCTGCCCCCATTGTCCCTGCAACATCCCATGGACCAACCCTAACATTGCTAGGTATTGGTGGGGTTTTCTTTCCTTCTTTGGAAGTTTTCCTTCTTGGAAGGAAAGTCCCTTTTCCTTCTTAGAAATTATGTCTCATCTGACGTGGTTTTTCTGTTTCTGGCACTAGCCATCAGCCCAGACCCTACTGCAGCCTGCTCCACACCCAGAAGTCTTGCAAAGTCCCCAATGTATAATCTTCACCTTTCAGGAGAAGATGGACGTATGAAAAGTGTTTTTTTTTTTTTTCTGCCAAGGAAATCCCATTTTCAGACTCAAGAGCTCTAACCCCAGCCCAGAGTCACTCCTTTCCACCCAGTTGCTGCCCGAGGGCAGCCATAGAGTACCAGTGCCTGGCATCCTCCTGCCTGGCCCCCAGGAGCACCCAGTACGAATGAGATGCCATGAGAGAGAAGTAGTGTGTGCTTGTGTTAATTGGTCTCCGTGGGATTTTTCTCCTGTAAATTTTTCTGAAGGCTGTTTGGTCTCACCTCATCTTTAAATCTTATTCTGAGTTTAGGACTTGAATATTTTATTTGATGTCCACACCAAATTCGATGACAGACACTGCAGAGGGTGAACCCTACGCACCACCAGTTTGCTGCAGGCTTTTGGGCTGGAAGTTGCACTTTGTCCTCCAAAATCATCCCTTTTGCACCTCCCATGAGCACTGGATGCTGGGCATGGTGGGAAGGGAGTTAAAATGAACCCACTCAAGGGAGATGAAAAGCAGGAGCTCTCAAACTGTGTCGCATGCTCTGGCTGAGCTGTAATCCCATCCAGGAAAGCTTATGCTGTTCTCAATCTCATCCTTTGATCACTTCTGGAAAGGCGGTGGATCTGGGGCCTCAGTCGATGACCTGCCGCTGGGGCCCAGCAGGGCGGATGGACAATGATGAATTGGTCTGAGGTAAGATGTCCTACTGCAAAACACATGTGTTACACATCTTCCCTCCCTCCTGCTCATTGAAAACGTTTGCAGAAACCATCTTTCTTCTCTTTTTGGCTTAGAACCGGTAATACAAACAAAAAAGCCCAACTTCAGTGGAGGATGTGATTGCATTGGTGAGCTGGAGAGATGCTCAGCAGAGTCGGTCCCTGGATGGATGCACAGCAGGTTAGTTGTGCTCAGGAGTCACAGCTTTGCTCCTCCTGTCCAGGACTAACTCTTGGCCACAAGCGGTTTCTTCCTAATTGCTACTAAACATCTCTGTTTTTGCAGTGGAAAAGGAGTATTTGCAGCTTTGCTCATTGTTATGATTTTGAAGCCAGATAGTGTCAAACGCCACACAGCCGCTCACTCACCCTCCTGCCTCCCAGGGATGGGGGAGAGAATTAGCGGGATAAAGGGAAAAGAGGCTCACGGGTTGAGATAAGAACAGTTTAATAACTAAACTACAACAAAACTATTAATAATAATGGTAATAATAATAGTAATATGTAAAAATATACAAATATAAAAATAAGTGATACACAGTGATAGTGCTCACCACCCAACGACCAAGCCTCAGCCTCTTCTTCCTGGCTGATGATCCTGGAGCAGTGAGAGTCCCAAAACCACAACTCCGGAATGGAGATAAAACCCTGAGCATCCGAGAGCCCGAAAGTCAACTGAGAGAGGGACACAACCCTGAGAGAGGGGTAACCCAGAGGGAGAGGATGCTTTAAGACAGAGCCTCATTTATACACTGGGCACGATGTGCATGGTATGGAACAGACCATTGGCCAGTTTGGGTCTCAGTCATAAACCTAAGTTTGAGTCCTAGTCTATTAACTGGGGCTGTGCTCCCTCCCAGCTCCTCCTGCCCCTGCAGACACGGGCACAGCAGAGAAGCTGGAAAGTCCTTGAGTGTCCTGGCAGCAGCTCTGCCCATCAGTGTGTGATCAGCTTCTCCTCAGCACAAACCCCAACACAGCCTCACACCAGCTGCTGGGAAGAAAGTTCACTCTGTCCCAGCTGAAACCAAGACACTCGTAGAATCATAGAATCACAGAATGGTTTGGGTTGGAAAGGACCTTAAAGCTCATCTCATTCTAACCCCCTGCCATGGGCAGGGACACCTCCCACTAGCCCAGATTGCCCAAAGCCTCATCCAGCCTGGCCTTGAACCCCTCCAGGGATGAGGCATCGACTCTTTTATCTCCACGCTATGGTAACCTAATACTTCGACTCAAAGGGGTTCATCTCATGGCCAGAGGTAGAGATGCGAGAAGTCCACACCAAGGGGCTCTGGGTAAAGGTGCTTCTATCTGACTAGAGTAGCATATTTTTGCTGCAACAAAGCCTGGAAGGTGTAAGCAAGCTCAGGATATCACTGTAGTAAGCATTACATGAGTAGGCTGACACCTACCAAGTTTATTATCTAGACATATGGCAGGCAAAAAGTGGGGAAAGGAAATACATCCATGGGAAAACAAGACAGAGAGAAACTAGGTTTCTTGAGCAAAAAAATTCAAAATTTGAGTAGTCTTGGTCTCCAGTGACATCGCAGTGTCTCCCTCTGGTACTTGTCCTGAAATTATTTTTTATGTCAGTGGGTTTCTTTAATCCCTTGTGTTATTGCAACTCGACACATTCTCTCACTGCGGTGCACGGAGGCTTTTGCTGCTGAGCCCTGAAAATGAACAAGGGAGATGGGAAACAGAGGAGCTAAAGAAATCTCTTTGGGGGATATGGAGAAGGGGGCTGTGTCTGAGGTTATGCAGGGGTCTGAAAGTGGTGGGGAAGTGCTGTGGTCACTGAGGGCAGTGCAGAGCTTGGGAGTGCAGAAGAAGGAGTGCACAGGGGAAGGGCAGTGAGGAGCTGGGCACCCCCTCCAAGCCCTAAAGGCTGTCAGCTCTCATGAAGAAGCAGCAGCAGACCCCACGCAGGCACCTTTCTGGCAGGCAGATGTTTCTACCATGTGTTTGGCAACCATCGAGTGCCCAGATTTTGGCAGGGGGATGAGTGGAGAGAAGGAGGCTGAGTGACAGCAGAAGGTTCAGCCAAATCCTGGTAAGGCTCAAGTGTCCACATCTACTTTGGAGACGTGAATCCCACCTCGGAGCACACACATGGCATGCACACCCACACGTGAACACACACACCTCACCTCCCATGGCAGATGTCTTCAGAAGAGTTGCCCTGAACTGACAAGTGACACAGCTAATTATGGTTTTAGGCAATTATTCTCTTCCATCTATCCTCCACTAATTTCAACGCCACTTTGTGAAACCTCTTCAAGGTAAGGGTGAGCAATGTTTCAGGTTTTTTGTGGGGTATTTTTAATCACCTAAAGGCTACTAGAAAGGTACATTAGTACAAATGAGAAGACAGACACCAGTTTTGTTATAAATGTGCTCAGAACAAAGGTAAATATTATAAACTTGCATGCCGACATTAAGCTAAATGTAAGAGTCAAAAGTAAGAAGCTCTGCATCTAAGGTTTTTGTGATCCCTTCCTTCTGTAATTCTTCCTTATGGTTTTGCTTCTTGAAATAACTCACACTATTTTCTTTCTAGAAAATAAATCAAAGGACTGCTAAGAAGTTTATAGAGGTCTTACCAGTCAACCACTCTTTTCATGGAAACCTGGGGATCTTGAGCTCGATGTATTTCTGAGAAAGATTGTATGACATGGTGACTGAAATAGCAAGGACTTGACTCAGTGTCTGTGTCTGTGCAAATGAATTAAATATGCCCAAGATTGTCCTGTGACTCTGATGCCATCTGCCATGGAAGAGCTGGCATCTGTACTTTTAAATGTAAGTAGCCTGCAAATCTTGGTAGCTTCATCTGAACCACTCATTGGGAAAAGGTTCTTGGCCTCTGTTAGATCCCAAACCACTGGTGAATGTGTTTACATGACCAGAAATGTTCTGCAACATTCTTCATGAGCTGGTACAGAAATTGGTGTTGACTCCAGAAGCCCCTCAACGGATTATGTCCTATTTAAGGGCTAGAGTGGCTGGACTCTTGGACAATACCCTCTAGCATGTTGACCACTTTCTTGGCAGCTCCTCTGCTGTGTCTCAGTGCACAGGATAGTGTGTCAACGCAGCATGTAGTATTTATTAACCCATCTCCATGGAGTGGGCACCATGGGAATGCCTTGGGTTTTAAGAACAGGAACAAAACCTTCATCCACTACAAACCAGAAGGAAGCATGAGAAAGCCAATGGCAATGGGAAAGAGATTGTGATGGAATGGTGAAACAACTTCACTTCCCTTCTCATTTCAGTCTGTTCTGAGAAAATCATCCATGGCACCTCCATTGTTCCTAACAAGTTTGTGCTGGATGTGTTAAATGAATCTCAGTTACACCAGCTGAACCACGGAAGTGGGTAATTAGAAAACACCGCCTCTCTGCTATAAGCTTAAGAAGAAACTTGTACAAAGGGCACACACAGCCTTTGTCCTTGCATAAGAGGCAGAAATCTTTGGTACTTTCATTGCTTATTACTCATTGTGAGCCTTCTTGAATTACTGCGATAAACCAAAATGGTTTCATCTCTATGCATTGAGCAACCTGGTCTAGTGGGAGGAGGGTTGGAACTCAATGATCTTTAAGGTCCTTTCCAACCCAAACCATTCTATGATTCTATCGCTCTATGAATTTGACTGGAGGAATATCAGAAACTGGATTCTTCCAGCAGTGCTGTTTTGTCCCATATTTGCATCTGGATCTTGTGTTTTCTCTTCTCATACCAGGACCTCATGAATTTCCCGTTCCCAGTACTTTGCAGGAACACTAACCTTCATCCTCAGCTTGTCCCAGACACAGTGATGAGTGGCAGTGCAGACATAACCAAGGGATGGGATTTTAGCTCCTGCTCAAGAGAGGTGCAGGCTAAAGCCTACGCTATCTAGGACATGATGGTGACCTTTCCCGGGTACGACATGCTCTTGTTTTGTGTCCTGAAGCACTTTGTATGCCCAAGTGCGAGATGAGGTCTTGGAGGGGGCTGCCGGTACTTCTAACACGAAAAACAATGCGGCAACTGGGCTGCAAGGCAAATAAATTACAGGAATGTGGCCTCTGCTGTGCTTCCCATTCCCTGCTGACCTTTGAAGTGAAGAAGCAGGCTGGGAGCTGGAGGGAAGGCTCCCAAACTCTTGATAGGAGAGGACTGGGGGAGAAAAGGGCTTATATTCACTGAGAGACAATACTCTGTGGCTGCTCTGAAAGATGACAGCTACAGCAAGTCATTTATAGTTTGTCGGAAATGTCTCCTCCTGACTACCCTTGCGGAGAGGAGGAACGGGAGCAGCTGTTGGCCTCAACCCATCTCATATATTATTATCTGTCTTCAGGACCTGCTAGCAAGGCTTGGGTTCTTTTTTTTTTTT
>WKFP01014674.1:441720-461911 GCA_011057875.1 Pterocles orientalis | reverse complement strand
TTTTTTTTTTCCCCCCAGCATGAAATGTAATGAGATTCCTCAGGGTTTTGCTAACTCCGTCTTTCATCATAGAAGGAGACGTGGCTAGAGGCAAATGAGCTGGAACTTTGTCTAGGGAATTTGTAAGTTCTCAGAGAGACAGGACAAAGGATGAAATTATAGATACACAGTGCTGCCTTGTGAGGGTCAAATTATGGCCACTTTAAGCTAAATGCCTTGAGGGTAGGAAGAGAAAGAAGGAACTGTGGGAACATCTTGCTGGATGTGCCCACCAGCCATGCTCCAAGCTTTCAGGTCTTTAGACTACCCCAACCTAACACCCAGGCTCTCTAGTGGAGGAGACTTTGAGCAGGTTTGGTAGCTGGAGGACAGCTCATCTTCTTGCAAGCTAAACATATCCCGCGTGGGTGAAGCTAAACCCATTGGGCCACCCAGGTCCCCAACGGATGTTGCTTAAATCCAGAGTAACTGTATGGGCAGGAGGCACATAGGCCATGTTAAAGCTTGATTTTCACCTCACACAGGATCATAGAATTGGAGATTGTAATGGGCGTAGCTGGCAATGAGAGTCTTCATGGGGCATCAGTTCAGAAGTGAGAATAAAGTTTAAAGGATAAGAAATCATTAAGCTGGGGCCAACACAGTCTCTGGGGAGGGTGTAGGTGATGTTGGTACCGTTGTAGGCTGGCAATGTAGAGCTGAGAGCAAAAATCACCACCCCAAGGGGACCGCTTGCATGTGGATATTTGGGATTGTGTGTTTTTCACAAACACATGCACAGAATCATAGCATCATAGAATGGTTTGGGTAGGAAGGCACCTCAAAGATTGTCTTGTCCCAATGCCCCTGCCATGGAAATGTCCCATTCTCACCAGCCCTCAGGCAGCAAGACTTCCCTGCCACCCTCCTGCTGATGAGCAGAGACCTCATAGCTTTTGTGCCACCATTACTGGCCGGAGAGAGACAGCAGAAGGACCGAATTCAGCCAACCCATAAGTGAGCGTAACCCCCACAGGAGTGCATGGGAGCTCATCGCATAGCTGAGGAGAGTCAACAGCGTGGACATCAAATATTCAGCAAGAGGGGATTATCCAGGGCTCCTCCTCAGCAGCCTTTGACTATATAAAAAGGGCTGTAAAGAGGAAGGGAATAAGCTCTTCTCTGTAACCTCAGGGAACAAGGCATGAAGTCACGGTCTTAAACTGAGCCCTGGGAGAGCTCTGTTAAACTTTAGAAGCAAGCTGCTAACAGTAAAGCCAGTTAAGCACTGGTGTAGGTTGCCTGGGGAGGCTGTGATTCTTGAACCAATTGAGGTCTTTAAAAACAGATTAGACAAACATCTGTCAGGGATGGCTTAGGAACAGCTGATCCTGCCTTGAGGCAAAGAAAAGGCCTTGATGACCTCTCTTCATCCTTCCAACCCTCTTTTTTTTTTTTATGATTTTGTGACTTGGCTTTCCTGCTAATCTGCACCATATTTCATGCTCAAGAAATACACCACTCCCTGAGGACTGGAGAGATGATTGTCTTACAGCACAGGTGGGCAGCAAAGGCATTCAACAAAAACCTTCTGCAGAAGTTTCTTCATCACTTAACATACTCTTCGCAACATTCTCCAAAAGAAATATCTTGATGCTTTGGCATGGCTAGCATGATGTTTTGATTTTTCAGAGAAAATGTTATGGCCCAAAGTGTTCCACTTTTGTGCTTTATGAGACCACATCCTCCTTAGTAGGAACAGTCTTAGAAGAGAAGTCGGTAACCTGAACAAGGGTTGAGGCCATAGTGTGCAAGGAACTATACCTTGAAAAAAAAGGAGAATCTCTAGCACTGATAGACATGACAGGCAGGGAAGGGAGAAAGAAAGCGTTATCAGTCTTATTTTACAAATAGGGCTCTCATGCACTGGCCTTCTGGTGGACTTGGGAATGCTAGGCTAACAGTTGGACTCAATGATCTTAAAGGTCTTTTCCAACCTAAATGATTCTGTGATTCTATCCTCTGGTTTCTATAGGAATCGCAGTGGATCTCAGGAACAGCTTGGGCAGGAGCTAAGGGTAATGTTAATACCGTCTAAGTTTCAATGTCTAGAAGATAGTTTGCAGCCTGATCTACTCACAGTAAACTCCTTTCGTTGTCTTTGGAAACCAAGAGACAATTCCAGAGTGCAAATCAGCTGACTGTGTCCATACGCTTACATTAATAAACTGATGGTAGACTATTTTAGTTATCTACTTGAGAATGGTACAGGTAGTCTTGAAGTACCTGTTTGTGACCATGGATCTCATGGGCCAGCTACAAATGTAGAGAGAATGTATATACCATTAATGCATAGATTATTTTCCCCCCATTTTCTATTTTTCCAGACTGGGGAACCTCTGAAACTGCTTATATTTCTTATGTAGAGGTGCCTGGAATCTGAAATCTGAGGGGAAAAGAAGAGTAAAGATGAAATGTGGAAAAATGGTAGCTATAGGTCATTTTACAGGTGTTAGGTCCCCTGAAAGTCACATACACCATGTAGTAGAGGTGGTTCCCAGCTATCTGTTAGAACATATTTTCTTTTTTCGTTCCTTCCCTTGCTGGTGAAACTTTCTGAGCTAGGACTTAGGAGAAAGTCAGGGTGTTTTCAGGAATGGTCACTGTCCAGGGTGCAGGACTGTTTGGTACCAAAGAACACTGTGAGCAGGAGGTCTCTAACTCCAGACCACCCCACACCAGATCCGTGCTCCAGCAAGTTTGTTGTGTCTCTGCCTGTGATCAGTACCAGATGCCACGATAATAGCTACAAGAAGCTCTAAACTAGGCAATGATGAAAAAAGAGACATCTGAAGAAAGTTACTGAACCACCCTGCTATGGCTCATATTTTAAAAAAAGGAGACTGAAAGAAGGTGAAACGGAGCCAACATCTGTACGATCTTTGTCTACAGTGCCTGAGACATGGCAAAGGGATGGAGTTAATAATGTGGAGGTTGAAACATCTTCAAGTTAGCTCAGGATGGACACCCCAGAACTCTGAGGTACCCCAAATTGCTCTTCATTCTTACAAATTGTAGCCAGTGCTCTTTAATCCACAGGGTCTAGGTTTTTTTCTGCTTTCTCACACATACTTGTGTGGAGAAGAGTGGAGAAGAGCTAGGCGGGGCCATCAGAGCATAAGCAGATCTCCAGTTTGGGAAAGTAACCAAATTTTTCATGTATTCCATTTCTGTCTACTAAGTATTTTTTCTTTTCTTTTTTCTTTTCTTTTTTGTAATTAGGTTGGTCCAATATGAAAGAGAATATTACCAAACCCCTCACTGATATATGTCTTGGTGAGTTTGCAATGGCAGCCCCCATTTCCTACATTCACTGTTGCTTTTGATGTTACCTAATGAACGTAGATCCTCTAAAAGATTCTCTTCAGGGGCTTTAAATCTGGAAACCATTTGACAATTAAGCCAAAAGACGCAACGGGGTGTGTTTTATGGGCTCCATTAATACGTGCCTTTGGGGGGGTACTGCAGTGTGGCCTCTGCTTTTACCCACCCATGCTGTGTTTAACAATCTGATAAAAACCACTCCAGAGTGCTTTGTTGCTATGATATCATTAAAAAAAAAAAAAGAGGGAAGGGGACAACAGTTTATTATTCTAAGGGAAAGCCAGATTAGAAGATCAAAACAAATTACGGCAAATAAGCATCCCTCTGATCGTTCCCTAACATGCATAGGGAATACCGAGCCTGACACTTTTGGGGTGACCACGGTGCTTGGCAGTGTGAGTGATCTGCGAGATGGCAGCAAGGTTGTAACCTGTCCATAAGTCATAGAATCATAGAATGGTTTGGGTTGGAAGGGACCTTAAAGACCATCAAGTTCCAAGCCCCCTGCCATGGGCAGGGACACCTCCCACTAGCCCAGGTTGCCCAAAGCCTCATCCAGCCTGGCCTTGAACCCCTCCAGGGATGGGGCATCCACAGCTTCTCTGGGCAACCTGTTCCAGTGTCTAACCACCTTACAGGAAAACATTTCTTCCTAATATCTAGTCCAAATCTCCCCTCTTTCAGATTAAACCCATTTCCCTTCATCCTAACCCTCTACCCCCTGATCAAGAGTCCCTCCCCGTCTCTCCTGTAGCCCCCTTTAAGTACTGGAAGAATCTCGTTGGGTGTTTTGCCTTGTGTCTTCTCTGAGTGCTGCTTCTGTCTGACACGGACCATGGCAGGAAGGTGTTTCCAAGGGCTTTGAATTGGTGGCTTTGGGACTAACCTGACTCAAGGTGTTCAGCCATCTCAGTTTCTACTTCAGCAGGTGCTGAGAGCATGGGCACCACACAGACCTGAGGTCTTTGTTAAGGTGCTTTCTGCTGTGGATGAGAGGCCAACAGCAGCTGAAGGACACGTCTGCCACCAGCAGCCTGCCTGGGATGATTAGAAGGTCATGAAATGCTTCTGAGAGCTGTCCTACAGCAAGGACAAGGTGGGTGAGGTGAGCAGTTCCAGCACCTGCTAGATTACTGGACTGCCCTCTTTTTGAGAGACCCCAGCTCTCCAGGTAAAATCCATGTCGTGGTCCCCAATACCCTGCGGACTCAGCTCGTGATGTGGGTAGTGAAGCCTCTCCATAGCAAAAATAACAACAGGATCAGGCTGAGCTTGCTCAGTTCAGAGATGTGAGGACCTGACTCTCCAGGGCTCTTCTGCTGGCATCGCTTTCAAACTCTGTGTTCTTCCAGAATATTATTTCCATTAAAAAAAACCCAAACATATTGGGAAGGCAGACAGGAGCTTTTCCAATCCAGTTCTCTCTGCTTTATGGCTCCTAAGGTACATGGCTGCAGACTGTTACTCATCTCGAAGCTGAGGACATGAATGAGCTTTCTGTTTGGAAAGCTTTCAGAGACGTGCTGAAGCTGGTTCTTATACAGCCAGCAAAGGGAACCATCAGGGCAAAACACGCCTGAAAGAAGAAATTGAAAACAGCCTTGGAAGAAAATGTGTATACATGTGGCATGACATTTATTTATTATCCCATGCTGCAGAGCTCTTGCCCAAGCAGAGTTGAAAGCTTAGTGAAAACGGTGGATTTTTCTAAGCTCTACCAGGATTTAGACCCTCCAGTGAATGTATAAACAAGGAACATTTTCAAAGTCTTCTCCTGCTAATGGTTATTCATAACTATTTTAGCGACCTGCTGTTCTGTCTGATTGACAGCACCGAAAAGGAAAAAGATCCCAAATGCGGTCTTTCTACTCCGTGATTTGCCTAACAGCTGGACGTAATGCAAAGCCCGTTTTCTGCTCCTGCCACAGCTGGTTTGACATCAGTGTAATGGAGGAGAAGCAATGGGGATTGATTGGGCTTGAGTAATTGCTTTTGCTTCCCATGGCTCTGAGAAAGAGGGCGATGGACCAGGTCTTGCTATAGGAGACAAACCCATGCCACTGTTCCCATCAGCAAAAATTAAATCCTTGGTAGCAAATCAGAAAAAACACATTAAAGAGGAATGGATGTAAGGAGACACTGAATGCCAGGACCAGCAGTCTCCACACCCAGCATCTCTGGGAAAAATCTTTTAATTTTCCTACACCTTCATCTCCCTGCATCACCTGTGGATGACCGTTCTTCATCATCCTCAGAGGAAGGCTGAAGTTCCCAGGTCATTGGTATTGGCTAACCAGCAGTCCGGCATGAGAGAGAGCTGATCTTGACTCAGTATATTAAGATGAACTGGGCAAAACTTGATGTTTCTTCCATCCCTATCTTTTGTGATACTATGAAAATATCTGGAGGTGGAAGATTTTCAAGATTCAGCCTTTTGGGGCAGTGCTAAAACACTTTGAAAGGTTCCCAAGGGTTTTCCTTTCACTCTCTGCAGGCACTTCAGCTTCCCAGGCTGGAAGTCCAGCACGGTTTGAGTTGTTCAGGAGTTGTTTAGCATCAAGAGCTGAATTTTGTAAACGTTAATGAATCTGCTTTTGAGAACGGGCTCAAGATGGCCCTCCAAAAATGCTGCATGATGTACCATGAAGTCTAGCCAAGGTCCTAGGACCTAGATGCTCAACTATATGTTATGAGAGCCTCAAGACACTAATTCCAGTGGTCTCTTGTGAAAACCTTGTAACAGTACAGTTCCCTACGCATTTTCACTTTCCCCAGCCAAATCCAATGCTGGGAACATGAAGAAAGGATCTTCAGGTAACTCCTGAGGCATCGCATCCAATATTATCAGACTATGGTAAACCCATGACTGTTTTGTGCTCTGATGTTTAGCCATCTCTTGTCCACTATATCCTTCTGGGGTTGATGCCTTCTAGTTGACTCCTGTAACACACGTAAAGTCTATGATATAGGACATCCTTGCCCTATCCTTCCCCTGGCTCCTTTCTTCTAGCAAGAAGAGCATGTAGCCACTTTGCTAGCCTTATATTTGCAGCTGAGGAACTTCTGCTATCGCAAAAGATTCCACTTTGACTGGCAAGTGAGAAGAACCATCCTTGGATGATGCGCCCCAAATGCCTACAAACTTGGGTCCAGTCCCCTCAAAGTCCCCAAAGCCCTATCACTTCCATGTTCTTTTCCCCATTCTATCCCAGTCGTCCCACCCACTGTTCCAGATGTTATTGCCACAGAGAAGGACAAAGTTGCTCTTTCTAGTGATTTTAAAACATCTTTGCATCCAAAATCTACATGTTGGCACTCACTGTCAGCTCTCCGTATGAGCACTACGGCATGCCAAGCTCATTGCAGGGTGGCAGATTTGGAAAAGCAAGGCAAGCATTTCTCAGCATCTTGCTTTTTTTTTTTTTTGTCAAAAGCAATCAGTGGGCTTCTTGCATTTACTTATTTATTTATTTTTGACAAGGGAAGAAAAACAAACCCCGCACAAAGGAGGGAGAACATTTGAAATGAGTTTCACAGAGGTTTCCTTCTTTGCCCTTGACTCCGCCCCAGGAGAACGCTTGGCTGAGATGATGTGAATGCAAGATTTTATTAAAAGTAAACCAGCATTATAGGAAAGGAAGCCACGAGTTGTTGTTAATGCCAACCAAACAAACCTGAGCATTAGGCAATATCTACATGATGATTCACATATGTTTTCTGTCTATCTGCTATAAACTGCAACACCCCACTCAGGGTATAAAACAAAGCACCTTTTTCTGTTCATATGCAGCAAATATTTGGGTTTCTTTTTTTTTTTTAATTGTTATTGCCAAATCAGATGTGCTCGTGTGGCTTTCAGCAGATATTTCCATGACCCAATCAAACCTGCTAGGTTGTCAGGCCTTATCCATCAGATCCATCAACTGTGCCTGAGGTTTCATATTAGCACAACGTTTTCTCTGGCTTTCTGGAAGAAAGGTATGAATATGAACTAATACAGACATGGCTTAAGAAGGAATGTCTTGTGGTCCATAACTTTGTGCTGAAAAACCTCCAATCTGATGTTCAAGCCTCTGGCATTTACGCCTGGGAGATATGCATGATCCAAGCTGTGCTCCTCCTCAAGGACTTTCAGATGGGACTTCACAGAATGTGTGAAAGTGGAAAAGATGCATTCAGCTCCATCCAGTTGTCTGGCCACAGTTGTCTCAAGTGACTCAGGAGCGTGTGCCTGCCCAGACAGTGACTGTGGAGGTAATAGAGCCTGAAGCAGGAATGATGCTATTATAAAGCCTTGCCTGAGTCAAGCTCTGAATGACCAAAAAGTCCTCAGTCATGAGATCCAGCCATGGCTGTATGTGCTGCCTGCCCTTTCCAATGAAAAGGAGAAGTGGCTTGAGTCCCAGCAGTCCAAAATGAAGCTTTGCACTTCATAATTCACCTCCCCAGACAGGCAGTTACCATGTCTCAGCTGAGACCATGTTAATTAACACTGTAAAGATGCTTTGCCATCATTTGAAGCCATTGTCTGGCCACCAGGACTGTTGCCAAAACCTGTGAACTTTCTAAACATCCCTTATTCTGCTGGGGCCAGATTTTCTGACATCAGTCTTAGTACATGAACTCTCCAAGGAAATTTGAAACTCCGGACGAACCTGGAGCTATTTCTCATCAGGTCTAGTAGAGCAAAGGCAACCCAGCATGGTGCTTTGGGGGTTTGTACTCTTGAAGATGCCAGTTTTAGCTCTTCTGAGTTAGGATGTGAAATCAGCCTATGGACCAAGATTGATCGTTAAAACATGGTGTGGGATGTAGGAAATGCTGGTGTGCCCTAAGGAGAAAAATGCCGTCTCATTGTGGGAATCCACCTCACCTAACTTAACAACGGGATTAATCCCAAACAATTGCAAACATTTTCAGTCTAGATATTCATGCCTCAGTTTTTAGGACAGCAAATGGAGACCTAGTCAGTATGGAGAATGAAGAGCAATAATAAATTAAGTAAATAATAAATAATATGTATAAAATCTGTATTTGCTTAGCTAGGTTGCCCCCTAAAACTGCATTGGCTGTATTGACCAGAATTTGCACTATTGACTCGAGTGGAAACCTAGATTTCTGTCTCAAAGGAAAACATGCACTTTGTAAACATAAAAACATGTAATAAATCCCACCCTATATGTTTACATTGCAAGTAATTGTTTGGACTCTGCAGTCAACGGAGGGAAGCAGGCACTTGGTGGATACGATTCATCTTATCTCAAGTAGATATTTAAAGCAGATTAACTGATCTCTGTGCTACACGTGGCCATTTCTCTTATCCAGCTAAAATAAGAGTTCAGGACATCCAGCTGGGATGGAGACTTCTACACTGCAGATGTCCAAACACGGGTGAGATGAATCCCATCCAATTTAGTTCCTCGAGGTTGGGTTGCTTTTTAACGAAATTTCATTCTGTACTTACATTCCTTCCTGAAAACTGCTGTGTTACTGACATGGCTTGGCTACTGCCCTCTTCCCCAGCCGAATTATGAAAGAAAATCAGCAACCACAGTCTGAGCCTTAAAGCACTTCAAGATACATAATGCAGTATGAATTTCAGTTATTAGACGGCATCTCCAGGAGCCACCTTAGTTTGACTTGACAGATCTTTCTCTCTTTCAACATCGACATTTCTTGGAGTGTGTCTCCTCAACCTCACGATCCAAAAGAATTTTCCATCTTCCTTTACTCATTCTTTGGCATTGGGGGAGACTCGTAATGTTAAAAAAGGCATTCCTGCGCAAGCATCTGTGCGGGTGCGTGTGTGTGAGTGTTTGTATGTGAAATGTTTAACAAGCCATTGAAAGACATGGTAAATGAAGACGCTTTGCATGCCAGATGTGATTTCTTTTGAGTTGTTTGGGCTTGGCAGTAGTAATTACAGAAATCTTTGCTTTCAGCTTAGAGTAGAGAGGGGGTGTGAACAGGAAGGAAGGAAACGGAACTTCTGTAATTATACTAATAAGAAAATGAGCTAGTTTTGTATGACATTAAGAGCTACTGCCAATTTTGTCAAGAATGACCTGTAGTTGTACTTAATTTTTTTTTGTATTAGACACAAAACCTGAATTTCTCAAATAGAGTGGAGACTAAAGTCCTAAGGCAGGGTGGATGGGAGAGGCGACATTTCTATGCTGTGCATGATAAAGATGTTGGAGGGAGAAAGTGGTATTTAAGTTGCAGGTCTCTGCTGGCACAAATATAAGTGGATGTAAATTGGGCCATGGCTACTTTTGAAGTGGAAAAATTAGCAGATGGCTTTGAAGCGTCAGAGGAATGCAGTTCTGGAAGAGCCTTTTAATAACATTAAAGGTGTGAATGGGAACATATGGCAGAGTACCTGCGACAGCAATATTTTGATCAGATGACTCAAGAGGTCCCTCAGTCTCCATAGCCCTCTTTCGTACACTGAATTATAGTGTAACAATTTTCCTTTTCTCCTGGCTTCTCCATTAGCAATTCCAAAGAGACTCTATGACACATAGTGCTGGGACCCTGATTTTTTCCCTGTGCTGAGATCTGGAGTTGTAGACCCTTAGCATTTCCTTGGCATTGGAAAACAGAAAATGGCCATTGTGGTTGTCCAGTGTAACTCCGGATCACTAAGCCTTGAGCACCGCGGCTCTTGAGCTTATCACCAAGGCTTGTGCATGCGCAGGGGTTGCTCCTGCACCATGACAATCTGTACAGTGGGTACATCTGATCTTGACAGTGGCATAGAGATGCTCCTCAGGAAACAAGATAGATACTTCTCATTCTCTTAAGTTCAGCTAGACTTGGCTTGTCTTTCTGGACCAACAAACTATTAACTGTAACTGTGTCATTCCCACCAGGAATTTACCTGAAATGTCTATTTAAAGAGATGGTGCTTAAAAACCTGCAGTGGTGGACACTGCAGAGACCTCAGACAGCTGGTTCCAGACTCCTGCTCCCTGCTAACAAGTTTTTCTTAATGTCTAACATGAATTGTGCTTGCTGCAAAAGAACCTCATCATTTCTTTCCATGTCTATTCAGTATTTTGACTATTAAATACTAGAGAGAATGTATTGAACTCTCTGATACCAAAAAAACCCCACTTTTATTGGTTTATTTGGGTCAGAGTAAGACATAAGAGAGATCCTGGGGCAAGGTTTAATCTTGAGAAGTTATTGTGTGCAACGATTAATATCCAGGGAACAAATTACAGCTGTGTGGAAGGCAGAGCAGAGAAAGGAACAGTGTCAGAGTTGGTCACCAAGAATCAGACTGGGATGGCCTTAATGCTACCCATAGACAGGCTCTTGCCCTCTGCAGATGACACAGCAAGTGCTGTTAATAAACTCAGCAGCCCATGGTGGATTTTTTTCCTGGAATTGCTTCTCTTTATGCCTCAGTTAGGCAGAGGCTGGGCACTCATTTTTGAAAGCCACTTTGCTCCGTGGTCATTCCAGAAGTCCTGACGTTGGTAGGTCACACCAAGGATGGCTGTTTAGACAAAGAGATACCCCATCTTTCCTAGTTAGAGGTGTTTGCCAGTGCTGAACATCACCTAGCCACGGCTTAAGTAAATTTTAAAATACTTTTTTTAAACAAGGTATCCATTCTCAAATTTATTATTTGAACGTGTCAAAAGACATCAAGGAGGAGAAAAGGGGGTTGTCTTGCAACGGGGCTTGTGAAGAATTTGTGGCCACTTTTCATGAATGAAATGGAGGCTGGGTGGCAGAGTTGGAGTTCCCTCCGGCTGGGCAAGGACTTTTTTTTATTCACTTGTTTTTGAGGAAGAAGGCTTAAAAAGATAATCTGCCTCACCTTCAGAGAGAGATCAGGATTGAATAGCAACTTACTGGCCAGGCTTTGCTCTGCCATAATCCTGATGGTCTAGTAAAACTATGGATAGGGAGGATGTAAATGCTGAGTCCCAGCCCTTGGCCACAGGGAACAAGGCACAACAGCAGGGATGTGCTGGGGCTTCTTGCACAGCTCTTGAGCTAGCCTCCAGATCCTTCTCCTACCCACTCTGAGCTCCTTCCCCATCCCCTGTAGGAAGAAAGACTCATTTCACAGTCCCTTTCTTCCTGTCCCTTCTTGCTCTGCTTGCTTTGGAGCTTGGAAGACTGCCTTTCCTCACTCCAGTGACACGGAGGAGTGTGTCCTTAATCAAGCCCAAACCTGTCTGCTCAGATGAAAGCACAGCCTGATGAGCATGACAAATCCTTCTTCTCAGCTGGTGCAAATCCATTCTTCTCCCTGTTTCCCAGAAAGTGCCCAGAGAGGCTATGTGTGAAAGATAAGCCAAAAGTTGACACTGGAAGCTTGCAGAGGAATTTTTTTGGACAGAGCGCAAACAATCTGGTTCACATCAGCCCTCTAGCTTATTCATTCCCCTATCAACAACCAGATGTTCAATGCACAGCACAAAGGCTGGTGAGTGACTCCGTCTTCCTGGCTTACAGGAGCTGCTGTCTGTTTGTCCTGTGGTAGTGAGTGAAGTGTTGTAGGTCAACGGGGAGGCACCAAGAGTAATGGTGTTTTCAGGGACTCTTTGCAAAAGCTATCTGGGCAGGTATCTTGTGTCCTGCATCTATCACGCGTCCTTGAAGAGTTCAGCTGCAGTCCAGAAGGGCCATGTTCATGTGGGAGAAGGGGGTTTCAAGCTTCAGGGCAATCTAATTAATCAGCGGTTTTCCAAGGAGATTGAAGAGAGCCTGGCCATGACTCTCAAGCCAATAAGAAGTTTCAGGCTCAGGAGACTGGCGCAGCAATTTCAGACACAGCACCAAGCTACCTGAGATGGAAGGTAGGAAAGTTCAGCTGTATGGACAAGAAACATGTTGTGCCAATCATTCTCAAGGTTGGAAAACTGTCCTTAGCTTATTTCATGGAGCCAAACAGCTGCAGCTGGATTGTTCAGTGTGGAGCCATAAATCCTGCAGCATGTGGGCTGTGGAAATGGGATGTTCCTAGGAAGCATCCATACCACAGCCAGCCCTTTGGGTTGCAACACTCCCCAGTCAACATTTAGAAGCAGGTTCCTTCATTTTTTTTTTAATTTTCCCTTCTAAAAGATCTTTCTAGTGACCTATCTGACCCCTTGTCTCCAATTCTCTTCCGTACACTCCTTATCCCTATGATCTTCTGAATTCAAGGCTTGTACTTCATGCTTCCCTGTCACCTTCCCTTCACCAGGGTACACTACCACTCTCCCAAATCCTTGCATATGCTGGTGGCTCTAGTATGGATGTTTGTGCATGCTCTGATCTCAAAGTTCATTGGAAACCATGCGGTAGTCACTGCAGAATGGCTGGTATGTAGTATTTTGATGAGTTGTTCCTAGGAACAGTTCCAAACGTCTCTGGGATTTTTTATTCTGGGGGCTGGTTGATGGAGAGGTCCTGAGCAGAGGGATGCCAAGGTGGCTCTGCCCACAGTAGATCCTGGGCTGGGTGGCCCTCAGGTCAGAGCAAATCAGAAGCTGAAGCTTTGGACTCTAGACAAGTCTGGTGACTAAGAGACGTGTTACCTGGACTTAGGACTGTGTTAGTCCCTTGCTCTAAGTGCTGGAGAACAACTTGTTCCATTTCTGAGGTGGCTTTTTCTCTCCCTGGCTTAACAAGCGCCTTCCCTTGCAGACAGAGGAATGTTCCTGGGACTGTGTGTTTTGGAAATATGTCTGAGCTGCCCAAGTCAACACATGGGAAGACCATAGCCCTCTGGCACTCATCCGCTTGCCTCTTGCACTCTGTATATTTGTGTTGGCTACAGGCTCTTGCACAAGAAAGCCGGAACCTGGTTCTGAAGAACTGCTGGACTACACCTTGGGTAACAGATAACAGAGAGGTGAGTCCCTCAGGAGAAGAAAAACTTTTCTAGTCAGGTCGTGAGATGCTACTACCATCATTGTCGAGGTTTTAACGATACAGGACTGTGATTTTGTTTATTTGTTTTTATGCTAGAGATTGGAGGGTGCAGAAAAAGCTGCAAATGGACAATCTGCTAGATAGATGTTGCCAAGCTTTCTGCACACTATCCAGATGACTTAGTCTCACCCCAGCATGGTCATTCCCATTAGTCTGACCACTAGAACTGGGGGAATGTAGAACAGCCTACCTGCTTCTAACAGACTCCTGAAATAAGGATTCACCATCTAAAATGCGATGCAGAAATAATGTTCCTAGGGATGGAGGAGGTAAACTTGTATCTCAATGACCTTTTGGAGAGCAGCAGATGATGGCTTATGTCATGATCCCCGTTTACTGCATCCTCAGTCGTCTAGCCAGTACTGTACAACCTCAGCGCAGCGTCTTGGTCCAGGCCCAGGGCTTTGAACTCTTCAGCTCAGCCTTATAGGCTTGTCAGCAGCCATATATTGTGCAATGTTATATTAATTTGGCACTGGTCTTCTTGTTCCACTGCTGAGGTAGCCAACAGTGAAGGCAGCTTTCTCAAGGTGGAGCAGAAGCATCGAGTCTGTCTGTGTTGTCAGAACTCTGGTAAATGGTAATCACAGATTCTTCCTTGGGTTTCCATGTGTTGAACACAAAATAAAAAGAAGGATGACCCAAGAAATGAGAGACACGGAGCTTCTTTCTACATAGGCTGTGTTGGTACATCATAAGAAGTAGTTTATGCCAGTGGGAATTCTGAACACACTGAGCCTTCTCTTTGTCATGCAAAATATCCCTGAAGACACCTTAACAAAATACCCAAACATCACTGTGTCTGTCCTGTCCTCAGGTGGTTTGGAAAGGCTTGCAGCTACCAGGGGCTCTTGCAGCTTCCACAGCCCAGAGGTCTGGAGCAATCCAGCCACGAAAGTTTTCCTGTAGCCAGACACTTTCACAGCCTTGGGGCCTGCTGTCTTCTCAGAGTTGAAAGGATGGAGAATCCAGAAGCTAAAGGACACTCATTTCACTGTAGAACATCAGGAAAGGGCTTGCCCAAGACAGGCATTCCTGTCGTGGGCTTTTCAAACTCCCTTCTGTGCATCTGCAAATCCAAGACTCATCCCACCTTGCCTCTGTATCATAGAATCACAGAATGGTTTGGGTTGGAAGGGACCTGAAAGCTCGTCTTGTTCCACCCCCCTAGCCCAGGTTGCCCAAAGCCTCATACAGCCTGGCCTTGAACCCCTCCAGGGATGGGGCATCCACAGCTTCTCTGGGCAACCTGGGCCACTGCCTCACTCCCCACACAGAAGAAAAGTTTCTTCCTAATATCTCATCTCAATTTCTCTTCTTTCAGCTTCAAACTGTCCCCCCTCATCCTACCCTTCCACCCCCTGATCAAGAGTGCCTCCCCATCTCTCCTGTAGCTCCTTTCGGCACTGGAAGGCTGTATGAAGGCCATCACCATTTCCAAAGTCCCAGTAACACAGTTCTTAAAGCCTAGAGAATCTAGAAACCTGACAGATAGGACAGCAAGGAGCTAACTTTAGCTTCTGTGCCCTTGACCCCAAAGAAGTCATGATGTGGATCAGCTCCAGAGCTGGAAACAAAACCACTTGTCTTCAGGCAGCCCATATGGCTGTATCACCTCAAAGCAAAATGCCTTCATAACCCAGACACTGATGACATTGAGCAGTCCACACGGCAGGACTGCCCAGCAGCAGCAGAGCTGGAAACCCTACCTCTCAAGCAATGTTGGCAGGAAAGCAAAAAAAAAAAAAACAACAAAAAAACCCCAACAGACCAAAATCATCAAAGCACAGAGTAGTGAGTAGAAGAAAGGCACTGTACTGCAGAAAAAGACAGATGAAGCACGTGTTGCACTAAGAAGTTGCACCACTGAACATGCCATCCCTGCTGTTTCCTGTGCTGGGGCATATGGTGCATGTGCTAATCATCATCATCATCATCATCTCTTTTCTCTCCTCCCTGTTCCAGTTGTAAAGTGGGAACACTCATGAAAAAAAGTCAATCCGCTGGATCAAGCTAAGGGATAGGTCTGAAAGGCAAGATGTTGCAACGCTGGAATGAGGGGGAAACATCACTGGAAAACAAGAAGGACTGTCGTGCTGTACAGCGTGGAAATCAGTGTGTTCATTAACGTCCCTGCTGAGAAGGTCATTCAACATCTTTACAGTCCCTGTAGCTCTCTGATCTATGCCAGAGACTTCCTGGACTTCTCCCTTTTGTCAGTGTATTACTGGACAAGGAGTTTTTAAACAGAAGAATACACTTTGGAGTTAATTATTACGATTTCTGATTTTTTTTACAATATGAGTGTCAATAGTGAGCAATTTCATTAAAGCCAATCGAGTCACACCAGTGTAAATTGAGAAAGTCACACTCAGGTACAAGACAATATGTTTTAAAAAAAACCCAATCCATTGTTTGTGCTCACATAAACAGTGATGAAAAAGATGATTTCTGTTGTAAATCAGTGTAACTCCAAAGATTACATCAATTTCCACTGGCTGGGGGGTCTGTTCCTCACTTTCAGACACAATGTTGCTTTGGTGCATAGCCCTCTTCTAGGTGGCAAAGACTGGCAAGTGCCCCCTGAATACTTTGGAAGTCTGCTCCAGAATTTGCTCACTGGTTACTTGAAAAACTTCTAGGGTGGGATTCATTTCATAGAATCATAGAATCACAGAATGGTTTGGGTTGGAAGGGACCTTCAAGATCACCCAGTTCCACCCCCCTGCCACGGGCAGGGACACCTTCCACGGGTATCTACAAATGAGATCCAAGTCTCACTGTGGCTTTTGCTATCAAAGGACAAAAGTAAGCAGTTCCAGAAGGCAACCGCCTTGATGGTGTAACCTAAACACCACCTTAGAGTGAGATGGTCACCCCATGTATGCCTCCCGTCTCTCCAGTGCACACCTAAATACAAGAGGGCAAAACCCCAAACTTGCTCAGGTCTATGTAATAGCTGCCTCTTTTTGTACCAACTTTTCCTTCAGCTTAAATACTTTTTCTCCTTTGTGGGTGTTTCTCTCTGCCAGTAACACTCAATGTGACACTTCAGTTGCTGGAACATCAATGGCAAAGTTTCAGCTTGTGCCAACTGGGATGCTCCCAAGCAATGCTAGGGGTGTTCCTGAAGTCAGGCATGGATCGTGGACTGCCTGGTCAACAGAATGGCTATAACCACTCTGGACATGGTTTATTCCTCCCTGGTAGGGGAATAACCCTCACTGTCAGAGAACCGATCTTGTGAATGTTTGATTTACTAGTATAGATGTAGTCTGTGAATCTGCTTGTTTTCCTCAGCTGAAGAAACCAAGCTCTTCAGCTTCTTTTCACGAGATGCATTCTCTGGTCCCTTTGCACATCTTCAACTTTGAACTCATCTTGCTTGAATTTGGGTGACCAGAACCTAACAGCAGTTTAGCTGATATCTCAGCTGCTCTCTGTGCAATGATATTGACTTCCCTGTCTCTAATGGAAACATCTCGCTCGAGACAATTGCAATTGTTCTTTTTAAGATCACTGTGCTCAGATAGACTATTTCAGGTCCTTTATCCTCTACCATTGGTCACCTCAAACCAATGAGCCTTAGTCTGTTAGTGCAGTCTCTTTTTATTACTGCTAAAATTCTCCCATTTCTTTCAATCAGACTTCCTTCAAGGTCATCCATCTCTTCCCCTGTCATACTCTTATCCACCTCTGCAATAGCAATGCAGTCACTCAAGTCTGTGTCATCAGCAGATCTCATGACCAGGCGCCTACTTTTTTCTGCCAAGTTCATTAAGGAAAATATTTAATAAGATTGGTCCCAGGACTGATTATTAAGGAACACGATGGAGTTTCTCTGGCTTTACTCAGAAGTAACAGACAGCAAATGTTGGCCCCAGATGGTATTTTGTTCAAAACAAAATAATGACTTCCATCTGCCTCATCACTTTCCAAACCGAGGTCTGTGGAGCACTTGCTGGTGGTCTGGGCAGTGCTGGCTCTTTGCAAGGTGCTGCCTCCTCCTTGTTATTTCCAGCTGCTAAATTCTACTATATTAAGCTAAAGCTTACAGTAAATGTTTTCCTAATATTATTTTCATGTGTAAGTAACTGTGGGAGTTGCTGGCAGGACCACATGCGATTGGAAGGAGAGTTCAACTCTGAGATAATTCCTGAACCAGGATATAGTCCAAGAGAACTAAACTAAGACCTGGGGAAGTTCTTATCTGTTTATCAACAAAGAGTGTATTATTTTTGTCGCAGTAGCACAGAATAGTCCTGAGTGGGGATATAACTATGAATAAGTTGAGCCTTGCACAGACTCCTGCTAAAGGCAGTCCTCATCTCAGAAATATTACAAGCTGGTTTACCAAAGAGGGGAAAAGCAGACGATAGGTGAACGAAGAAAGAAGACATATCCATCTAGGCACAATTATCTTGTCACAATAAGAATTCTTCTTTCCTCTGCAGCTGACACATAGCCGTCATGCCATGCAGCTGCAGGTTTGTCCAAATGTTCCTCTCATGCTACAGCAGCAAGCATCGGAGATTTTGCGTTGTTCACGGCATCTTTGCACATCTTGGGGGCTCAGTTTGCAGAAACGCAGGAGTTCACTCTCTGGAGCTGATCCAGGCACCTGCTGCTGTGAGGATAACAGTAGAGTTGCCTGGAGAAGAACTCTTGGTCTTGTAATACCAGGTTTGAAAAACATCTGACAGAATATGAGGCATGGAGATGAGTGGGGCAAAGAACCAAGCGGATGAAGTCCTCTGTCCCTTTTGTTTCTTTGACTGTAAGGTTGTGGACAAGGTGCTGAGTTGGTACAGAATCTGTCACAGTGCTTATAAGGTAAAAAAAGGGATCTTCTTTATGGTCAGGATTACAAATACTGACTTCAACGACCAAACCATCCCAGCAGCGCAGTGGAAAGAGGTTGCTCCGTTTGTGTGGATCTGGTCCTAGCTCTACATGTGCAACTGCTTCTCTTGAGTCAGGTTCTCTCATGGTGGTTGTTCTGGTGGAGTCTGTGCGCTTTCAGCACCAGGACAGCCAGCTCCTTGTTGCGATATTGATTTCTTGTATAGCATCAGTGAGTGTTCAGCTAATGCTTGTGGACTTAGACTCAGCTTACTGCCATTGCATTCAGTGTGAGAAGAAAATGCCAGAGTGCCGAGTTCTCATTGCTACTAACCCACCTTGTGACTCCAAAAGCCTAGAGGAAAGAAAATGTATCTTTTACTACACATCTTAATAGTTCACAAGCCAATGGTGCAGGGACAAGAAGATTTAAAAAACAAACAGCAAGGCTTTGCAGTACACGTTTTTGTTTTCCTCTGCTTTGTCTTGCACTGAGCTCCGACAGCAGTGTGCAATTGATTTTTATCATCTGAAGCAAGAGTTGGTTTCTGTAACTTCAGATGGAGGTATTTCTCAGTTGTTGTGCTACTTGGGTATGTAAGTTCTTGATTTTTGCATGCCACTTTGTTTAGAAATATGAGCTGATATCAGGACTCTGTGGTGCCTGAAATTGTCCTGAAGAACCTCCAATTGCCTAGGCAGACAGAGTTGCCCTCCACTTTACAAAGAGGGAAATAAGAAGCAGAAAGACTAATTCACATCTACAAGGGTCACACAAGAAGTCTAATGCAGAAGCCAGACTGGTTCTTTAATTGCAAGACTGTGCTAGCAAAATTTCCAGCTTTTTTCCCATAATCCTGACTTCCCCAGAGAACAATGTTTATAAATATGTGAAGGGTGGGTGTCAGGAGGATGGAGCCAGGCTCTTCTCTGTGACATCCAGTGACAGGACAAGGGGCAATGGGTTCAAGCTTGAACATAGGAGGTTCCATTTGAATATGAGAAAAAACTTCTTTCCAGTGAGGGTGACAAAGCACTGGAACAGGCTGCCCAGAGAGGTTGTGGAGTCTCCTTCTCTGGAGACATTCAAAGCCCGCCTGGATGCGTTCCTGTGTGATCTGATCTAGGTGTTCCTGCTCCGGCAGGGGGATTGGACTGGATGATCTTTCGAGGTCCCTTCCAATCCCTAACATTCTGTGATTCTGTGATTCTGTGTGAACTTTCCATCCAGATGGGGTTTACTTGCCACTGGCTGTTTGGACACCCTTGTAGCCGTCCTGATACTAGTGGGAGAGTGGATCAAGTTCTAGACAACTTCTGCCTTAAAGAGTTATTTTAATCTTACTGACTCAGCTGCTGATATCCCAGGCGGAAGAGCCAACGCCACCACTCTGGAGTCGAACCACATCATTGACCAACCAATGGACTGGAATCCCCCTGAACTTCCCCAGACCTGTGTCTGCCACCACCAGCAGAAACAAACACCCGAGACTTTTCAAAACAAGATTAAAAAATCATTCCCAACAAGACAGACCCAATAAGATCCAATAGGCAGTTCCCTCTAACTAGACCCCCACGCCGAGTTTATCTTTCATTCCTTGACAGAAAAAGCTTATATGTGGAAAGGGCCTTAAATTGTCCAGTGTTTTCTCCTAGATTAACTAGAGCTGCACGCTCCTGGGCCTCTGTACTTAAGAGGGGATGACTAAATATAGCTTGAGATGGTTTCCTTACAGATAACTGAGGCAAGCAAGCAACTCTTGGATGAAATTAATCTTCTCTTGAAGCAGAAGCCTAAAATAGGCTAGAGAGTTCATGGCTGAAAGCACTGACCACTCTCCATGGCAGCTCATACTAGAGTAAACTTTAATAATTGATCCAATCACCATCCCCGAGAGTGTCCTCTTAACTCCGCTGTTTCTAGCAATAGCCCTGAGTGATCATTTCCACAGTAAGTAGCTGAAGTTGGGTGGGATGAACCCAACTCTCCATGTCCATGATGTGCCAGCTAGCATGTGTTTCTTTTTTTTTTTTTTTTTTTTTT
>WKFP01014674.1:429076-440772 GCA_011057875.1 Pterocles orientalis | reverse complement strand
AGAATTCTTGTTTCCTCTGCAGCTGACACATAGCCATCATGCCATGCAGCTGCAGGTTTGTCCAAATGTTCCTCTCATGCCACAGCAGCAAGCATCGGAGATTTTGCGTTGTTCACGGCATCTTTGAACGTCTTGGGGGCTCAGTTTGCAGAAACGCAGGAGTTCACTCGCTGGAGCTGATCCAGGCACCTGCTGCTGTGAGGATAACAGTAGAGTTGCCTGGAGAAGAACTCTTGGTCTTGTAATACCAGGTTTGAAAACATCTGACAGAATACGAGGCATGGAGATGAGTGGGGCAAAGAACCAAGCGGATGAAGTCCCCTGTCCCTTTTGTTTCTTTGACTGTAAGGTTGTGGACAAGGTGCTGAGTTGGTACAGAATCTGTCACAGTGCTTATATGGTAAAAAAATGGATCTTCTTTATGGTCAGGATTATAAATACTGACCTCAATGACTGAACCATCCCAACAGCACAGTGGAAGGGGGTTGCTCCATTTGTGTGGATCTGGTCCTAGCTCTACATGTGCAACTGCTTCTCTTGAGTCAAGTTCTCTGATGGTGGTTGTTCTGGTGGAGTCTGTGCGCTTTCAGCACCAGGACAGCCAGCTCCTTGTTGCGATATTGATTTCTTGTATAGCATCAGTGAGTGTTCAGCTAATGCTTGTGGACTTAGACTCAGCTTACTGCCATTGCATTCAGTGTGAGAAGAAAATGCCAGAGTGCCGAGTCCTCATTGCTACTAACCCACCTTGTGACTCCAAAAGCCTAGAGGAAAGAAAATGTATCTTTTACTACTCATCTTCATAGTTCACAAGCCAATGGTGCAGGGACAAGAAGATTTGAAAAACAAACAGCAAGGCTTTGCAGTACACGTTTTTGTTTTCCTCTGCTTTGTCTTGCACTGAGCTCCGACAGCAGTGTGCAATTGATTTTTATCATCTGAAGCAAGAGTTGGTTTCTGTAACTTCAGATGGAGGTATTTCTCAGTTGTTGTGCTACTTGGGTATGTAAGTTCTTGATTTTTGCGTGCCACTTTGTTTAGAAATATGAGCTGAGATCAGGGCTCTGTGGTACCTGAAATTGTCCTGAAGAACCTGCAATTGCCTAGGCAGACAGAGTTGCCCTCCACTCTACAAAGAGGGAAATAAGAAACAGAAAGATTAATTCACATCTACAAGGGACACACAAGAAGTCTAATGCAGAAGCCAGACTGGTTCTTTAATTACAAGACTGTGCTAGCAAAATTTCCAGCTTTTTTCCCATAATCCTGACTTCCCCAGAGAACTTTCCATCCAGATGGGGTTTACTTGCCACTGGCTGTTTGGACACCCTTGTAGCCGTCCTTATACTAGTGGGAGAGTGGATTAAGTTCTAGACAATTTCTGCCTTAAAGAATTATTTTAATCTTACTGACTCAGCTGCTGATGTCCCAGGCGGAAGAGCCAACGCCATCACTCTGGAGTCGAACCACATTGTTGACCAACCAATGGGCTGAAATCCCCCTGAACTTCCCCAGACCTGTGTCTGCCACCACCAGCAGAAACAAACACCCGAGACTTCTCAAAACAAGATTAAAAAATCGTTCCCAAGAAGACAAGACCCAATAAGATCCAATAGGCAGTTCCCTCTAACTAGACCCCCACCCCGAGTTTATCTTTCATTCCTTGACAGAATGAGCTTATATGTGGAAAGGGCCTTAAATTGTCCAGTGTTTTCTCATGGATTAACTAGAGCTGAACTCTCCTGGGCCTCTGTACTTAAGAGGGGATGACTAAGATGACTAAATACAGGTTGAGATGGTTTCCTTACAGATAGTTCAGGCAAGCAAGAAACTCTTGGATGAAATTCATCTTCTCCTGAAGCAGAAGCCTAAAATAGGCCAGAGAGTTCATGGGCTAAAAGCACGGACCACTCTCCATGGCAGCTCATACTAGAGTAAACTTTAATAATTGATCTAATGACCATCCCCGAGAGTGTCCTCTTAACTCCACTGTTTCTAGCAATAGCCCTGAGTGATCATTTCCACATGTCCATGATGTGCCAGCTAGCACATGTTTGGGGTTTTTTTGGGTTTTTTTGGGTTTTTTTTGTCATGCAGATGCAAGCTGGCTTTGCAGAGCCACCAGGCTGGATAGATGTTGTCAAGTGTGAGCCAGAAACTAGCCCAGTTAAAAGCCCAGTTAAAGTGGAACCAAACTTTAAATAGTAAGTCCCACTGGATATATTGGCTTGAATTGGGGTATATGTTCCTACAGCTGTGTGACTTCTACACAGCTGAAAGCATCATCTGGGTCTAAACGTGTCTCCTTGCATGACTTTCACCACAGTTCTTGGAGGTTTGCGTGTATCAGAGACCTAGATCAGGATGACATGTATGTTCATATTAAACATCCTTTCATGGTCCCTTGTTTGCTATTTCACCGCCAAGAGAAGATGGGATGTTTTGCTCCAGTCAGACGTGTGGGATGAGCAGCACTGGGAGAGGTGTACCACTGTCCTCCATAGCTAACCAATGACTATCAGTCCCTCATTTTCTGAATATCAACCAAGTTCAAAAGAGCTGGATGTCATCCACATTCCCACTCATTCTCTGGACGTGTTTGAAGCTAGACTTCCTCACTTAATTTCCGTGAGCCAAATTGTTTGCACTGAACTGGCAAAAGATGAATCCCAGAGCTCATACTTTGTTTTGACATCTGCGTTAGCAGCGTGGTGGTGTTTTGGTTTAGTGCTGTGTGTCTATGAATTTCATACTGCCTGTGTCTTCTCATTGTTCTTCCACTTGGTTTTTGCTGGCCACTGGAGCTACATTAAAAGACCTGGAGCTTCATGGTCCAGGTTGCCAACATTTGCACCTTGTCATTGCCGAGCTGATTAAAGGTCACAATCAGCAGGAGATTTGTTTAAGAGACGTGACAGCTTTCTGCAGGAGTCGTCTGCACCATGTTTTTTCCTTGACCCAACTTACTGTGAGTCGTAGAATAATAGAATAGAATGGTTTGGTTTGGAAGGGACTTTGAAGGCCATCTAGTCCAATCCCCCTGCCATGAGCAGGGACATCTTCAATTAGACCAGGTTGGCCCCATCCAGCCTGAACTTGAACACCTCCAGGGATGGGGCAAAATTCCAGGGATGAGTTGCCAAAGCAGATGTCAGTGGGGTCTGATGCTGTCAACGTTTATCAAAACTACAGTGGGTTGGTTAACCTCTCTCAGATCCCTTCTGCAGCTGCTGCAAGAGTGGGACAAAGAAACGAATTTGCAGGTAATGCTCCAAAATCAAAGATCCAACAGAAAACTGGGTGCCTGACTTCCACATGGACTGACTTACAGGACAAAATCAATCTCGCCTAACATAAGCGTCTACAGCAAAGAGGCCTCATTGCAAGCTAGTCACCCCAGGCTCCCTTTATAGTCAGTGAAGAGAAACAGAGCATGGTTCTGACCTAATAGAAATGTCTACATGAGGCTGAGATGAATTGCCCCTCAGAAGTGCTTGTTTTCCTCTCTTGACTCTAACGTCTGGGGAGCATGGGGTATGCAGCTCAGATGGAGATGTCTGCAGGCACGGGGCTCGAAAGCAAAGTAAGATGGATTTCACTGCGATGAATTCCCCCGGAGTGACAGTGAAGGCACTTGCCGGCGAAGCATGCCAGATCTTAGCTCTTATATTTTAGGAGCTAAGTGCATTCTTTGCACTGAAAGGAAAAAATGAGACAGAGCAGAGAGGGGGCAGCATACATAAAGCTCACTGTACTCAGAAGAAAAAGGAAGGCAAATACTATCCTAGAGCTGAAAACCAGAAGGTAGTTTGTATTGACCCAGCCTGACCTTCTCCGGGACACTGGCTGGAGAAACACCAGTTCCTCCAGCTCAGGGTATATAAACCTGGGACAGACAATGAATCGGAGGAAGGAGATGCCTTAATGAAATATTCTGGTCATGCAGCGTCTTGTGATAACTCACTAAGCATGGTGCATTGCCAATTGTATTTGAGAAGAATGAAACTCTTCCCATTTGCAGCTCCCTCTGGACATTTTTAATCAGCTAATCTCTCCCAGGGCTACCCAGGCAGGCCAGAGTTCAGGCAGGATTCCCATTAGAAATAGGAAAGACCTGTCTGATCACTGAGTTTATCCAGCTGCGCAGTTTGCAGTGAATAATGACCACTGGGGCTTTAGCAAATTGTGGGGGCAGTGGGGCAAAGGGGGGAAGTGACAGCTATGAATCATCACAGGCTTGCTGGCTATGGAGACTTGCTATGGTATTTCTTATTGAGTTGTTTTCTCTATATATATTTATGCATGTATTTACATGATTATGGCATCTTTCTGCTAGATTCCTCTGATACACCCTTTCCTTCATGTAGGAAACCCACAGACAGAGCTGGTTTGGGGAAAGAAGATATTTCTCGGCACCAGGGCAGGTGCGACCCTTTTTCAGGATAATTGCACTGTATCTGGGAGTAAACCAGATTGGTTTCTCCTTCGAGTGGAGTATGTGAGCTCTTGGCCAGTCATCCCTGAATGTCCGTCTGGAAGGGCCTCTCTTCCCATCATCTCCAGAATCATAGAATAGCAGAAGGGTTTGAGTTGTGAGGAACATTTAAAGATCATCTCGTTCCGCTCCTCTGCCATAGGCAGGGACACCTCCCACTAGCCCAGGTTGCTCAAAGCCCTGTCCAACCTGACTGTGAATGTTTACAGGGACGAGGCATCTACCACCTCTCTGGGCAACCTGTGCCAGTGTTTCACCACTCTCATCATTAAACATTTATTCCTTATATTGTGGCCTGAACCGACTCTCTTTTAGTTTAAAACCATTACCCACATCCTATCGCTACAGGCCCTACTAAAAAATTTGTTCCCAATTTTTCAGCCCCCTTTCAGCACTGGAAGGTGCTGGAAGGTCTCCCCGGAGCCTTCTCTTCTCCAGGCTGCACACCCCCAACTCTCTCAGCCTGTCCTCGCACGGGAGCTGCTCCAGCCCTCGCACCATCTCCGGGGCTCCTCTGGCCCCGCTCCAGCAGCTCCGTGTCTGTCCTGTGCTGAGGACCCCAGAGCTGGACGCAGCACCCCGGGGGGGGTCTCACCAGAGAAGAAGCCTTGAGCATCTGCCTGACTGCCTCAAACACCTCAGAAAAGCAGGATGAATCCCATACGAGAAGTTTTGAGTCATTTGAAAGGTGTCTCCAGACTGAATTTCAATTAAAACTTCTCTTTCTGGGCTATTTTTGCAGGAATCTCAGTCCTTGGAACCACACAAATGGTTGTGGTGGTCCCAGGGCACCAATGAGGAGGGGATGGGGAGAAGCATCCATGGCAGAAGGAGCACAGGACTGCTGCCCTAGGACTGTAGCCCTAGGAAAACCAGGCATGTATAATATTACTATTGGGTTTTTTATGCATATCAGTGGTTCTTCCTTCACTCTTTGCCATTTCAGAGTCTATGTTTGTGGCCTCACTAAGCCAGCCTACAAGAAACTGTAGAAAACAACGTGGAAATTAAATATAAATGAAAGTGAAGGTGACTGGAAACAGGCCAGCATAAAACTGATGGGGATCAGCCTGCCTTCCCCTTGTGAACTGAAAAATGCAAAGCAAGCCTTGTAAAGTGACACAGAGAATAGTCCCCTTTAAATATTTATTATTTTTTCTGGGTTATAGTTGATAGTCTGGGAGGTATCTATTTTTAAAGCATTTTTTGTCATGAGATTGGCCCTTTGAAAAGTTCCAAAACTTGGCTAAATTAAAATCTCCAAACTGCTAATGAAAGAGCACTCCAGGTGCAAAGAGGAGCTGAGAACAGAAACAAACAGTCAATCGTCTGAGAACAGACGCATCGCTGGGAACAGGATCTTAGAATCAAATAATTGGCTTATGTCACTTCTCTGGTCATGTTGTGATTAAAGAATGAGGTATTCTGTGTTGGGCAGGGGGGTTATTTTGTGCCTTCTAGCAGTCTGAGTGCTCACGGCTGGCTCTCATGTGTTGCTTTTTGGTATTGCAGGGCACAGCTAAGGCTGCAAGGGTGTAAATCAGTGGTCCTGGCTGGTTGCTTGCGTTTGATCCCCTACCATCCTTTGGCCCTCCTGGTACTTGTGTGGTCTGTTCACATATTGTTTAAAGGAAAAACAACACAACATCAGTGCGACAGACCCTCAGCTAACATCAGGGAGCCCGTCTCTGCCAACCTGGCTTTGCCTTTGTTCCAACTAAGCTATTATAGTTGTGTTTTCTTTGGACTTTTTTTTTTTTAGTGGGCTTCTGGACCAGAATTATTTGGGTCCATCAATTACACTCAAAGGATTTGTTACTTTGTTTGTTTGTTTGCCAGTCTTTTCCTCCAAAATAAAACATGAAAGGAACAGAAGGTGTAAAAGGATGAAATTCTACGGGACTGGAATGGGGCTGGAAAAGTGGCTGATATTTCAAGCAAAAAAAAAAAAAATCATCCTTGAAGACAAAGCTCACCTGCCAGAGAATTTATTGAATTTCCCCTTCCAAACCAAATGATTGACTTCAATCAATTTGACAGAAGATATTTGGATGGGAAACCTCCCCACACACACCTGTCCTGTGTTACAACCCAAGAAAGGAGGGACATAAAAACCCACCAGGATGGATTCTCCAAGAGCATCTTAATGTGGCTTTGGAGGAAAGGCTCAAGGAAAGACCAAGCACGCGGTGAGACTGCACCTTTAATGGCAAAAAACAAAGGAAAACAAAACAAACCAGAACAAAACTTGGACAGGCAGGAATAAGTTCTCCAGGGAACTTTTCAGTTTTGACTAGCCGGCCTCCTCTGCATGTTTTAATTCCTGGGGGACAAGTTTGCCTCTGGTGGAAGCAGGCTCAGGGCCATACACATCCTGGCTGAACTGGGTTCCTTTTATAATTTGTTCTTGTTGTTTGGAGCAAGAGGAAATCATCAGCAAACCCATCGAAAAAATGGCAAACCATCAGTAATTTTGGAAAGTGCAGAGGTCTGATAGGTCAAGGTGAAGACCTGAGTGCAAGCTTTGGCCAGGCGGTGTCAAGTCAAGATAACCTCCTGGCACCAACCTCCTCCTGTATCTCTTCAATTAGTGCCTCTGGCCGACATGACCCCCATTGAAGCCGCCCTGTTAGACAAAAATGCCCCTTTGGCAGACACTGAATTTGGAGATAAGACAAAGGAAAGTCCAAAGCCAAGTGGGATACCTTCAGCATTCAATAAATTAATCAGCTGTTAATACCGGCAGAAGGTGATGTAACCTTCACCCCACACAGGGGTATCTCAAGCCTCAGTTTCCCTGCATGAACCTCTGTCTGGAAACGTCTCCTTCCATTCCCTCCAAATTGTTGTTGACTAATAAATTCCTGATAAAATGAAGATTTTCAATAGTGTGTTCAGTTTTGGGCCCCTCACCACAAGAAGGACATTGAGGGGCTGGAGCAGGTCCAGAGAAGGGCAACGGAGCTGGGGAAGGGTCTGGAGCACAGGGCTGGCGAGGAGCGGCTGAGGGAGCTGGGGGGGTTCAGTCTGGAGAAGAGGAGGCTGAGAGGAGACCTCATCACTCTCTACAGCTGCTGAAAGGAGGGTGCAGGGAGGTGGGTGCTGCTTCTGCTCTAAAGGAACAAGTGATGGGACAAGAGGAAACGGCCTCAAGTTGCGCCAGGGGAGGTTAAGGCTGGAGATTAGAAAAAATTTCTTTGCTGAAAGAGAGTGATCAGGCATTGGAACAGGCTGCCCAGGGAAGTGGTGGAGTCACCATCCCTGGACGGGGTCAAGAAACATGTAGATGTGATGCTTAGGGACATGGTTTAGTGAGTTAGGTGGTGTTGGGTTGGACTTGATGACCCTTGAGGTCTTTTTCCAACCTTTGTGATTCTACGATTCTATGATTCTATGATTCTGTGATTCTATATCATCACCCTGCATAAGCAAGCTGATAAAATGCAATGCTCATGGTCACTGAGACATCCTCTATACACAATACACTTTTCCCATCTGCATCTTGAACTGGTCCAGAAGGTTACTTCTTTGAAGTGCAGGACTGGTCCCAGGGAACCTCCTCTTCTTCAGCATGCCATGAGTTGCATGGGTAGGATGCTCCATGGAAGAGTACGTGGACTTTAGCCAGAAGAACTTCAGAGCTCCCAAAAATGTCCCAAATCTCAAAGATCTCAACGAAACACTGGCTGGGGAGATCAAAGAGATTTCCCTCCCTTAGAAGAACCATCCTAGTTTTGGACCAAAGAATGGTACCAAAACTTTCAAAACCAGGTCTGGCTTGAAAACATGCAGACAAGGCACAAGATTGGAGATGACTGGAGATGCTGTAGACCTTGGTGATGGTTTTCCAGCTGCCAAATTTCAGCTAGAAAACTCCTAAGGTCTTGGCATCTATAGCCAAGGGACCAAAGCCCAGGAACTTAGCTGGGCAAGATAACAAGATGGTCACGTGTGTAACCTTTGAGCTGGTGTATCTGGTGCACTCCATTAAGTGCTATCCTGACACCTACTTTAGTTTGCAGGAAAACTTGATAGCATCAATATCCCTGCAGAAATCGAGGTGTGAGGTCACACGTGTCTTCCAGGGGTTTTGCTGTATCAAAATAAAACCTGCAGCAGTGTCAGATGTTTATGAGGTGATATCTATACCTGTGAGACACAAAGAGAGGAAGAAAGCCAAAGTTCAAGCGCACAGGTAAGTAGCCTTAAAAAACTTCTCAGATTCACCTTAGAGACATTGAGTCACTGATATAACACCCAAAATGATCCCTGTATTTGCCACACATGTTTCTAAAGTTCTGCACTGCTGTCCTTCAGACACTTGTTTGGTTTTTTCATGGTGGTTGTGTTAGCAGTAGAAATGTTGTTGTTGCCACAGTGGTGTAAGGAGAGCAGAAAATGCAGTAGCCAAACTGCTGGGAGATCACTACAGGCAAGAGGCAGGAAAGGGGAAAGGTGAGGATGGAAAACGTATTTTGCACCTGAAGTCAGGTAACTGGCTTCCATCTAAGAGAAACCAGGGACAAGACATGGTTATGGATCTACAGGGAAAAGGAAGGAAAGGAGAAGAACACCGGAGCACCACCAACAAATAAAAGCTACTGGCTGTGAAATGAGATAATATCATCCCGGGGAATTCAGTTATGATCAGCATCTGCTTTGTATTCGGTTTCGCTTTCACCAGTGTCTTCACTGGAGAGGGTTAGAAAAGTTGTCTTTCCAGCCATAAATGTGCATGTGGGAGTCAGTGCTCCAGTCCGGTGGGTGTCAGGCAGGTGGGTGCAGCCAGATGCGAGGCTCAGATTTACAAGCGATTCCTGTTGCCTTGAGAAGGCGGACAGCTGGGAGGGAGGTGGAAGCGTGCTGATTTGGCTGGAGAATAGATGCGGGATGCTCTGATCTGTACATCATCGTGCTGGGAGTCAGGAAATCCTGCTAGCTCTGATGGTTCCCTGTTCAGCCATGGACGTGTCAATGAAACAAAAATGTTCAAAGCTGGCAGCTTAGGATGTAGGCCCCCACAATGACCTGGCTTGAACTTCAAAGGAGCTGAGTAACCAGCAGGTTTCATTTGTTTTGGCACCTCTGTAGTGAAATAATAAGAACCGAGTACCTGAGAGCATTGCCAAGAATTTGTTTAGTTTTCTTTACCTTTTCTGCCTCAGTTTTCTGCCTAGTAAAAGAGGATTATGCTTGCCTCTCCCATGGGATCACAACGAGGAGCTACATGTGAGATCTTAAGAAAGGGACAAGTCACTTTTTTGGCTTGGATTTATAGAATTATAGAATGGTTTGGGTTGGAAGGGACCTTCAAGATCATCCAGTTCCACCCCCCTGCCATGGGCAGGGACACCTCCCACTAGCCCAGGTTGCCCAAAGCCTCATCCAGCCTGGCCTTGAACCCCTCCAGGGATGGGGCATCCACAGCTTCTCTGGGAAACCTGGGCCACTGCCTCACCACCCGAACAGGAAACAAATTCTTCCTAATATCCAATCTAAATCTACTCTCTTTCAGAGTAAGGTGTTGCATTACTGCAGCACCCATTTGTGGCTTAAAACACATGGCTGGAGTTACCACACTTCATTTTGCAGCTGGGACAAGGGACAAGTGACATGGACAATTCACAAAGATAAAAGGCAACTTGGTTTGCTGCCGTAAACTCAGCTGCCTCTGTGCAGCACTGCTAAAGGATTTTAGGGAGGTGTAGTTCCATATGGAGGGGCTAATCCTGAGACACAAATGACCACTGTCTCAGGCAGCTGACAATACGAGCTGTGGCCCATTTGTACAACTTGCCCAATGTTCTGCTGAAGAATCCACCAGAACAGAGAAGCTCCCTCAAACACACAGTGATTTTCTCATGGGTGAGCAAAAGTCAGTGATCTCCAGACCCCAAAACAACAAAGTTTTGAGGCTAATAAAGTCTAAAACTGGGTCAAAAATGATGTGACTGTGCCATACTTCTTTAAAAGTCACACCAAACTCTTGGGTCTGGACATATTGCATCTTTGGAAGTGTTTAACAATTTCTAAGGCTAACCTATGGCTCTTGCTTTAATAAAAGACATTTCCAAGAGTTGAAGAAGCAGCACTTTGGCTGTCTGTCAACTTGCAAAGCCCTGTGTTTCGTCTGCCTTCAACTGGAGGGAGAAAACGAAGGCATAGCAAGTCAGTAGCTGTACTGCATCCACTGGAGCTGCCGAGCCCCAGCCAGCCTGACAAAATGATGCAGAGGTTTCTCCATTGATCATGTCTGACTTTTCTCACCGAGCAATGGTGAAGAATGATTTTTCTCTCTGACTTTTGCCTCTCCAGAAAGCCATTTGCAAACAGCTCGGTGGGCAAAATGCCACAAGTCATCACTCAAGCCCCAGAACAAGGCACCAGGTTGGGGATCAGTGAGAAATCCTCTTGCAGATGAATGGCTGAGGAACAACCAAATTAACCTAAGTTCTTTCTTGAGTTCAGTTCAAGTTCTTTTTGGTGGTGGGTTAGATTAAAATCTTCCTCTGCCTGCTTGTAGCTCTTTGTACATTTATGGGATGGTATTTGATGGGAGGACGAATGGTGATGCTCACAAAAATGCATCCACCAGTACATGCAACAGAAGCTTTAACTGACAGAGTGTCCCCTGAGCAGAACTGTCTTAAAACTATGTAAAAATGAAGACCATCAAAGTGAGGCACTCACGGAACGGAGATAACAGCCCAAGCGTCCCAGTCCGAGAGCTGACCAAAGCAGAGGAAAAAAAAACAGCTAATGGTCCTCCTGGAGAGGGAGGATGCCAAAACTCACGGAACAGAGATAAACGAGTGTCCCAGGCCGAGAGCTAACGGCGACCGTGGGGGGAGGGGGGAGGGAAAGGCCTTGGGAGAGCGAACGCAGGCTCCCCAAAGCGAGACGAATCTGGAAGTGAAAAGCCAGCACTCCTGGAAGAGTCTTCTCCTATATACTGGGTGTGACGTGCATGGGATGGAATAATTGGTCAGTCTGCTTCTCAGTCTTTACCTAAAAGCAAATCCCAGGCTAGAAGCCGGGCTCTCTCTCTCTGTCTATTGAGAGGAGAGAGGCTGAATGTATCTCGTCCTTGAGAACAAATAGCAACATCCTAGCAATAACTATAAACGTTCTTCTCTGTTCTTCTCTTATCAATTCTCTCCTGAGCAGGAATCCAAAACATAGCTTCTCGCTAGCTATTTAT
>WKFP01014674.1:382316-429056 GCA_011057875.1 Pterocles orientalis | reverse complement strand
TCTTTACCTAAAAGCAAATCCCAGGCTAGAAGCCGGGCTCTCTCTCTCTGTCTATTGAGAGGAGAGAGGCTGAATGTATCTCGTCCTTGAGAACAAATAGCAACATCCTAGCAATAACTATAAACGTTCTTCTCTGTTCTTCTCTTATCAATTCTCTCCTGAGCAGGAATCCAAAACATAGCTTCTCGCTAGCTATTTATGAAGAGAAAGGAAAAGGAAAAAAAAAAATTAACTCTGCTCTGCTTAACCCACGACACCATTCCTGTTCACTCTGTCTCAACAGTGAATGAGTCCCCATGACCTCCCTTTGGCATGAAGGGCTGTGCTCTTCCCATGTTAAAAAACTTGGTTGTGTAAAGTGGGAGAGAGGCTACACCTTGTCCTGTTGGGTCTCATGCTGTGTAACATGGAGAGCTGAGCTGAAATGCTGATGGCTATCTCCCTCTCCCTTTCCTTCTTGCGAAGAAGTTCCCTTCTGCCTTGTGTTGCTTTATCATAAAATTCATTGGTAACTCCGCATCCAGCAGGTTAGACGGCAATGTCTCAGATCGTGGGTTGGGAGACATGGTGGGACATGATCGCCTTGGTCGCAGCCGGGTGATACAGTATTTTGGGATAGGGACCCTCTAGGCAGCACATCATGTCACTGTTCTTCATACAGCCTGGATCTGTGGTGGTCTATACAAGAGCTGGATACCTCTGGGCTCAGCTTTTATAGAATCCTAGAATGGTTTGGGTTGTAAGGGACATCAAAGATCATCTAGTTCCAGCCTCCTGCCATGGTCAGGGACATCTTCTACTAGAACAAATTGCTCAAAGCCTCATCCAATCTGTCCTTGGACATCTCATTTTCTGTGGTTTCAACCTCAATCAAACAGCAGAGTGTTTGAGTGCCTTCTAGGGGAAGGGAGGACAGACTCCTGAATGTCTGCTGTTACTTCCACGGTGCAGAGAAGGCTCTGGGTTATGGCAGGGAGAAGGCCAAGTCTTGCTCAGATCACAAGAGGAAGAATTTGGCAGCTTCTTCCCTTAGTGCTCTCCCAGATGTTTGTCATCATCACAGAGACATCGTCCTGGTTTGGCAGTTCCTGCTCGGGGAAATCCCCATGGGTCTGAGAAAAGTGGGGCTGGAGGATGTGAAGCAGTATAGGGAAAGGCTCAAACAGGCTCGGGGGGAAGTGGTACAGGTCAGAAAAGCACTGAAAGCTGCATATTTATCTGAACCTTCCTGCTCCGAGCAATGAATATGAGGATCCTGGAGTCCACCAACGGCACGACCCACCTGTATTGGCTCTTTGTAAGCTTTTGGGTGAACGAATGAAGACCATGAAAACATCCTCAGCTTGTCCAAATCGGGACACTGTCCCCAGCCTGGCACACTGCCCACCCTACTGCCAAGAACCTCCTGAGAGCATGGGGTGGGACAGAAGTGACCACTTTCTTCTGAATGAGATTTGATGTGTTCAGTCCCAGCAAAAAAAGGGCAGGAGCTGCTCTCAGGATGGGTGCAAACAGGTCCAATTCTGGGACCTTATAGGTTATATAGAGGCACCTATATGCCCAACAAGGAGATGGTGAGAAGGTGACCGAGCAGGCTGGGAGCTGGGTTTGGCACCTAGTGTCACCACCAGTGAGAACTCTGCATGCCATGCTCCCAATGCATCAGAAAATGTCATAGCTGTGGAGGAAAGGAGATAGGAGTGAATGCAAGACTGTGCCCTAGGAGGTGCAGAGATGCTGGGGAGGGATGCTTTGGGTGAAGACCTGACTTACCTCTGCTGTGGGAAGGGACGAGTGATGTCCTCTTCAAAAACTACACATACAAGAAGCTTTTCTTTTACCATTTAGCCTTCAATCAACACAGATAATCAGTCTCCAGAACCTTCATACTGAAAATCTTACCATGAGTAGGGAGGTGGAGTTTTAACTTCTTATTTTTTAATATTGGAGCTCTGGTCCTCAGCTGATCACACTCCCGTACAGGGACTACGTGATCGCATAGCACAACACCTGGCTCAAAACTGGTCACAAGCGTTTGGGTCACATTGAGGAAAACATTTAGCCACGTGCTCTGGTCTTTCTTTGGTCAAGGGCGTGCTCAGAGTGTAGGTTTATGTACATTCCTGTCTCAAATTGGCACATTGCGTACTCTCTGTTGGTAGACACAAGTGGGGAGCAGAGTTAATGCCAGAATGCATTTGACCTTTCCTTTTTATTGCCTTTCCAATTTTATTCCCCTCTTTCATAAAATTCCATTCTGCTTTGCTCTTTGACATCAGATCCACCCAGGTCAAGCGAACGGCAACCACCAAGATGACAGCTGCTGAAACCATCCGTCCTCTTAGTCTCACCCAAATGTACATCAGCCGGCATAAAGCCACCCCAGTCCATCGGGGAGATTTAGTAATATAATGAGGGGAAGGAATGAAATCACCCCCTCATCCTTCAGGGTTTCCAAATAAACAGCAAAAAAGGAAGGTAGTTTTTTGTTGTGTGTGTGCTGTTTTGGTATTTTCTTTCAATATATATATTTTTTTCTTACTGTAACAATACAAAAGTCAGAAGAAAGATTTTAGAAAAGAAAACAAACCCAAACCAACAACAACTAAACTCACCGGTTTCAAGGTGGGCTAACAACGTGCAAAGCACATGCCAGAACATGTGTTATTAGCAATAAAAAAAGTCCTTTATTTGTCTCTCTGGGGAATTTCTTTCTCACTCACTTTTAAAAAAAACTATCTTTATTTGTTTCCCTTCTCTCTCTCTCCCCTCTCTCTCTCTCACACACAACCAGATCACTTAAATAAAACAAAGTTTTATATTCATTCCAGGCAAGGATTCCTGCCAAAATCTGTGCCTCCTTTTTTCTCCCCCCACTCGTTTTCTTATATACAGACCAGTGATGAAAACACAAAAAAATCTGAAGCCTATGAGGTGACAGATGAACAAGATGTAGAGGCAAATTATCCAAATGGTGCTGTGAAGGAATGGCTTTTACTGGCAAGAGGGAACATATTTTTGCAAAGGTTAGAGGAATTTTTCTGTTTCTGTTGGATTTTTCCAAGGCTGGAAATTTTAGTTTCAAGAGAAGACTAAGAACTTGCATTTTAGATGTTCCAGACAGTTCTTTGCCTTGATTTGTTGCTTTGTTTGTTTGGGGTTTTTCTCAACAGCGAGGATCTCTGGCTCAGTTGATTTTATGTGCAGAAATCTCATTTGTGTGAATTGAATTGCCAGGCATGCCAAGGAGATTCACAACTGACAGCAGGGTGAGGAGAGTGTTGGCTGCACATTGTACCCAGAGCTTTGCTTCCGAAGACAACCTTGTAGTTCTAGTTGTGTTAAGCTGTCCCGCATAGATAGGTTTTTCCTGCCGTCTTTCCACCCCCATGAACTTCTGCATGGTCCACCAATGACCAGCATACCCGTCACGTTGACCTCTGTTAGGCTGTGCAATTAAAAGCTCGGCTTAGAAAACTCAGAGGAGCAGATGAACCATCACAAGTGGAGGAACCTCAGGACCTCCATCAGAGTGGCTCTGACTCAATTTGCTACTCCCGGGGTTATCAAAGCAAGGAAGATCAGTCCATGTTCCTGCTGTGAAACCCATGGTCCTGGTGTGAAACGCCCAAGAGAGGAGACACAGGGTCCCCTTGCAGACTGAGAGAAGTTGCTGCCTACTGGGTGTGGGAGTCATGAGACACCAAGGCAAAAGTGCTTTGGGGTTGTGTGAGTCTTACATAACATTTGAGGGAAAGACCAAAGGTGGAGAAAGGGAGAAGAGTCTTGGGAGCCAAGTCTTGGAGTAGCCATAATGCTGGACCAGGTATTGGAGTGTCTGCAAGCTGGCTACTGGAGGGAACTGGGAATCCAAGCCAGCTATGGGCCAGACCCTCAGGTCTGCTGGTCAGCTGCTGGTAGAGCCATGGATTTGGGCCAGCTACCATACATGTGTCTGTGCGTGAGGCACGTGTGAGACTGGGGTAGCTACTGGGCAGCCTGAGTGCTTCAGTCCAGTATATATGCATATATATGTGTATATTTTCCACCAATGGGCTTTCAATCTGTTTAGCCAGAGAAGACGAGGCCATTGGCACCATTTCTGATGTGTGGGTGCTGTGTTTTCCGTCTGTGTTGATCTGCGTGACCAGACATGTTTATGTGCCTGTATCTATTTACGTATGTATGTACTGTGTGTATGTGTGTGTGCTGGACATAGGGAACATGGGAACATGGAGTTGCAGCAGTCTCACCCCCATCAAGCTACCAGATACAGCAGTTCCTAAGATTTTCTAAGCTGACGTTGCAACGTTCGTGGCTGAATTGGTGATTTTTTTGTAGGCACCTGTGCATCCCACCCTGGATCTGTTACTGTGCTTTATAGCGTCTGTGGAACTGGCATTGGATGTCACTGCAAGACTCTGAGCTCAACAGGCTTCAGATCAGGCCAAGTTTGCAAAACGTAGAATCCTAAAAATATAGAATGGTTTGGGTTTGAAGAGACCTTGAAGATCATCTTTTTCCAACCCCCCTGCCATGGGCAGGGACACCTCCCACTAGCCCAGGTTGCTCAAAGCCTCATCCAGCCTGGCCTTGAACATCTCCAGGGATGGGGCATCCAAGCATCCTCATGGATGGGTCCTAACAGGGATTCCTGGTCAATGTAGCAGTACAAATATTAAACGATTCAGATAGTTTCTGCCAGCTCCTGTCATAACACATAGGGTTGAAATATCCCCAGCAGAAAGTTAGTTCATTTTGCAGCAAACTCCACTTGACGTAAGTGGACAGGACATTCATGCTGAAGCTTAAATTTTTTTTTGCCAAGTACTCGGACTGAAGGAACTACCAAAGTGCCAAGAATGATGGTTTATGGCCTATTTCTAGTCTCCTTTCAGACTGCAGTCATAAAGGAAAATGGCACTCAAATGTCAGAAAGTAAAAGAGAAGACTGAAAATTAAATGACTCAAATCAGTGGAAACTCAGGAGAGAGCAAGAGAGGGTGCTGATTGCTAGCAAGGGTGTGGAGAAGTAGGAGCAGTTGTGCATGGTGCCACTTGGGTAACACCCAAGGTCTGGTCTAAAGCTGTAGATAAGAGCAAAAGGAAAGAGCTGGAGGCAGAGCATCTCAGCCAAAGGAGAATCACAACTCTGCTGAATTTGCAAGGCATGGGAGGAATGAAATGTTGGAAGAGGCAATACTAAATGTTCTTGACCTCTACTCAGCTGACTCGGAGGGAATGTGAAACGCCCAGAGGAATCGTGATTGTGATCTTAGAACGCATGGAGAATTTTACTGCAGAAAACTAGAAATAGTTGGAAGAGTTTGCAATTTAAATTCATCGTTATTAAGCCTCAGTAGGATTAAAGGGCAGCACAGGCCAATATGGGGCCTGAAAGGAAAGCGAAGATTAGCATAGGAAGAATAATTTGGAGGTCTCTGAAAAGAAACAGAAGCAAGTTCAAAGGATAATTCAATAAACAAATAAAGAGACACACCAGGGAAAGAGCAGAAATACATGAAGAAGGAAATAATACTGTGCTACACAGACCACTAAGGAAAACACATTGTTTAAGAATATTTTAAGATGAGTGAAGGCAGATGGATAGGTCCTCTCAATGTGAGGGGATCTTGAGTTGGCTTCAGAAGTCTCCTTGTAAAGGCCTGAGCTTGCAAAGGAAAGATTGAAGAATGATACTCCTTGGGAGTCATGTACTGGGGATACTCCAGAAGGCGTGTTTTTCAGGATCATGAGCTTGGAAAGCCCCACATTTTCCCCTTGCTTTTATACAGGCTGTTAGATGTCAGCGGGCTGTTCCTGTTGATGCACCAAAACCTCTGGGTAGCTCTCAGCACATGACATTTGGGACATTCGTGCCTGCAGAAGTTCATTGGGAAGCTGTAGTGTTCAAACGTTTCTCTTCACAAAGACGTTCCTGGTCAAGAAGTTGCCCTTTTTTGCAGTCACCTCTCTGCGCTCACACTTGTCCTTGAACATGACCTTACCTCAAAGCTGCCATGTGTGTGAGGAAAGGTCTGACTCAAGCCATACTGAGGCACTTCTGGGGCTTGCGGTTCCAGCTACATTGAGTTCAGGACTGGTTTTGGTTGTCTGAAGATCTGGGGCTTCAACAGAAGTAGTGTGAGTCTTTCTGGCACTTTCTTTCAAATCTCTCATCTGTCGAGCAGACTGGAGAACGATGCAGAGGAAGAAGAGGAGGGCTGAAGGACTGGAAGAAAGGAGAAATTATTTCTTTTTTTTTTTTTTTTATTCAGATAACTACTTTTGAAATAACTGTCATGGGACGTGACTCAAAAGAGAAATGAAAGGCTTCCTACCTCTGGTTCAGCTTTGCTCCTTTCCATCTGAGAAACTGGAATGGTGCTAGTGAGCAAGTCATGTCCCCAAAGAATGGGAAGATCATAGAATCATAGAATACCAGAACGGTCTGGGTTGGAAGGGACCTTAAAGATCATCTCATTCCAACCCCCTGCCATGGGCAGGGACACCTCCCACTAGCCCAGGTTGCCCAAAGCCTCATCCAGCCTGGCCTTGAACCCCTCCAGGGTTGGGGATGACTTATTTGGGCTTTGCAGGTTTTTCTTTCTTGAACACCGTATTTTCAGGATCATCGCCAGAGTTAGTGCTAGGTAGCCGAACAGATTGATGGTTTGTATTTCTCACTACAAAGCATTTTCTTCGTGATCTCTTTTTTTTCAGGTCTAAAGGGCATTTCTCCAAGCCTCAAGAGTAGGGTTTATCCCGACAGACTTTAGTCACATAGCAGGCAAATGCTTCGTCTCGCACAGCTATAGACACCCACAATAGACAAAAATATTCATTTGGAGATGAGCCTGTTGTCCATAAAGAACTGGACAACTCGTGGTGTGGGTGCCTGACTTATAGACATGGTTGACGTTAGCAGAGAATTTAGGCTTGTGAGAGAAGGCAAATACCTTACAGTGAGAGGCTTAAATACTTCGTCTGCTCAGCCATCAAGAAACAAATTGAAGTGTGACTTGATTACCATGTAAGGCGTCTTGTAGAGGAGAACACAACTTGCCAGGGGCTCTTGTGCAACGAAGAAAGAGCAAAGCTAATGTAAGCAGATGTCTCATAGACCAGGCATGACAAACTCAGAGTGTTGAGCATGGATGTGTGGAAGTATGTGCAGTTAGTGCTGGGAAAAGACACCAAAGGAAGTGGAAGATCTCTTGTGTCTTTGAAAACAGAGAAGTTTCTTTACTCAGGACGAGCTGCAGTCAAACACAAATTATTGGGCTTAATATACAGGTAACTGGGTAACATTAAATAGCCTGCAATGCACAGGTCAGATGAGCTAATAGTCCCTCCTGGAGTTACACTATGATCTACAACTGTTTATTAATCTAAAACTGGTCTGTCTGCAGGCTTTTTGGCGTGTTTCTGGTTTGGGATATTAGTCCAAAGCGCGTGGATTTGATTATGATTGCTGAAAGAATCCAGAATCAGAGATAGAGGCTTTTTTTTTCCTTCTTCCTCTTTTTTTTAATCTTTTTTCCTCCTTTTTTCTTTTTTTTCCCCCTAAAAGCATGCAGCACACAGCAGAGAAACCTTTCCAGTTTGCTTCAAAAGATGGAACATCCCACACCCTCAAAATATTCTTTTTTTTCCAATCTACAAAGCAGAGTGCTCAATCTGGGAAACGATTTTAGCTGTTTTCAGATTTTTTTTAACGTGTGAATTTAGTGCTGTTCTGTAGTGTTTCTGAAGCCCAGGATGAGCAAGTGGAGAGATGTCCTGAAACACTATCTTGCATTTAAAGAGAACACAGACCTTCATTTCTGGGGAAAGGAGCCTTAAAAGAGAAGCAAGGAATGATTTATAATATTTTCTGCCAATAAAAGTATCTTCTGGAGGTGTCATCAATGCAACTAGTTGTGGGAATCACTCATCACTCAAACAGAAGTGGATGTCCAAGCACTCAAAATGCCAGAGGTGCAAAATCACCGTCTGCAGTCGGTTGATGCTCTGTAGAAAACAGAAGACAAAGGAAAAGCAAGATGTGTCTTGTCCCAGAAACACCTCCTGAATCTTGTATTGATTTCATTACTTCCTAGGGTGATCTTCTGGATGGCTGCGCTGGATTGTGCCGGCAGGTGATGACACCAGCGCCTTGAAATACAGGAGGAATGAGAAGTGGAAGGAAAATCCTTGGACACAAAACATTGTTTTTTGTCTCAAGTCTTAGAAAGCTCTAAGGTGTTGATCCTTGATGTACGGGAATGTTGTACCAGTTATTTGTGGATGTTAAGAAAATATATTAGCTGTAAAGATGGCGTGGACTAGGAGCGGAGAAGGGAGAGGCATCTTTGCAAACGTTTAGCAGTGGGAAGATCTCTAGCGCTTTGCAGATCAGTGCACCACTTCCCATCACTTCGGAGCCGTGGACGAGGTAACTGCTTGACTGTGTGTGAAGTTTTGCTTTACAGAAACAGAGGCAAAGGGTTTAAAACTGAATTTCAGACTGATTTGATTGGGGAGGGAGAGCCAGCAATGAGGGACCTGCTTCTAAGTTGGGTTCTTCAACACCTTCTGAAAAAAAGGTCCCCAGAAAGTCTTCTAAAGTAGAAGTCACCGTGAGGTTTTGGAAATCAGAGACTTGCAGGGTAAAACACAGTCCCCACCCCCATCTGTTGGCATGGCATTGCTTTAGTGCTTTAGTGAACACTTGGGAGCACTCCAGCTGTGGATAGATTGAGGAAGACTTAGCAACTCCTGTCGTGTCTGAGCCCATCTTTTGAAGTAAAGGAAACCATTTTCACTGCATCAGGCTAGCAACAAGAAAACAAGGCAACAAAAGAGAACAGGTCCCTCCATCATTTGTTAGAGCCAAAGAGTTTGAGTCAAAAAATTTAAGTCACGTCCAAAGCTGCTTTGATACGGTCCTTTCCACCCTGACTGCCACCAAAAGTTTTCCATTCAGGGAAGCTCCATTCTCTATCATTTCAATTAGATCATTTCAGATCTCACCTGTAAGATATTTCTTGAGTTAAAACCACTGTTGGTCGTTAAAACTGTTGAGCACTCCGAAACCCAAGAGAAGGCAGGGGGAGCAGGCAGTGCTCAGTACTTTGGAAAGACCCACTTTTAAAGTCATTTGCCTGTGTTGGGGCTATAAATACAACCCTCCCTCTCCTGAGGACCTGCATAAGGCAGTCCTTTCCCCTCCTTGAAAAGGGCTGTAGGTGCTGAACAGCTTTGGCTAAAGCCTGGGGTCAGTTCGCTTGGTCAGTAGATACCTGGCTCCCAACCAGAAAACACAAAGTGGACGTAAATGGTGATTTCTGTTGCCAAGGCAATTTTCAGATGGGGAGAGGAAGAAGGAGCAAATAACGAAGTGAGGTATAGTGTCAGCTGAGATGGAGAGAAAAGTTAGAGAAGTTACACTTAAAACTAACCTCCTTCAGTAGGGACTCCTTGTGATCTCTTTGAGCCACCTCCATCATGTCAGAAAATTTTTAAGGGTTTTTTTAGCACGCAGCACTTTCTGTTTCTCTTTCATCCTAAGAACCCAGCTGTTCTTCCAATGAAACCTCTTAACTAATTAACGTTTAGCTCTGCGAGGTGAAAGTCGAGCAGGGGCTGGGGATCAAGCCCACCACTTTGTGGTGGTCCCAGCGGCTTCAGTTTTGTGCAGTTTGCTTTCTCTGCCCAAGATCTTGCGTTTTGACATATTGCTTCAATACAGCACATTTTATGACACCTTTGCTGGAGGGCCAAAGGCCACATTCCTTCTATCTATCCTGCATGCAATTTTCATTCTCTTGTCTTCAATGCATTATAGAAATTTTTCTTTCTTTCTTTTTTTTTTTTTTTACCCCCCCTCTCCTCCAGGATATTGTGGGTTATTACCTCAATCCTTTTTCAGCTGAGGAAGGTTTGAGGTAATGACCTGAAACTTCCTGGAAAAGATCCCAAAAATCCCCAAATGGAAACCACATGCAACATATTAGGGACCCTCATTGCATAAAGAAACATTAGTTCAAGTAACGAGAATGTACATTGATCAGCTACTTATGTACCAGCTGGTAAAAGGTATGTATGATCTGCAATGCACAAGAACCTGGTGGGGGAATTAGTTGATCTGCTAAGTTATAGCAAGAAAGGTGTAAAATAGATATTCTCTTTTAGGAAATAGTTTCCTTAATCACCATCACTGCAGCTGGGTTGGGGATCTGACTCTTTGTGGTAGCGAAAAAAAAACTGGAAGAGATCCACAGAACCTGCATGACGCCAAATGCTGTTGGGTTATGAACCCAGAGAGCCCCACCGATGCTTGCTTGATGCTGTAGTATCAACGAGGAAATGCCTGAGAACTTTTTATTATTACCGCAGGGAGAAAAGAGTTTTCTTTTTCTCTATGCCCAGTTAAAATAATTTCCTTTTTCATCAGTGACAAGAAAATGCGTCGTCTCCCCTTCTGCCCCCCAGCAATCCTATAGTTCTACAGGGACAGGCAAGAGGGGATCATGATAAAATAGCCATTTTGGCCCACCTCCAGGAAGGCATTTCAGCTCTTGATTTCCACTGAAGTCAAACACATCCATGGAAGTGAAGGCGAGCTAATATTGAGTGGCTCTGGGCTTTGGTGTTGCAGGGCCCTCTCGTCATCTGATGTAAATCTCACCATTGCTCTATCATGGGAACATGACTTGTGCTTTTTTTTTGAGTATTGTTTTATTTAACCCAGATGATGCAGTTCAGCCCAGAACTCAGTGGTATCCATCCTTCTAAACCAAGGAAAACACAGAAAAGTGCAAAGTATCAAGAGACCTGGAGGAGTAAGAGCGACTTGGGTGCTCAATCCCGTATCACCCATCACACCTGAGTAGGAATGTGAGCTATGACAACTGATCTACCATCTTCCGAACAACACCTATCTAGAGACCTCCAACACCCCAAACCAAAGTAGAAGAAGGAGCCATTAGCAAAACAATCTGCGAACACAGCAAGAGGATGCTTATGGTGGGGGTAAGGACCTGGAACGTGTTGCCCAGAGAAGCTGTGGATGCCCCCTCCCTGGAGGTGTTCAAGGCCAGGCTGGATGAGGCTTTGGGCAACCTGGGCTGGTGGGAGGTGTCCCTGCCCATGGCAGGGGGGTTGGAACGAGATGAGCTTTAAGGTCCCTTCCAACCCAAACCATTCTGTGATTCTATGATTTATCTTCCCTTTCCCTGTCTTCTTCTCAGCAAAGCCATGTGTCACACTAGACAGCGTAAGTTAATGAGAGCAGAGCAATGACTTTTGAAACATGAAGTCCAGATGGTTGCCAACTCTCATGACTTTATTGTGTGGGTCATGATGTTTATTGTTTTTTCTTAAAGCCCCAGTTCCAGGAGCTGAATATCTGGGCTTTCATTTCTCCCTCCCTTGGGAAAGAAAAAAAAAAGGAGAGTTTATTTTAGACATCATGAATGTTGAAAAAGCTTGAATACATGTCCTGAGTGTGCCTTAATGTTCCAAAAGTAAGGAGTCAATGGAAAAAAATCCAGAGTACATTAATTCTCATGATTTCTAAGCCAGTCTCAGAATTTATGAGACTGCTGCCTTGCGATTCATCATTTCTGCATGATTGGCAGGGACACAATGGAATATCAGAAGCAGCTGAGAGGAAGAAAAGGGAACAGCTAGGTGTTTGACCTGGGTCTCCATGGTGGGGTGGACTTGGCAGTTATTTACAGTAACTCTTCTGTGCCTCAGTATAGTATCCAGCATTGTCTTACTTATCACTTTTGCATGTCAAAGGTATAAGTGCCAGCCTTGAACTGGAAAGAGTTTGATAACGTTTTCAGGAAATTTTGGAATATTATTCTACTTCTATTTTACTGTCTGCAATTCCCATCTCATTTTTTTGCCTCCTGCCCAGGAGAGGTTTTGCAACATTGCAACAGGTCTTTGCCCTGGGCATGGACTTTTTTGCACATTAAGAAGCACAAAAGCGGTGGAGAATAAAAGGCGACCTCATTTTTTTTGTTTTCACAGGTTTCCTAAAAGAAGAGGTTTGCCATCTGGGTGGAAATCTGACAAAACATCACAGGAGGAGTTGGACCCATCAGCCAAGCTGAACAGCTGCAGGGAAGCTACATGAAAACCAAATCACTCCACTGGAATAATTTATTGTGGCTGGCTTGCAGGGATAATAACAAAAAGAAATTCAGCTCTTTTATCTGCTGTTGCAGCATGAGGTCCCATGCCAGACATTTGCAAAGCACCGTTTTCAAGATGTGGTGAGAGCTTCACCTGGGACATTGTACAGGAGTCAGCTAGGAGGAGAAACGGCACATGGCACATGGTGGCTCTGTAGTGTGGCATCTCAGGGCTTCGCAGTCCATCCCCTCACCACATCCTGCTGGTGAGGTCGTATTAATGATCCTAGGTGGTTGGACTAGATTAAAATTTTGAGTCCCTTCCAACTGATTATTCTATTCTATTCTATTCTATTCTATTCTATTCTATTCTATTCTATTCTATTCTATTCTATTCTATTCTATTCTATTCTATTCTATTCTATTCTATTCTATTCTATTCCATTCCATTCCATTCCAGTCTAGTCTATCCTATCCTATCCTATCCTATCCTATCCTATCCTATCCTATCCTATCCTATCCTATCCTATCCTATCCTAGTCCCAGATTGTTAATGCCCAACTAGAGGAATTTCTGGCTGGTCCTTGACCTGTGGTGGTCGTGTTTCTGTCGGGTGGAAATCATACAGCCAGTAGCCCTGCCACTGGGGGCTGAGACAGGGGACGTCTCAGACCATCTCACCTCCTCTGGCACATACTGCTTAGGAAGACTTTTCATCACTTGTGTCCTCCTGAATCTGAACACCTATAAGTTACCATTTGGGTCCCAGATCTCCTCCACCTGATAATACCCTGCCAGACCATGACCTCCTCTGCCTTTGGTTCTCAGGATACAGCACTGCCTACCTTCTCTCTTGGCTAGATGCATGCACGGATTATTGCACTGACTTGCCGTTTATCAGGGCTAATTTACCTCTGTAGGACTAGATGCTGGTGATTAGCAGTAAAAGTACTCAATCAAATCAACCAAAGAAATAAGTAGCAGGAAAAACAGAGACAAATGAAGTCTGCTGAGAAACCACTTCCAATTTGACAGTGTAATTCTCTGCCATGTTCAATAAAATTTTACTTAACTTTGAAAAGTGAAAGGGTACCCAAAATCAGACCAATATTATTCACACAGTCCAGGAAGTGCTGGTAGAAAGGGACCTTTGGGGGTGTCTCATCCACACAACCATAAAAGCAGCACAGTCTGTTGCCTGTTGTACTTACCATTACAGAAAATGGTTTGGTTGCTCCTCAAGTAGGTGGAAGCTGCTCTTAGATCTCCTCTAAAACAAGCCCAACACCCTCAAGCTCTTCTTGTAGGTCTTGCACTCCAGGTGTCTGACCACGTTGGTGGCTTCACAGAGCTTTGTGGTTTTGATTTTAAACCTCATCTGGAAGGAAGGTGGTCCAAGATAGGGGCAAGGCAAGGAAATCAGGAAAAGCCTTTCCTCTCAGGAGTGCTCGCCCAGCTTTGGGACCTCAAGGATTTTCCACATCTCTCAAAAGATGCTGGTAAGTGCAAGAGTGGATTTATTGAGCGGGCTGGGAAAATCCATCGTCTTTTCCCTCTTAGCACTGCTCCATCAGCCACTCAGTTCTGTAAGATGAGGAGCCAGGCTGCTGCCCTTCTTTATGCTACAGCTCCCCATAGTCCTGGAGCACTTGAGCCCAAGTTTAGAGGTCTCTCAGACTGTTCCTTGGCAATGGAGCACAACACACAGCCTGTATTTTGTTCTGCCTTTCCATTACAAGCCTCTTTTTAGCTGCGCGTGACTTTGCCACACTTCGGCAATTCAACTTGACATTTCCTACGCCTCAGGCTGAGTCCTTGGTGCGAAACTTTCACAAAACCCATCCCTCAGCTTGTGAACATTAAGTGGCTTTGCCAATGTCTTTTTTTCTACCTTTTTAATTTAATTTGCAGGGTCAGATTCTCAGCTGGTGTCTACAGTTCACAGCTGCTCTGTACCTAGCCAGCTGTTGTGCCTATCTAAGCAAATTGCAAACTGTGCAGAAAGCATTATGTTCTGAAGGTACTGTTAATTCTCATTTAGGCATGAGCCTTGTTTTTTTCTTTTGTGAGTCAGGGCTTGCCTGGGCCATGGCTGCAGAGAGCTCAGGTCCATGTTGTGCGATGCAAAGCCTGAGAGCTGGGGAGCATCATGTGCCAGCTTTTCACCCAGTTTTGGCACAAATCGTGCTGAGAAAATGCTGATGTTTGGATGTTTTCACACGATGCTCCACAATGTGTCTCGTCTGAGTAACTTCTGCACAAGTGCACCTTTATTTTTAGTGCTTTGATTTGCAATTTTCTTTTAAAGTGTCTTTCTTTTTCTCCCAGAAGTTGATGTGTAGCATCTTTATCAAGAGCTGGTGTCTCAGCCCAGGTACCGTGGACTCCCAGACACCAGAGGAAAGCCCACCTACCTCATTGCAAGGAAAGATCTGGCTCGTTAGCCAAGCCCAGGCTTCCACATGGCTCCCCTGACGCCAGGATTAGGACTTGCACATGGGTGACAGCAGTGTCTAAATGACAGAACATCAGTTAACTTTCCAGTTTGCCTTTCCCGAGCAGCCTTTTCTTTTCTTTTGTTCCCCCCATCAAATCCAAATGAGATATTTCTGCTCTGGCTTGTGCAGCCAAAAAAACATTCATCTTCTTTTCAAATGGCTGTGTGTCATCTGTTAAAAATAATCTTGTCAAGGCCTGCACAGGGCTTGAAAAATGTGCTAATATTAAGCAGATTTTCCTATTAAAATCTCCGTATCCCATGCAAGGTCACTCGGTTCAGTTCGCACACTCCAGGAAAGACAAATAACGGCATTAGTGATCAGACCTGGTAAAGAATTAACTGCAGTCGAGTAAGTTTCTAAGGCAGTCATGGGGTCAGGGCTGTAATGTGTTAATTACTCTCACGGGACAGCCATCAGGCTAAGCCTCCTCGCCGAGTGGTGATATCAGTATGATGTACACCGTAGGTCTGTGAACCTGGAAAGAAAATCGAGTTTCTGCTGCCTGTGGTGGCTTCTCGTCACCTTTCACAACACGGACCCCAGGGCTGGGTGAGTTGGGCTGGGGAAAGGTGCCTGCTGGGGGCATGTTTGGGGTAAGTCAGCAAGGAGGCGGAGAGTGAGGGGTCTCAGCTGAGGTCCTTCATGGAGGGGCTGAGCTCTCCTGTGCAAACCCCTCGTGGTCATGAAGGTGGCTCATTACTGTCCTCTTAAATGCTCTAAAACCCTTCCAGGACTTAAAGGGGGCTACAGGAAAGATGGGGAGGGACTCTCTATTAGGGAATGTAGCAACAGGATGGGGGGAACAGCTTTAAGCTGAAAGAGGGGAGATGGAGATGAGACGTGAGGAAGAAATGTTTTCCTGTGCGGGGGGTGAGGCAGTGGCCCAGGTTGCCCAGAGAAGCTGTGGATGCCCCATCCCTGGAGGGGTTCAAGGCCAGGCTGGATGAGGCTTTGGGCAACCTGGACTAGTGGGAGGTGTCCCTGCCCATGGCAGGGGGGTGGAACGAGATTACCTTTAAGGTCCCTTCCAACCCAAACCCTTCTGTGATTGATTCTATGATCTCTTCCTGCATCAGTGCCTCCTTGCTTAACAGAGATGCCTTCCTTCCTGTGGTACTTTGAGGTCCGTCCATGGAAGTTCTCCTGGTATTCCTTCCCCTTTACATGGCAGCAGGGATCTGCAATGACACAGGACAAAGCACACCCTAGAGAAGAAAAGCTCCTGCACAGCACCGGCACAAAAGGGGCAAACATCCAACAGCAGAAATACAAACGCCTCCTATAAAAATAGGAACCAAGAGAGCAAGAGAGAAAAATCATTCCTAAAATTTCCTCTCCGCTCAGAGAGACGGGCAATAAATAGTTTAGGATGCATTCTGCACAACGAGCCATTACGTCTTTTCTGTCACGTCTCACCTGTTGTTATTTCTAATGTTTCCTCTTCCCGAGACAGGGCAGGGCTTTGCATTGAGGTAATATAGCTGCTTTTGTTCAAGAACCAGATGACTTACCCCATCTTGTAACCAGGACTTTGTTGTAAATGAGCAAACATCTGTTAAATTGAGTTATACTGGAGAGTTGCTTTTTTTTTTTTTTATTTTAAAGAAAAAAAAGCACAAAAGAAAATTGAGAGGATTTCTTGAGCAGTGTGACCAGCAGGATATACTCAGGTGAAGGCAGGGAACTGTCTGGGTGATTTATAATTTGTAAGGCACTTCAGTTAAGTGTCTGAAACAGAAGTGGTGGGGGGAAATGCTGAACTGGTCTGTTCTTCTACTGGGGTGTGTTTTGCTCTGGGAGAAACATCCTGATTTCAGCCCAGCTCTTTACAGCACAGACAACAAGAGTTATTAGAAAGAGATGTTTTTAAGGACAACTCAATGAGTGCTAATTGCTCAGAGATGTAATATTCTTCTGATGGTTCTGGGGTTTTCAGCCACAAAGTCCCCAAAGCTCTCGGTCAAGATCTTAGTCGGTGAAACTCAATATAGCCCTCAGGACTACAGCACAGCTTTCCACAGTTTGCACCAGCTGAAAAACGCTCACCCCTGATTGCTTAAAAAGAGAAATTTTGAATCAGATATATATATATATGTGCATATATATGTAATTAACTCTTTGCAGTCCATTACCATGGAAGTCAATAGCAAAGCTACTGATTTCATGGATGGTGTGAACTTGCTACCTCTGCTTTAACACTATTCCCAGAAAGCTGTTCATATTTTCTATAGGTGACCCTCTGCCAGGTCTTCCGTGGGTTCCTGGTGCAGCATCGAGCCATGGCACTGCGATTCAATGGCCAACTTGTGCCACAGAAATCTTTGCAAACACTTGGCCTTACAAAAAAAAAAAAATCTTTTCCTATCTCATCTTGCCAAAATCTAGTCTCCTAACCCTGCTTTAGGTGCAAGAAATCTGGTCGATACTATTTGAACCTCACCTACAGGAAAGGGGGAGGCAGGGAGGGATGCTAACTTTGACCTTGTTTCTTGTCCAAGTCTTTGCTTTCATTCTTGCAGAGAAAAAGTCCTGGTGGACAGAACGACGCACCCAGCCCCCAAGCTCTGGCAGAAAATTATTAGAGAGGGGCCTTCAACGTAATGAAAACTGATGTAAACCATTTGCTGAAGGTTACGCCGCGACAGAGGCTGTGCCTTCACCCTGAAGGACTATGATGAGATATCTGACACGCAGCCTTGTTCGTTGTGTTCAACCAGGAACAGATCTGAGGGCAGCTAATAAACTTATCTGCATCAGATTAAATTGCCAACCCTGCCCTCCCTCTCCCTGCCCTCTCTCCCTCCCCGGATCAGTTACACACATCAAGCCAAATAAAGATAAATGCATGACAGAGTTCATTCGAGTGATTGAAAATCAAGATGGAGCAGCATATTTTTCATCAATGCTATCCCAGGAAACAAAGATAAATTCCCCCACTTCATATTTTAACATAGCTTATCATAATCACCGGTAATAGTAACCAAATGTTTTTCATTTGTTACATTTTCAAAGGGGCTGGGGGAACAGTTTCCTGGTTGCAGGCTCATCGAGTCTAATTTTAAGCTGGTGTCAGGGGTCACTTCCACTTTATGTTGCATTTCTGATGAGCGGTTTTTGCTGGAATACCTGACTTGACTAAATGATTTCAAGAAAGAGCAGGGCTGTGGAAGTCAAAGTGGTGGTGGTGGGGAAGGAGACTTGGCCACTGGGCTGGGATTCATCACCAACGAAACCTTGGTCCAGAGTGGCTCTTTACAATGTCTCTGACGTTACCTAAAGTGTCTTTCCAAACTACCCTCAACACCATGGAGCTTTGCTTCCTTGGATTTTTGAAATGCCAACATGCGGTGGGAGAGTCTTCCAAGACCTCCCCCCCGTAAGTTGGAGGTTTAGGCCAAACTGGAGCGATCCCCAAGGATATATTAGTGATGCTCCTCTGCTCTCCATTCCCTCCTGATGGGACTCTGATTGGTGCCATAAAAAGTGGAAAGAGAAAACCTTCATTACCCCAAGTAATCTGCAGCTGCAGAATATTGTTTTATGGTACAGCAAAGGCCACACATAGAATCATTGAATCATAGAATGGTTTGGGCTGGAAGGGACCTTATAGGTCATCCCATTCCAACCCCCCCCCCCGCCATGGGCAGGGACACCTCCCACTAGCCCAGGTTGCTCAAAGCCTCATCCAGCCTGGCCTTGAACCCCTCCAGGGATGGGGCATGTTGAAAATCTGACTCAACCAGCAATGTTGTCATACTGATGGAAACCTTACCTTCTCATCCAAAAGTGAGAACTGTTTCCTAGAAGGAACATGAGAAAATGTGCTGGTTGCAAACTCTTTGAGGAGGAGAGGAGAAGAAGGTCACAGAGGTGGTAGTGAGGGTGTGAAGAAACACACCTTCAGGTCCGGCCAGTGGCTGACTGGGCTGCATCAAAAGTGGAGCTAGAACAGGAATGGGCATCCCTGGAAAGGAGTGAGTTGGGACACAGACTTAAGAGGACATAATGTAAATTCAGAAGAGTAAAGATAATATGAGAATTCTATTGGGGATGGGGTGGGGTTTTTTTTTAAGAATCTCTGTTTCTTCAGGGATACTCTTCTCCACTGGAGTTTGTGGAAGCTTTGTTGCTGACTTTAGGGGAAAGACTTTCAGACTTGTCATCCTACAAATTGGCAAATGGTTTGCTCTTTAGTTCTTTTGTTCTCTCCTCCTTCTGCAAGTGGAGCCCTGATTTTTTTAACAAAGAGAGCATCAAAGAAGAGGAGGCTGAAGTTGGGGAGCAGGCTCACCTGTCAGTCTCCAACCCATCAATTTCAGTAGTTTCTAATGCAATCGTAACAGCAATAAAAAGGAGATTTGGAGCAGAATGTCTCTTGAATACAACAACATCTGACGTGTTTGTGTCCTGGTGGCGGATTGGCAGCAGTATCCCATATGGGACAAGAAAGGTCGTGTCTGGCCATGGGAGGGGACCTCCTTCCTAAGGCCTGAGAAGAGAGAGTTGAAAAGTAACATCGTCCAGTGATAAGCTACCATTGCCTTACACTGTGGCAAAAGACACACAATACAAAAGGAAGGAGAGAGGAGAATAATTAAATCTCAGGAATGCAGCTGGAGGGTGATGGGGGAACTCAAGTGGCTTAAGGAAAATTTAAGCTTGAAAACTTGTTTTTTCAAGACTTCTGTTTTGAAGCTGAGTAATGAGAGGGTAAGTAGCACATTTCTTGGGATCCCACTGAGCAGACCAAGTTAGAGAGGTGAGCCAGCCTCCTGGTCCTCCACCTGCCTGGGCTCTTGCCTGGTCCATGCATCCTCTCCATGGAGATGAGAATGTGGGAGAGAGATGGGGATGCACAAGGGTCACACTTCAGTATTACAGAGGAAGTCTTGAGCCTGACCCTGCACCCCTGCTCTCTGAAGTGCTCCTGGGTTTGCTGGTTTCTGTGTAGCCTCGGTGAAGACACCAGGATAAATCCAGGATTAACCTCTTGTAGTTAATTAAGCAGTGATTGCAGACCGAATTTATCACAAAAATACAGCTGCAAGAGTCAAATGGCTCTGGTGAATGAAGCAGAGATGTTTCCTGGGCAAGAGCATCCCAGCACACATAGGAAGGATAAAACAGGTTTTCTCATTGCGCTAACATGGATTAGGAATACGTATGGTGAGAAGGAAAGGCTGAGAGTGGGAGCAACTTCACTTCTACTGCAGCTAGTTTAGATTACCTGTTCATGTCTCCTGTATCTACCAGAGCTGGAGTTTTTCCAGGACACTCGGGGCACTGAAAGTCAGCAAAGAAAAGGAGCATAGACTCTGTACAGCCTCAAAAAACGAAACCTCAGCTTTGTACCTGCTCCAAAAGATAACACTGCTAACACAGTAGCAATCCTCCCTGGGAGCTGAGATCACCGCTTCAGTCGTATTTATTCAAGGGTAAAACGCTCCCTATTGTAAACTTACTGCAAGTTTTTGACATCCCAACAAGTCTGATGGAGCTTCAGTCCACCCTCCTGACTTCAGAGCAGGCAGCAAGAGCAAAAAACAAAGCAGCAAAAAAACCCCTCAGCTACGGATGGAAAACAAGCTTGGATGGAAAACGAGCTATCCCCCCCTTCCCCTAGATTGCTTTTCACTCACTAGATAAAATTTACTGCAAACCTTGCTGTGCCATGTGGATTTTGCAACAGGATTGAAAATGTACATTAAATAAAAACAAATCCACAAATCATAAAGAGGGGCCAGATAATCTCTCTGTATCTCATTAAGCAGCAGATTTATGGATGTTGTTCCTTGCCCTGATACCCAGACCCTGCTGTTGCAGACAGTAGCGTTACCGAGGGCTCGGAGAGCCGAAGTGTGAGCAGACGCTCAACAGGGGATGGGACATTTCAGATATTTATTGGCCAGACTTGCATGACCAAATCTGTAGAGGCATTTCTGTGTCTAAGTTCTTGTTTAGGCATCTGATTTCTCACTCGCTTTAATAGTAAATTAAGCCCTGAAACAGGAGCTGAGCATTGACATCTGTAAATCTGGGGCCCGTGGACTCCGCAGAGCAGCAAGGGGTTTTACAGCAGAGCTAACGAGCTGGGCAGAGACCAGCCACCATGGTGTATGTCTGGGTGTCTTTACGGCCATCATCTTATTTTTAATTTCCCTGTCTGCTCCAGTGCTGAAGTGATACGCACAGAACAGACCTCCAGGCAGGTAAGGGTGGAGCAGTTTGGTGCTTATGGAGGACAACACGGCAGAATCTGCTTTCCTCCTCTCCTTTTCTTTCTCCAGTAACATGATATGGTCCACATGTTCTTGCATCCACTTGAAAGCAGAGCTTGACTCTATAAATACAGCATTGCAAGGGTGAGCTTGTGTCCTGGTTCCAGCTGGGACAGAGGGAACTCTCTCCCCAGCAGCTGGTGGGAGGCTGTTGGGGTTTGTGCTGAGGAGAAGCTGATCACACACTGATGGGCAGAGCTGCTGCCAGGACACTCAAGGACTTTCCAGCTTCTCTGCTGTGCCCGTGTCTGCAGGAGGAGCTGGGAGGGAGCACAGCCCCAGTGACCAGCCCAGGATTCGACCTTAAGTTTAGGACTGAGACCCCAACTGGCCGACGGTCTGTTCCATCCCATGCACGGCATGGCTAGTACAGACATGAGGCTCTGTCCAGAAGTGCCTGCTCTCTCTGGGTCACCCTTCTCTCCCAATTGTCTCAGTCTCTGAGTCTACTTTTGGTTTATCGGACACAGATTCTTATCTCCATTCCAGGATTGTGTTTTTTGGACTCTCTTTGCTCTGAGATCATTAACCCAGAAGGGGCCAAGCCTTGGTCATTGTGTGGTGAGAAGTATCACTGTGTATCACTCATTTGTATATTTGTACATATTACTATAATCTTTATTATTATAGTATCTTCAATACTATTATATTTTAGTTATTAAATTGTTCTTATCTCAACCCATGAGTCTCTTTTCCCTTTGCCCTTTTAATTCTCTCCCCCATCCCTGGGACAGGGGAAGGTGGGTGAGCAGTTGTTGTGGTCTGTTGCTGCCAGCGAAGTTCAAAACCATAGCAGCTTGCAATACACAACACAGTACTCCTGGTGCTGGCTGTCTATCTGCATCTCCATACAGATTCAAAGTGACCATCGTCCTGCATTGTCTTGTGGGTCTGAGCCTGCTGATACTCTACCTGAGCTGTGCACCTGAGTAATGACGTGGAAGACAACGAGCTTTTTCCAACCTCACTCATCCCAGGGTCACACCTCTGTAATGGCCTTAGGTCATGTTCTCAGCTGGGGGCAACTGGCACAACCTTGACCTCAAAAGGGCTGTGACTCTCCAGGCAGCTGAGGGTTTGTGGTCGTTGCTGTCTTAAACCGTACTCTGGTCTGGCAAAGCTTCAGTGGTGTAATACAAAGAAAGAACTAAATGAAGCTATTTGAAATTTTTAAAAAAGCTGTGTGAAAAGTAGTTCTGCTGTATGGTGTCCTCATCTACGATAAAATACCCTGTAATACAAGACTCAGCGTGTGAAAAAATGGCTTACAGTCACTGATACCTACAGAACTGCACAACCTTTTAGCCAGTTTTACCCAATATTGCTGCTGAACAGCACCCAAACCCTCACATGGTGCTAACAAATACCACATATTTCACCTTTATTTCTGGATATAGGATATAGGGATGTGTCACTCCTCTGCGGATGAGGAGGTAAGGGGACTCCAAAGAGCATTGATGGATGCAGAAACGTGTCTGGGAGAACAACCTGCTATTGTCATTATCTGAACAACTTGATAACACCTAAAGAAAACACAGCATAAAGCAAGGAAACTGTAATGGTTTCTGCAATCAGCCAGGCCAGGTAGGGGAAGGACCTTTTTCCCTCCCCAGAGTCAACGGAGCACATGCACCAAGTTTACAGCAAGCATTCCGACCCAACTTTGGGTTGATGACTGGGGAGAGCTGTGCATGCATTGTGTGTTGGACCAGACAGATTTTGCTTCGGCAGACCTACGTGGAGAGGGGCATGGGTTTGATGAGCTGTAAAGGAGAACTAAATCTGCAGATTTTTGGGTGGGGAGATTTTGTTTGGAAGAGAAGTGATGGAAGGAATGTTGGGGAGGTGAGGAGCTGGACACTGCTGGGAAAGGATGCCGAAAACCATTGTTTTGGGGGCCAATGTGGAAGACTCTTCTTATCTGCTTCTGGTTTAAATGGTTGGTTGTTGAGTTGATGTCTTGATATCAAGTGTTCAAGAAACGTGTAGATGTGGTGCTTCGGGACATGGTTTAGTGGGTTAGGGGGTGTGGGTTGACGGTTGGACTTGATGATCCTCGAGTTCTTTTCCAACCTTCATGATTCTATGATGATTCTATGATGATCTTAAGCAGAAGATGGCACAGACTCTGACCTGTTTTCTGGGCTTCTGGGAGAGCTTGTAGGGACGTGCAGAAGATGGTTGTATTAATCTCCAGAGGGAAGCAGGAGGGAAGCTCCCATTTCTTCCTGGGCACTGCAACCCTGATGTTGCATGTGGTTCACAAAGACACCATAAAAAGCAGAATTTTAATAGTCAGCTAAGGAAACCTCAATAATGTACCAGCCTTCTGGGGTCTGCCTGGGCTTGCCATCATCACCAGCCCATGGAATGGGTCACACATAGGACATCTCCATCCCTCTCTCAACTCATGATGCTGAGTGATTAGTCTTCAAGGCAGAGAGATAATTCAGTCCTCATGCCGGAGGAGGCCCTGTCTCAGTGAGCAGAAAGACACACCAGTGATGATTATTACCTTTGAATCCTAGGCTATAATTTTTTGGATACTCAGCTCAGAGCAGCTGACCTGTCATTCTGCAGCAAGACCTTGAGCCGGGGCCATGGAGGTCAGAGAAAATAAGAGAGCAAGAGAGCAGCCAACGATTCATTCTTTCAGTCACTCAATCCTCAGGAGCAACAGCTATCTCAATCTTCAGCATGGAGGCTGATGATGAATGGTTTTACTACCAATGATAATTTAAACCATGTGCAATGTTTACCATATTACCTATTTGCCTCCTTGCCCTCAGCTATGGGAGTTGTGCTTTAAGGGCACTTTCACCATCTGCCTCCTGTGTTGGGGTGGGTGGAGCAGAACAGCATAGCAGAGGACTTTCCAAAAAGCTCTCACTGATTTGGGGTACATTTCTCTCCCCTTAAATTGCCTTTTTTTTTTCTCTCTCTCTTTTGCTTCTTAAGAAACTGCCAGATATTTTAAACACATTTAAAAATTCATGTCCTCCACTGTAATCCATTATCTGAGGTTCCCATGTGGGCTCCATCATCAGAGACCGCCGGATTGATAGCGCAGTTTGCATGGGGCCCCCAGCATGGGATGGGCTGGAAACAGAATTAGTGCACAAAGCACATCCTCTGTGTTTCTACCTTTATTGGAAGGGGGGGATGAGCTGTGTCAGGTGGAGGGCACGAGCAAGATACAAAGCAATGATCCAGTTATGTGGGATAACAGATGGCAAGATGGAGATCGGGGAGGTGGAAAGTCAGGGGGAGTGTAGAGGTTCCTCTGAAAGAGCTGAAATGGTACTGTCCTCGCTGATGGTTTTCAGCTGTTTGGGTGCAGCTGGAGATTTCTGCTTTATTAAAAAGGGTTCACGTTCAAGATAGGCGCAGGCTGAAATCTGAACTCTCACACACCTTGGAGGGGTTTGGATTTAGACCTGGATGCAAACCACGTCTCGCATATCCAGGGGGCTGAGAACAGAGAAAGGTGTCGTGTCAAGAGGTAAACGACGAGGATTCAGAAAGGCGAGTTGTACTACTCCTGTTACCATCGGTCAGCTAAATCAAGGGGGGTTGTTCCCTCGCTGGGCTGATCAGCAGCATGTGTTTCTGGAGGAAACGCACACGTCCAAGCGTAAAGTATGTGTTCTGCGCACGGTCTCACGTTAAGCTCTGCAAGGCAAAGTGAGCTCTGCCTCTAAAGCAACCTGGTGAAACAACTACAGCCACGTTCTGCAATGACTCCCACAGAAATTGTCACCTCTTTCCCGGAGACATGTCATTCTGACAGCATCAGGTCGTATTTTTCCAAAGCTGAGTGTCCTCACGGTTGTTAGAAAAATCTCCAGAAGACCAACCACAATGGCTCAAAAGCAAGAAGCTAAATGAAAAGTTTATGAGATGTATTATATTGCAGAATCTCATTATTTCAGTGTCAGAGTCATGTTTTTAAGTGGGTAGGACAAAGTTTTTCATGTACTTACAGAATGAGCATATGTGCATTTAAAGAAAGTAATTTTTTAGAAAAAATTTTAGACTATATCCAGGTAGTATGACTACACTGACCTCTGAAAGCTTCTTGTAGAGTTCTTTCCATTCTCCTCTAGAGGGGTCTCAGAAGCACTTGACAATCATCTACCATTTATTGCTTGTCACTTCATTCTTTTCCAGACCATTTATCACTCAATGTCAGCCCCAAGGAACCTCACCAGCAGGCTGAAAATTGATCATCCCTTCCTAAATCTAGTTTTCTGTCTCTTATGTGGGCCCGTTCCTTAACAAAGCTATCACTCTCCTACTATGAACACATTTTTTTCCATATGATGAACGTTATCAAAGCTTAATTAAATTCTACCCTCTCATTACCAGTCATCCCCCTCCCCTTTTTTCAATTACTTGCAGAAAGAGCTCTGATAGACCTGGGATGGCCCCTGTGTGGAAGTCATGCCAGTTTGCTCTCTTGGGTCTTCTACCAACTATTTTAAATATTATTTTTCAAAGTTTGATTATATCTAGGAACGTCCTGGCCTTCAATTTGAAAAATATTTTAAGTAACCAGACACAGCATTAGCAAACCATCAAATTTCTGGGACATACTTGCTTCGTTTAACTCTCTTGGGGTTTGTCCATGCAGAGAAAAGTGGGAAGAAAAAGCCCACCAAGGCGCTGACATGGGATGCAGGAGGACTTTGGTGCATCTCTTGCCCAAAGTACAGGCTTCCTGCATGACCCTGGGATACCATTAAGTTTATGGAGTTTCTTCATTAACGTTATAGCAGTGCTGTTTCCTTATTGCACAGTCGTTAACAGCAGTTAATGACTGCACATAAATAGCACAGGGAGGAGAGCCCAAAGCAGGGCAGAGATGGATGACAAGGAGCTGTACAAAATTTAGTCTCTTCCTCTTAAATCACCATCTCACAAAAGGGAAAGTTGTCATGGGAGAAGGCCACATCAGTAGCTTCTGCAGTTCATTCTCCCAGCATTTTCACTCAAACCCAGGGGAGAGGTTTCTCCTTCCCAATATTCTCCAATGTGTGTTTTATAGCCCCGATGGGAGTCCGGTGGCTTCAGCACTGAGCTGTGTGACAGCCATGTGGCAAGCATCACTTGTTTATCTTGCTGGATGTGTGCTGAGTCTGGATGGGGTCAACTTGCTGCACCAAGTTCTCAGCTCTCGAACATTTGACGTTCTTCTCCCCAAGGTCCTGAGTTCAGGGAGGTCTCAGTCTTCAGAGCTCATCTGTCAGGGCAGGAGGGAGGATTAGTTAGCCTTACAAGCAAGCTGAGGCTGTTTGCAGTGAATTTTCTCCGTAATCCTCTCTCGAGGTCCTGCACACAACCAAACACATTTGGCTACCCCTAGTGGTTCATTAACAGAGTTTGTAATGAAACACTTGGAAAGAAAGCAATAAAGTATGATCCCATAAAGAGAAGTATTGCAAAGAAGGAGAAAAAGAGATTCAACCCCAAATGCAAGCTGTCGGTCAGACCTTTGAAGGTGATGAGGCACGCAAGCACAGCCCGAGGCGCTGGGTAATGGTTCCTCTTATTTCCTTTATATTGAAGCAGCAATTGGAAGTGGAGAGCGTGGGCCCCTTGTGCACTGTGCATGCGAGAGGTAATCTCTGAATGGAAAAGACACACTAACAGGGAGGGGAGGAAAAAAAAAAAAGGAGGAAGAGATTTGCTTACTCTCATCTTTTGTTTCTGCCTTAGATCATGCAATAAGCTGAGATCTCTGGAGTCCAGTTCAGTGACCCACTCAATCTCATGGCCTCTCCTTTTTGGTAGAGGGGTGCAACTGCGTTCCCTCATAACCACCGAAGAGCTACAAGCTGCTCTATAGACTGGCTTTCCAACCAAAGCCCAGATCTCTTCCCTGGGAAATCTCCTGTGGGGTGTTTCCGACCTCTCCAACACACTCCCAGCCCTCAGGAGCCACTGCAATCCCTGCCATGCGGAGGGAAGAAGTGATGTCAGGATACAGGAAGGCCAGACGGGGAAAATTCACTTCTGGAGGGTCATGGTGTGTGTTTCACCCTACGGGGCCACTGCAGCACACTGATGCTCAGACAACATCTGAGTATGCAGGCAGGTCTGCTTGGAGGAAGTGTTTGGGTCTGTGTTTGAGGCGCAAGGAATGAAACAGGGCTGTAGCAGTGTCTGGGGCTGCTGGTTTTTTACTTAGGTTGTGACCACGGTCCTAGGAGCAAATCTAGGAAATCCAAAGTTGAGACAATTGGAAAAAGGAGCAAAAGTCAGAGACCACATCCCTGGCACTAGATTACAGCCCTGACCCCCACCAAACCCTTCTTAGCAGCTCAGTGGTTTTTGCCCTGGCATTGCAATGGTTAAAAAATTACACAGAATACAAGCTGCTGCACTGCTAGTTGTAGTAGGCAATGGCTGTCACATGCTCACCCCTCATCTGGATGTATCCACAACCCACCAGAGGACCCAAATAAATGTTAATTGTACTCCAAAATCACTGTCAGCCCCCAGAAAATGTCATGTATGAAAGATCTGTGACAGAGGTTAAAAACCTGGAGAAACAATAAATCAAACCACTGCCAAATTACACAAAATTTGTAATAGGAATGAAAGATGTGGGAGTCTGAATGAAAAGGCTCAGCAGACCTACCAACTGTCAGGTTTTCCTCTGTCTTGTGCAGATTTAAGTATTGCTCCCCAGCATGTAAAATTTGGAAAGAAGAGGGTTTCTGAGATAGGAATAGCAGGTGAAGAAGCTGAAGACAGCTCCCCAGAGACACCAAAACCGATTACCTTGAGCGCTGCATCAAGGGCCAGGCTATCCAAGAGGCACTGCAGCATATAAACTGGATTTGTCCCGAGTGATGCTAAGCACCGAAGCAAAGCACATAGGACTACATTCCCTGAAGACTTCCCTTTATCGTCAGCAGAAAGAGGCACTTCCAGAAGAAGTGGGCTGAAGTGCCCTCTGAAGTTGTCTTCATTGATCGCAACATATCAAGGGTGCTCCTGACCTCGGTTGGCTATCTGAGGTTGGTGAAATGAGGTCTAAAATCTACAGATCTAAATATCTGCACATCAAGAGGCCAGAGGAGGAGTGGAGGTGGAGCAGAGGAGGTGGAGGTGTGCACTGGGTGGCTGGAGGAAGTGGATATCCTCTTCCACTGGGTGGAAATATAGGGTAGAAGCCACAGGCAAGAACATAATGGGGCTGTGGAGTGAAGAAAGGAGACAAAGGTCTTTTAGTGAATTATTGGATAAAGAGGAGAGCAATTCTTCACAGCCATCCCCATGTGTGGATGCTTCATCCCTGTAGGGGCTCAAGGCCAGGCTGGATGAAGCTTTGGGCAACCTGGGCTAGTGGGAGGTGTCCCTGCCCATGGCAGGGGGTTGGAACAGGAAGATCTTTAAGGTCCCTTCCAACCCAAACCATTCCATGATTCTACAATTTGTCCAAACCAATTGTCAACCCTCATGCTCCTACAAGAACTCTACCAAGAGCTGTGAGTGTAGGAGAAGGGAACTTCCACCTACCTATGGGAAAGTGCCAAACAGACCTAAAATTTGTCAGATGTCAACAGGATGCACAAAAATCCATGGAGAAGATGACAGAGACTACTAGCTGGGCATGCAGAGATGAGTTAGACACACAGGATAAACAGATCAGACAGAAATGCAGCTGAATCACAACACCCAGATTTCTGGGAACAGATGCGCTCTCAAGAGCACACCAGAAAGCTAGAGGTGCCTCATACTGGCCAAATGTGATCAAGGATCTCTGAAGTCTGGTGAGCAGATGTTACACAGGCAAGGAAATGCTGGCCCAGCAACAAACAGAGACAACGAAAATATACAGCATCCCCAGTAGATTTTGGAATAAACTAGGAAAGGACCTTTTCATCACAAACCACACAAACTACCTCATCGCTGCAGACAAGTGTTCAGACCGAGGAGAGGCAGATGAACTGTCAGATGAAATGCAATAAAGCAAAGAGGCGTTTCAGCAGGCACCTTGTTTGACTTGCAGTAACTTTGCATGATTTACCCAGGAAGAGAAATCCTGTCCCAGCATGTCGCACTCCGACCGTGACCAAACAGCAAAGCTGAACCAGCGGTTTTATTTCCTAAGACTGTACTGCAGGAAGCAAAGACAGTGCCTGGTGAGTCATTCTCTAGGGGAGAAATGCTCTCATTGAAGACCAGCACGACATTCCCATTCAAGCACCAAAGTCCAAATACTTGCACAGCGTGAAAGAACCAAGAGGAGTGGAAAAAAAACACAAGATGAGAAGGAAGACAGCCAGAGACTGGAGCTTACCTTTCTCCCAAGCTGGAGACCTTGTGGAACACCTTTTTGGGGTCTCTTCCAGGACCAGACTATTTTATTGGAACAAAATGTGAACGTACAAGAGCCCTCCATGTACTGACAAGTAAAGGGCGTACAAGAGAAAGCAATTCTTTGAAGCCACAAGTACATTTGCCCATTGCGCATACGAGCTACAGATGCAGATGTAAGAGATTACAGATCCGCTGAGACTTGGCCGGAGGGACACAGAAGGAACACGGGCCGTGAGCTAGCAGCAGATACAGAAATGTATGCAAAATATCACATACCCCCAGAAGAAATACATTCTGGAGAGTTTCCTGTTCTAAAAACAAAGGTCAGCCCCAGTTCACAGCAAGACGTACATGAGTGTTTGAAAATAGTCAAAGACTTTGCATCAAGGGGTGAGATTTCTGGTCCAGCCCACTGCTAGAATTTATGTCTGTCTTTTCTTACTTTGTGGGCAAGCTATGGCCCCTACATTACCCATACATTCTGTACCTAAGCTATAGACTGAGACGATATGGAGAAACCTCTCTGAACTCTACATTTAATCTTGTAATTCTTCAAAAACAATAAATATTTGGCCGATCTTCCTCCAAAAGGTGTTGCTGTGAAATGGTAGATATTAAAAGGAGCAGAGTGGAATGTGAAAATATGGAAAGAGATTTATTACTGTCGCCTATTTGCATTTTCAATTTTCCTCTTCAAAGAAAAAGAAAAACAAAAAAACACATGGAAAAGGGGAATTTACCAAAGGTAGCATCCACCCAGGGGAAGGTAACCTGATAGCATGCTTACACTTGAAGCAGTTTTGGGAATGGAGGGACCCCTAATTGTGGGAAATGGTCAATAGGGGAGGGCTGTAATGGGAAGGGATCAGGTCCGAGTATTGAAACTCCCTGTTTATGCTTGAACTCTGGCATCTGGTACGGCAGATTTGCTGGAGGGTGAGTGAAGAGGGTTACAGCACAAAAAGCAGAGGAAAAATACATGGGCTGGGAGTAATTTCTTGCTAATGTTTTCAGATTGAGGAGATTTGACAGATTCTTTCCCTGAATTTCCTTACACCAAGCACAGGATTTGGAGGTTGGTGTAGAAAAATAGTCCAACCATTTGTCTGGCTTTTGTTACTAGAAAATGCATCTGTTTGCCTGACTGTCAATCATGGTCTTTATATCTAAACATTATTTCCTTATTCAGTCAGAGGATGGGGTGCAGCAGGAAGGTGATCATAGGTTCACAGAATCACAGAATGGTTTGGGTTGGAAAGGACCTTAAAGCTCATCCCGTTCCAACCCCCTGCCGTGGGCAGGGACACCTTCCACTAGCCCAGGTTGCTCAAAGCTTCATCCAAGGCAATGAAATCTCACATGGTATTGAAAAAAAAAATCACTTTCCTTTCCAATTTGTCAGGCTGATGAACCAGAAAGGGTACCAAATCCATCAGGCCTGTCTGTGTATGTTACCAGTAATGTAAATGTAAAAAACCCAACCAATCAAACAAAAACCAAAAAAACCCAAAACATTTGGGCCACACCTGTGGAGAAATTCAGATGAAAGCTTCCCTTCAGGATGTCTCATTTTCATAAACACCCAAACGCTGCATGGTGAGGAGACCTGAAGAAACTCCAGCTGTTACCGGGTGTGAGGATTGCACAGCTGGGATGAGCTCCGTGAATAAACACTGATCTCAGAAAGTCCTCCTCCGTAGGACTGTGTGTCCTCTACCAGCAAAGCAAAGAGGCAATGGGCTGTAAATCTGTGCACTATGAACGCTCATTTGAAATACTTTGATTATCACAAGGTGCAAAGTAGAAGTTTCGACCTCTGAAATTCAAAACACCCTAAACCAGCAGCATTTTTTGTTTCTCCGGTTCAGCCCTATCCTTCTCGTTCAACTAGATCCGCATAATTAAGCAACCCTGCCCCTAAAACAGGTCTTCTGAAAATGACAAGACATGCCTGAGGGCAGCAAGCCCTGATGAAGCCTTGGTCATACAGCAGATAGCTGCAAAACCTGGTTTGACATTAGTGGGACAAGGACAGAAACTAAACTTCCCACCTGCTGCTCATTCACTGATTTTGGGCAAAATTGAGTCGCTCAGTTGTCCTCCTTCCTTTGTTGGTTTTGTCTAGCCGGATTCTGCACAGCAAGGTTTCCTGTGGTGCTTTTGAGTCTTTCTTGTGCTTGCCAGGTAGAAGGGACTGTCCCTGCCAGCCCTGAATATCTAAGAGACCCCAAATCATCTCAAATGACAATCACGTGTAAGATTTCAACACTCACTTTAGGCAGCTCTATTGAGTGTAGTATTTTGAAACATCATCTGGCACAAAGGATCCATTGAGTTCTGTTTTTTTTCTAAAACTAGAGGGCTCCAGCATATAAACTTCATGCTTTCCAAAGCCAGAGGGTCACTCTAAGAGGACCCATGAGTCCTTGAGAGATGCACATCTACCCTAGCTTTGACCCACACACCACATAGGTTGCTCCTTTGTGGTGCATTTTTGCACCGTTGATGTTTAAGACGATACCTCCAGGGACTTCTTAGATGGGAGAAATTTGCCGTGGCCACCTGTAGAGGTCTGTAGTTGAACCATAACCATAATCCCAGCTGATATCGAGCAGGGAAGTTGCATTGTTGCCTCTGGATCTATACCCTGGAGATACGTACATCCAGGTCTGGTCCTGGAGCTCCACTCTGGTCTGGTGCTGTTTGAACAGTTTCTCCTGACACCTTTGGAGGATTTTATTCCAGTTTGAACAACATCAAAAAAAAAAAAGCCTATCTCATAGCAGGCATTTGTTATAAGTCTCTTTAAAACTTTTTATTTTTAAAAAGTGTAAGCTATGAGCTGCCTGAAATGCAGCCACTGGAAAACAAGCTCAGCAGACACTGGACTTCACTGCGCTTGTTTGTAGTCTGGACAGACCATCACTAGGAGAAAGAGAGTTGCTTCCATCTCCTCAGTGCTCTCCTTCTGCACCTAGGATGGTGTGAGGACCAGCCTGATATTTCAGAGACCCAGGCTCAGCATCCCACTCTGCCACTCGCTTCATGGCTGACCTTGGCCAAAGCACTTCATCGCAATTCCCCTTCTGGGACAATGAAAGTACAGGCAAGGGCTGTACTTTTGCAAAGGTGGTACCACAAACATTCTCAGGAATGTGGCTCCAGTGCCCGCTGCATTAAAAATACAAAATTTGCCCCTCTGTGAGGACTGGTAGAGTTGTTCTCCCCCATCTCTTGTTTTTCCTTGTCTCTCTGGATGGAGGATTTAAGGTATCAGGTGAGGGTGGCAGGGGTTCATCTCATCTAAGCTTAGCCCCGTGAAGCATCCAGGGCAGGACCCTATGACAGCCTGGGGCACATCCAAAGCTTGGTTTATCCCATCAGCTTTCATCTCCTGGATATCCTATCCCATCCTATTGGGATGCCTGTCCCTTTCTTCTGTCTCTAGAGGCATTTGGGATCTACACAGTCAACAGACCCAGTGCATGGGCTCACATGTAAAGGCTGCTTGAGTGTTAGCATGGTCCTAGGATAGTTTTGGCAACATTGCCTGAGCACTGGCCAGATACTACTCACCAGGCACAGTTTTGGGGCAGGAAAAGGGGATTTAAATTGCATGGATGTGAGATCAAACGTGGACTTTCCATACCTTTTTGGATGTAGCCTGGATGGTCGATGTTGGCCAGAGATTGAGCTGAGAGACAGCAAGAGTTGGGAGTGGTGTACACGAACCCTAGTGACTGACTGAACTGCGCAGGAAGGCTTGAGAGGAGATGAAAATGCATCTTCTGCGTTCTCAGTCACCACCAAAATCAGAGAAGGAGACTTACCTTTTCAGCGGAGAAACCTGGACTTGCTGTTGGGGTGTTGGTGCCTTTCTGGAAGGGGATAGCCAGGCATCACCATGCTGAGGACATCCTGACTGTTTTTGGAGCTGGGGCAGGGATTAAACTAGTGTCTGCACTTAAGGCTGAGCCTTAAATTCTACCCTGTCAGTTGCTCTCAATCCGTTTGTCATTTGTTGTCTTGACCTGAAGATTTTCCTGCCCTTATTTGAAGGAAAAAAAAAATAAATAGCTGCAGCGTGGAAAAATGAAGGTGGGTGGGAACAGCACCCTTCCCACAACTGGTGCGGTGCCGGCGTTGCTGTGTCTGCTGACGTGACTCTCTTCATTTGAATGTTCACAATGGGGCTCTGCGGTCCCTCTCCCTTCATTTCCAAAAAAGTCCTCCCTTCTCCGTGGCTGTTGGTGGAAGCATTAATCGCAACCATATTAGGACCAACGGTCAGACTGAAGCTAGCAATGACACAGCTGGGTGATGACACCCTGTCTTCTGTGACAAAAGCCTATTTCTCTTGTCTCAGATAATGATGGTGGTTTTTATTTATCAATAAGTAAATTTCCAGGGGATGAAAAGCAATGAAATCGGCCCAGGCTCAGATTTCTGGGGACACAGTAATTCACGCTAAATAGAATCCATCCCATGACTGTTAGTGTAAATTAAGCAGTTTCTGGTTTAAGTGCCTGGAGATGCACATTCTTGTCAGATGCTAATAGTTTTAAGTAAGTGACGACCCTTATGTGACTTGAATAAGCCCTGTCCAAACCCTTACATGTTTCAGAGCCTTGATCTGACATCTACTAATTGGAATAGTCTTTCTGGCAGACTAAATATTTGCAGATTCCCTTTCCCCGGTGGTGCTGGAGTCTCAGCACTGACATCCTCCTGGCACTGGGTCCTGGGTACCATCCCCAGGGAAGGCGATGTTGGACTTGGACATTATCTGGATCTGATTAGCATCAGATCTTCTGGCATCCGTCCCAGTCTTCCTCTCCATCTATTTTATGTTCTCCCTTTTCCTATTATCCTTAATTTTTTTTGAATAAAAGGAATATTTTTTACTAGCTTCAGATTTTAAAGGAGATTGAAGCACGTCAGGGTCACTGAAAAGGTTCAAGGCAATGCCAAGCTTGTTAATTTTTTCAGGGCTACTTCTTTTCCTGGAAAGAGGTTATTGTGACTTAACAGTGGTGGAAACTCCTGGGAAACGTAACTGCCAGTCACAGTTAAGGGTTGAGGTGGTCAACTCCATGGGAAGGTGCTACTGGAATGGCAGAGTTGTGGCTAGACTCAAAATAATTTCTTAATTCCCCATTTTGCTATAGCCTTACTTTTATAGCTTTCACTGCCTTATCTCCCAGGGTGAAAAACGCAATTAATCCATCCTTTTTCCCACCCTTTCATCTTCACTTCTCACTTCATGTGTACGATCTCCCCCCCCCCCCACACATAATAATGTAGAAAAGGCTGCACTGGGTTAGCCTCTCTGTCCTACCTCTGAGAAGATGCAGGAGCTCAGGAAAGAGTGATCAAGCCTGAATACACCAAGACTTATTTCGGTTTTGCCCTCATTTTGTTCCAGGACCTTAAAAGACGTGTACTTTCCATCCTCCTTCAGTTGCTGGCATTTTTTACTGAGGCAGTTGACTCAACATCGGAGGAATGTCAGTGCTGGGTGCTGCTGTTACAAATGTAGTGGAGGATAACAAAGGTACCTTCACGCCAGCAACCAGACACGTCAGTTCCTTTCTGCCCCTATCAAACTGGACGCACAGCTTGGTTTGTTCTTTATCTCTTTTCCGCTGTTGCAATATTTTCCAAGACTGCGTCTGAACTATTTCGCAGGTTGCTGGGGGGTAAAATGCAAATGCACAATATCACTGACCATTCAAGAAGAAACGTGAGATGGCTTCATTTCCGTTTTCTCTATCAGCTTAGGAAGCGCATGAGTGCATCCTTGCATTCAGAGATTTTAAGTGTGGCAGAAACCATCAAACTCCTAATTTGATCTCCTGCATAGAACAGAACAGATGCTCTCACCTTGAAACTGGACTGAGCCCAGTGACCTGGATTTGCTTAAACTCTCTTTTCCTGAAGGCACCCTAATAATTGGCCAACCCTTTAACCATTCCTTGATAGATTGCCCCAGGCTGTCAACCTCCCCCTTCAATTTACAAGGCTCACTTGCTTGTAACCAACGTTTTGTTGGCTTCAGCACTGAGCTGTTGGCTCCTGCTATTTTTTTTCACTGAGTAGAGCCCTTTATTACTCCCTCGTGTTAAGCTAATACGATTGTAGCTCTTGTTGGAAGCGTGGATGGTTTTCTCCTCTGAACTTATGGCAGCTCTTACCCCATATCTATGCTCAATTAAGAGAGCTCTCGTTTAACCAGCAAAAGGAGTAGGCTTGAACCAATACAGCCCAGCATTTGGCAGAAGAGATCTCCTCTTTTCCCAAAGCTATTACCCAGCTATGAAATTGCAGTCATGTTTCTTTCTCAAGAGGCAATACCTCGAATTCAGGATCCCTACTCAAGAACATACTTCAACACACAGCTAAGAATGACTCTAAGGGTTTTGCCAAAAAAAAAATAGGTGCTTAAGCACCACTCTGTGATGACCCAGACAACCTGGCAATCTTGTTGATGGTCAGGCAGGGGTTGGGGATGCCTATGATGGGGTTTCTGAGCACAGTTCCACCTCATAGACTGCTTTGCATCCCTGTAGTGGTGAGACTTTGTCCTTTTTCCCCATCATCCCTCTCAGCTGTACCTCCGGTGTTGCCCAAAGCCTACTTGAAGTGAAAAATGTTTTTCCGTTGACTTCAACAGGCTTCAGCTCAGGCTCCCAGCGTGTGCATGTGTCTCTCACTTCCAAACACGGCTACCCCAGTTCAGATGCGGCGCGTCTGAAGGCTTTTGGCATCCACGTCCTGCAGCTTTCCTATCCAGCTCCGAGCCACATGGCCAAGGACTTCACGCCTTGACTACGGGCCATTGCCTGGCTGGATGCGTGGCTCCTTCCAGATTGCCAGCATTAGCACCTTGTCCGTATGCACCTTCAGCCCTGACCGATGCGGTGGTGTGGCTGATGTTTCTGGGGGCCCACCTACAGCTCTGCACCCCCCCTTCCCTCCTGTCATGCACACATAGACACACATATGCGTACGCAGAGCCATGTGCATTTCCTGGCTTTGTTTCAACAAGCAGAAAATAAAAAAGTGGGAACCTCTGGTCTACTCTGCAGGGACAGGATTCCTGAATTAATAAGTCACCAGCATCTAATTCACCTCCCTGTCCTCAGCAGCAAGCATAATGATTCCCTTTGCCTCTAATAAAAGCAATAAAAAGAAAAAAATAAAGTAGAAAATTCCTGAACAATGCTTCTTCTTTTCTCTTCTTTTCTTTTTGTTTCTTTTCATTTCTTTTTTCTCTTCTCTTCTCTTCTCTTCTCTTCTCTTCTCTTCTCTTCTCTTCTCTTCTCTTCTCTTCTCTCTTCTCTCCTTCCCTCCCCTCCCCTCCCCTCCCCTCCCTTTCCCTATTTTTTTAAAACAATTAAATAATTTGTACATCATCATATTTTTGGTCTAAATTTTAGGTCCAAATAAGTGAGTAGACCTCTGATAACCCACTATGCCAACATTACTGACTTTGATAGATATAAGATAAATTGGAGTGGAAAGAAACAATAATATTAGGAGACTCTAATAATGCCCATGTAGATTGAGGAAAAGTCACATCAGGTCCTGGTGTAGAGACCAAATTTTCAGACACTGCTAATGAGTCATTCACGGAGCTGCTAATGAGGAAACCCACAAGAGGCAAACAACAAGAGGAAATCATTGAACCCAAGCACTGCTTCAGACACTTCTGAAACTATCACTCATCTATGTAATATACATCTGCAATTGGAAAGTTTGTGGTTAAAACCAATTGCCAATGGGTTTTCAGCATCCTTCTTCACAGAAGTCTGAATACTGAGACCAAAATCCCACATCCATCTTCTCAAAACTGTCAGAGTAGAAATTTAAGCTACAAATCAATAATTTCCACAAAGGTCAAACTGATTGCTTCACAGTGGGATTAAGGCCAACATAAAAACAGGCTCAACCTGCTATCATAGACAAATATGTGAATTTTACTGCAGGATCTAATCACAGTCCATATCTAACAGAAAAGTGAGAGGAAGTACGAAATAGGACATGAAATTGGATCATCCTATTGTTCCCACATAGAGGAGGGTTAACGATTTCAGACCAATAGATATCACCTAAGTTTGAAAATAATAATTTATACGTATGCGTTTATGAAACAGCAACAGCTATTTCAATTCTCTTTGTACTTCTTGCTACTTTACTTCCAACATACATATATTTTTAATTGCCTAGCTATTCTGCATTATCTTTTACTATTCTTAGTCTAGGAAGTGTTATTGGATAAGCTTTATCACTTTAATTGTCCTAATTCAATATTGTGCTTTTCAGTAGAAAATCTAATTTGAAATGGCAAAGGATTAATTATGGAATTTACCAAGGGAATGTCCCAAGGAAAGAAAAAGATATGTGCTAAAATCAATGAAATGCTAATTTTGGAATTTAATTTCTACTTCTAACTTTTCCTTTATAAGGTACTCTTATATTAACCCTACATATGGAGAAACATCTCTAAAATAAACATTCACTTTTAATGTTCTGAATGCCACTGCACCAACAAGCAAAAGAGAGCATGTGTTAAACAAGAACCCTAAGTAAGCTTTTATTTAATTCAATATATTTACACACCTGATTAAACACGAATATCTAAAGACTTGCATGGGTCATTTTAATTATGAATAGATGTAATTATATGTAACAAGCTCAAGTTCTCTTTATCTACCATAAACTCGGGCTTCTTAACTCTCCAGTTTAACTATGGCTATTTGTTTAATAATCTCAGTTTGTCAGATTCTAGTGCTTTCAGAGATTTTATATGAATACTTCAAACAGGATAGTTTTAGGCAAACTAGCATCACACAAGAAATAAACCAAACCTTTGTTGCTCAGCAAACATGCACACACGCACAAGCACAGATCCCTGCTGGGAAATAAGTCCCCAGCAAAAGTTTTTGCATGTGAAATCTGGACCCGGGACCTTGCATTTTGGGGAGATGAAGACATAGTGTCAGCTGATGAGATTTGTTTCAAAGAAAACCGTGCATTTGGAGAGGAGAATATTTCAGAGATAGGTCTTTGGCTTCCAAAAGAACCAAAATCCTATTCCTGCCCTGACATACCTAGTGACTGCTGAGGTTTAGGCAGAAGAACCTCCTTCACCAAAAATACAATAGCACACAAAGCAAAAAGTGCTCAGGAGAGTATTCCAGCTAGTCCACCTCTTTTCTCCCTAGTTCCTCATATCTGGTAATTGCTCATCAGTTGCCATCTCAACTGGCTGATGTTGTTTGGTCAGACTGAGAAAGGAAAAGCTCATTGCCTCAGGAGTTTGCCAGTGCAAGGTAGCAATCTGCAGTGGTGACTTCTCATGAGATTTTCTCATGTGAGCCAGATGTTATGCCCCAGAAAGAAATATTACCTTTAAAGGGCAGCAAATCTATACAACAGGACGGTACTCCTGCATCTGTATTTCTAGTCTCCTCTACATCTGCAGACAATTTGGTTGGCAATATCAACCTGTCTGTTAGAGGGGCCAGCAAGCCTCTGTACACAGGAACAGGACACGAAGGAACGATTTTCATTTTCATTCAATGCCATAACTTTCTGATGTTTGTAAGGCTTTCTCAGTTACTTGAACGAAGAGAGGCCGGCTTTAATTCTACAAGTTTCAAATGAGCCTTAGTAAAATCCTCCAAATCCCATGGCATGTCAGCGGAAGTTGAACACTGAAATCCTTCAGGCTTCTTTGTTGAAGGCACTTTTGCACATGCTTCTGATAAACTTCTCAAACTTCTGCACTTTGCTGGCAAGACATCGCCAGTTAAACTCGGAGACAGGCCATTTGTGCTTTGGCTGTTAAATACATTCTGAAAACGACAACACTTACAACTGGCAAATAGAAACAAGGAAGCTTATTCTTCATATGTTAAATAAAATGAGAATCTTGGGTCACGTAGCTGTTACACAAACTGAATCTGTCACATTCTGCAACTGTACAACAGGGCATAAGTACTTGTCTCTTCATTCAAGTTGTCAGCCGTCCATCAAATTTGTAGATGGAATTCAGATTATAAATTATTCTACCATCTTTGATTATTTATTTACACATGTGGGATGAAAATTCAGATTCATCCAAATACAAATGCTAATACATAGTATATTTGTTTATGCACAACTCTGCTGGTAAGGAATCTGTTGGAAAATACCAATTTTCTGGTATTTATGTTCTTTGGAAAATCCTGTTTGCAATCATATCTTTTAACATCCATCTGTGTACTTTACTCAACTGAAAGACTAACAATGCACTGGAGTTTATGTCTGGCCTCTAGATGATGCTACAATGCTTTTAACTCTCCGGCATTTAGAGTTACATGCGAGCAACTTTGAACTGTACTCAAACCATTTGGTACAGGAGCTTAAAAGCAACAGAGAAGTGACTCTCTGCTTACAAAACCCAGAAGCATAGCAGGACCAAACCCTTTTTCTCTAGAAGGTTTCTACTGCAAGGGGATTGTTGTTAAGCACAAAAGAGAAATGTTATTAGAATTGGTTTGTAGCATTTCATAATGAAGACCCTGCGACATCAAGAGTAGACCAAATTGAACTGCAATCTGTAGCAACATATCTCGAAATCCTCATCCTGCATCCTCAGATTTCTCCAGTGCCATACAGTGCCCTTCACGAGCGGTGTCCCTCAGGGGTCCGTCTTGGGACCGGTGCTCTTTAACATCTTCATCAATGACATAGATGATGGCATCGAGTGCACCCTCAGCAAGTTTGCGGATGATACTAAGCTGAGTGGTGCTGTTGACACACTGGAAGGAAGGAAAGCCATCCAGAGGGACCTGGACAGGCTGGAGAAGTGGGCCCGTGTAAACCTAATGAGGTTTAATAAGGCCAAGTGCAGGGTGCTGCACTTGGGTCGGGGCAACCCCAGGTATTTATACAAACTGGGGGAAGATCTCCTTGAGAGCAGCCCTGCGGAGAAGGACTTGGGGGTCCTGGTGGACGAGAAGCTGGATATGAGCCGGCAGTGCGTGCTTGCAGTCCGCAAAGCCAACTGTGTTTTGGGCTGCATTAAAAAAGGGGTGGCCAGCAGGGAGAGGGAGGTGATTGTGCCCCTCTACTCGGCTCTTGTGAGGCCCCATCTGGAGTACTGTGTCCAGGCCTGGGGCCCCCAGCACAGGAAGGACGTGGAGCTCTTGGAGCGGGTCAAGAGGAGGGCCACTAAGATGATCAGAGGGCTGGAGCACCTCTCCTATGAGGAAAGGTTGAGGGAACTGGGCTTGTTTAGCTTGGAGAAGAGAAGGCTCCGGGAGACCTCATTGCGGCCTTCCAGTACTTGAAGGGAGCGTATAAACAGGAGGGGGAGCGACTGTTTACGAGGGTGGATAGTGATAGGACAAGGGGGAATGGTTTTAAATTAAGAAGGGGAGGTTTCAGTTAGAGATGAGGAGAAAGTTTTTCACCCAAAGGGTGGTGGCACACTGGAACAGGTTGCCCAGGGAGGTCGTGGATGCCCCATCCCTGGAGGCATTCAAGGCCAGGCTGGATGTGGCTCTGAGCAGCCTGGTCTAGTGGTTGGCGGCCCTGCATATGGCGGGGGGGTTGAAACTAGATGATCACTATGGTCCTTTCCAACCCAGGCCATTCTATGATTCTATGATTCTATGATTCATTCCACTTTGATCTGCCTTGTGACAAATGTATGTGCCTCACTGGCAGATACCCACTGGGAAAATGTGATGATTATCAAAGATTTCCCTAGTCGAAGAATATACTTTCCTGATGACTCAGACTAATTGAACAGCACAATAACTGCCATGACATTGTCCAGGTGATCCCACTGAGAAACAAGCACCTCTCACTTTGGGGAGCACTTGTAGCTGCCCTTAACATCAAGCCTGAGTAGACCTTGGCTGTTTCTTAATCCTTCTGTTTCCCGTTTCTCAGTGAGAACTTCCTGTCCACCTGCTGCCCAGAAAGGATGCAGGAAGTCTACATTTATGGTTCCAACAGTAAAAAGTTGAAAACAAGAGTTGCAGGCAAGTTACCAAGACAGAGGAAAAAAAATAGTTACGTTTGTTTTGTTGTTGGGGTTTTTTCCAGCAAATCAGATAGGGTACAGCAAACTAGTGACTTTTATCCCAGATGCTCTTCCATTTGGCATCTTGGGAAAAGGCTTAACGTTGTGAGAAGGATGTGATGAGGTTCTGACAGGTACTAGAACCTTGCACTTTAAAAGTTACCACTTTCTTTTCAAAACTTCAATAGAGCAAATGAAATCAGAGGCTAATTTTTTGTTTTAATTCTTAGACAGGAAGCTACATTTTTAAAATTCACATTTTTCACCTGATGGTTGCTAGCGATTATAAAGCAGTGACTAACTGATGGCAGTCAACCTGTGATGCTCATATTGTGGGGTGTTGCACAGTCACACAGAAGCTCCCGAGTTGTTTGGCAATAATTGGAGACATATTGCCTTTTAAGTCATAAACATATTAAGAACTCACAGATAGTGCACTCCCAATAGTGGATATATTCTGACTCCTTCAGGATACGGGGCTGCAAAATACAATCATCAGTGCTGTTGATTTTTCAGGTGACAGTGTCTCCTGACATCCTGGCAGGAACTCCAAAGACGTGGTGTGTTAGAAAGGCTGACTTTCAACCTCACCTCCAAGTAGTTCTTGATTATAAGGGTGCCTAGACAACTGTCCCTACTTTGCCATGTAGGCTGTTTCCTACCCCAAGGCCAAGGAAATCTCCTGGCTTACAATCTTCTGCTCTCCCTAAGGAGATGACTTTTCTGTGGCACATTTCTTGATTAAACAAGTTGTCAAATACACAAACTGGGCCCCCATAACCTGGAGAAGCCCGTATGATAATGAATTTATCATATGCCCAAATGGGACTGTTTGTAGGTCACTCGTATGAAAGAATTACTTGCCTGGAGGGCACACTCAGCATCATCCACTGGCCTGCAGCCAGATAAGTCGTTGCAAACTGGGAAAGAGGTGGAAAGGAACTTTGCATCTTTTTTTTTCTTTTTTTTTTTCCCCCTTTAGTTTTTCACTCCTTGCTGCTGCCAAAGACCTCAGCCTTTGTGGTCTGTAGATAAATATTCCAGTGTGTCCAGTTGTGTGGAAGATTATTTATGGGAGATGGGGGGAGGGAGTTCACATTTGCCTTGCATGAGGTCATCGGTTCCTCTGTATACCTCAGGAAGCTGCTACGAGGCTTAAAAAAAAAATTAAGAAGAGATTATCTTATGCTTTCAGCGTTCATCTAAAGTGTCGCACAACAGTTTCACTGAGTTTACGGATCTGTAGTTACACACCGGTTCGTAGATCAGCAAGACAGCAAAGTCTTTCAAAAAGGAGGTGTGGAAAAAAATACCAAGAGAACCGGCAGCTGAAGAATAGTAACGGCTACAGCTTCTGACAGCTCTTCAGGCTGGAGAGAATGCTTTTCATGACAGCTGCTTTGACATTAACCACTTCCATATCTTGATTAGACGGCGACGGCACATCAAGTGAGGGGAGGATTCTAGCAGGCAGCACGGAAACAGATGGCACTGCCATGGCACTCCTACTGACAGCTGCTGGGGAAGAAGCTCTCTCTGCCTTGGAATAAAAATGGCATGAGTTCAGGCAGATTCCCATAGCACTCACTCTGCAGCAGAGGAGAGGCACCTCAGGAGCACAGGAATAAAAAACCTACAAGGGAGAGGCTCATGAACACACAGATTCTAGCAAACCTGAAGTCCCATGTACTTACTGGAAACCTGTGGATTTTAGGGTCATTTCCAGTTGGAAGTATAAAAGGAAAACAGCAAATTATAGAATCACAGAATTATTTAGGCTGGAAGGGACCTTAAAGATCATCAAGTTCCAACCTCCCTGCCATGGGCAGGGACACCTCCCACTAGCCCAGGTTGCTCAAAGCCTCATCCAGCCTGGTCTTGGACCCCTCCAGGGATGGGGCATCCACAACTTCCCTGGGCAACCTGGGCCACTGCCTCACCACCCACACAGGAAAACATTTCTTCCTAATATCTAATCTAGATCTGCCCTCTTCCAGTTTAAATCCATTGCCCCTCGTCCTGTCACTGCATGCCCTTGTGCCTCCCCATCTCTCCTGTAGCCCCCTTTCAGCACTGGAAGGTGCTGGAAGGTCTCCCCGGAGCCTTCTCTTCTCCAGGCTGAACAACCCCAATTCTCTCAGCCTGTCCTTGTACGGGAGGTGCTCCAACCATCTTTGTAGTCCTCCTCTGAACTCGCTCCAACAGCTCGACATCCTTCTTGCATTGGAGGCCCCAGAGCTGGATGCATTACTCCAGGTGGGGTCTCACAAACAGAGCAGAGGGGGAGAATCACCTCCCTTGACCTGCTGCTAATGCTTCTTTTGATGCAGCCCAGGACACGGTTGGTTTGTGGGCTGCAAGCGCACACTGCCAGCTAATGTTGAGCTTCTCAACAAGTCCTTCTCCTCAGAGCTGCTCTCAATCCACTCTCCCCCCAGCCTGTATTTGTGCTTGGGATTGCTTTGACCCACGTGCAGGACCTTGCACTTGGCCTTGTTGAACTCCGTGAGGTTTGCATGTTCCCACCTCTCCAGCCTGTCCAGGTCCCTCTGGATGGCATCCCTTCCCTCCATTATGACATATATGTGCAAAACTAAAGGACGGTTTGGAATCAAAAGACATAATGATTTATTTTTTCTCCTTTTTAATGCTCTTCTAAGTATTCATTTTAAATATTGGCTTAGGTTTTTGCAAGTGCCCTTCAGCAGATACAAAAATAGCCCTACCATGCTCGGAGAGGAAAGATTTGTGACACTATCTCATTTGTCCATTTACAACTATTTTTGGTTTCAGCATCTTTATACTTCTTTTCCCTTTCAGATATGTTTATTTCACTTACTTTATCATAATAATGCATGGCATACTTCAATGCAAACTTCAGGCTATAAGACTAATCACATAAAATATGTGCCTGGGGTTATCATTTAATCCTTGCCACCTTTTCTTGTTTTCAGAAGACATGTGAAGAGTATCTTTTGGGTTTCTCTGTGTAATATCTCTAGCAGTTACCTCCCACACAGTAATTACAGGAGAGCAGACGTTATTGAAACACTCATTACTACGCATGGAAAACACAGGGTGAACAAAATCTACCCTGTATAAAAGACTAAGGTGTGGAACTCTAGTAAAGGCTTTTCCTGCAAGCAAAAGGGGCCAGATAACGAACAGGGAGAGTTTTTCTTTTTCCCCCCTGTTGTGTGGAAATGCTTGCTTCACAGAGTTCCCTCATTAAAAAAAAAAAAAAAAATTCAAAATCACTCTACAATAAAAGCTCCAAACAACAGCTTTCTGTAAGAGCGTCAGCATAGCATTTTAGGATCCTGGGAAACAGTGCCACTTCATTTCCAAGAATTAGTAAGTCGAGACATACACGATACGGAGGTGATCTGTTTCACCGACCTGCCAGCATCATTCGGTTCTCTACTCCAGATCTCTGACACAGAATACAACATCTGAAAGAGATTTTTAAAAATCCTTGAAGGTCTATGGCAATACACATAACCTTGGCTATGATGCTCAGCCTCCACAGCCATGTTGTACATTCACTAGCCTTTTTCTAAGGAGACTATGCTGGGACCACTTAAAAAGGGAATAGAGGTAAGAATCCAGCTGGGGCTTGATGTGCAATCCAGAGGGGCAGCAGGTGGTGCCTTGTTGGATTTTCCACTGCAGTAACTGGTCGAGGTTTAATCAGGCACAAGGCAAAAGGACCAGGAAGTTTGCCAGAACGCAGTTCAGCTGGAAAATGTTTTTGAGCAACTTTGATTCAGCTACATGAGATTAAACTGAACTGAAACTTTGAGTTGTGGGGATTTGAATCTGGGATGAGACACCCTAGAGTTTGTTCCTTGTATCGCAGAATCGTGGCCTTTAGGTGAGGCGCTGGAGTTAGCAGGAGGCTGAAGGTCAGAGCAGAACGTGCAGCATGTCAAATGATTCAGAGAATAAACAGACTCAGGAAGGGCAAACACACAGGCTCCAGAGGCAACACAATAGATTGACCTTCTCAACTTTCTTTCTTCAGCCTACCACGTCACCAGACGTAAGCGTGGGCAAGGAGATAAAATAAATGAAAGATGGATCTCAGCAAGTGGTTGGGTTTTCAGCTACTGGCTGCTCAAGCTGCTTTGTGCAACAGAGTGCAGGGATGAACAGGAAAACAAGCAGAGTGTTTCTAGCCAGCTGTTTCAGCTTTAGTACCAACCTGAAAAATATTAGCAGATGTATTTTCAAATAGTTCAACAACAACAAAAAAACCCCACAAAAAACCAAAACCAGAGGGGCGGGGGGGAAAGCTCTAACAAATGTTCTGTTGCAGGTATAGATTTGATACTATTTCTTAGACAATGGACAATTGATTTATTTGAATGCATTGTACAGTGTTAAGTAGCAATTAGAGCTAAAGAAGTCATTTCAGCTGGCTGCTGGCTGCCAACAAAATATAAATTTGGATTACCCAAACTTATCACAAATACACATCAAGCTCATCAGATTCTCACAGCCAAAAACATTCCCTAAAAGCCAAAACATTTCATTTCACAATTTCCAAAATAGAATATTAAGATTCTAGTCTCAAAAGGTTTCGAAAACATTTTACTTTATTCAACAACAAATTAAAATGAAACCAAATGTTTAACCTGGAACAGTCCCCCACATCCTTGATTAAACCAGGAAAAAAAAAAAGTCAATTATTTGCACAGCTGGACTACTAATTAGGAAATAAAGGCAACACAACTGATGTCTAGCTAGTGACTACCACATCCTACTCCAATGTGGTCTTTGAATAAAATAAAAGCAAGAAAGACTAAAGCAGCTTTGAACAGCTCTTCAGCTAAAGGCTCGATCTCCCAACCTAGCCCCACATCAGCTGGAGGCTTATATCACTAAAATTCTTCTATAAAAGCTCTATGAACACAAGAGAATTTGTGTAGGTGAAATCACCACTGAGAAGTTAATAACTGTCTTTCCCTCAGAGGAATAAATTCAAGCCAAGCACACAAATATAAGAAGTTTCCTTTACAGATTTGAGACCCAAAGCCAAGAGGTGCTGCATAAGGCTTTCACTACCCTTGAAAACATTCTCCAGCAATAAAAACGGACCACAGACTAAAAGGAAATAAGGCAAGAGGAAGGAGCTACTCTGCCCTTACGCTGAGCTGACCCTGGACTGATGACAGCTTCATTTTCCACTTGGCACGGGATGAGTTTGGAACTTGCCCAGCTGTATGAGAAGCACTCCCAAAAATCTTGTGGCCCACTTGTGACCTGAAACAGAGTCCCAGCAGTGTGGGTGAATCAGATCAGTTAACACCTTGTCAGAATTGGAATAAAACACCAAAAATAAAGTAAAATATAAAATAAACGGAAATTAAAATAAAATAATACAGTACAATACAATTAGAAAGAAAGGGAGGGAGAGG